>LPNX011018580.1:56148-330676 GCA_001517045.1 Pseudotsuga menziesii
TATGTGTAGATTCAAATCCTGTTACAAACACCAATTCATATTCTATAATGTATAATTCGAATATATTGTGTAAATTAACAGGAAGTTGTGCTAAATGTATAGAATTGGAATTGTCAATGTGGTCATCATTAAAGACACCATAATGAGGAGGAGCAAGTTGTGTTTATATTTGTGCCTAATACTATTATATTTATTATGTTATGTTTTTCCATGAAACCATCTAATAATATGGTAATTATGTGTTAGAATGAATTATTATGTAAATTGATAACTATCCTTATGTAAATAATGCTTGTGAGTAGATTCTTGTTGTAAAAAGTTGTGAATTGGTGTACATGTATGTTTAATTCCATCACAAATCAAATCATGCTTTTACATAAGCATATGTATGTAAATTAGTCACAGGACTATTGAGTTTGGAATGAACTCACATTTAGGTAAACTCCAATTAGGAGAGAAGCTATGAAATTTTAACATAGTGCCTTGATAGCCATGGCAGGAAAGTTTAGGTATGTTTCAATTAATAATCTAGGGCACTAACATGGGTTTTCTTAGTGGGTATAAACCAATCCCCTATACAAAATTTACCTTTGATGACATGTAGGTAACTTGATAAATAGTTAAAATTTAAATATATTCTTAGTGCAATTTGTATTGATATTTAGTGGAGGTAGGTGCCAGGGGCGAGGGGGTTATCATTGAACTCAATTGACAAAAAAAACTAACATATGGATGGGGCCTAGATGAGACAACACATAAACAAGTAGAATTCCTTGCTTTGTACCATGGAATGTTAATTTTAGAGATGATGAGAGCAAAGTAGATTTCTATTTTTTGGCAATTAATCAATTGTCATTTTCCAAGTCAGAAAAGAAGGATTGGGTCTCACTTCATCCCTCACTAGGTCTATAGCTAGAATAAGAGGTATGATCACTTACTTTGAATATCTCTAATTTTATCACATTCTTTGAGATTGCATTGTCCAAATAGATTCCATGGAAAACTTGGCAATTTATTTAGCATAAGGAACTCTAGTTCAAAATAGGGGTGATCACATTTGTCATTTAATTCCATGACATGTATGAACTATAATATAAGTCATATCCTCCATCAACCTGAGCTAAAAATTCGTCAAATCAGTGAGTTTTGAGGAGAGATATTTAAAGCCTCCTCCCCATCAAGTACTCTTCTCACATTTACATATATATTGTTATAGAGAGAAACTTCCTATGGCTTGGGGTTTACCACAATAGACTGAATGCCACCAGAAATAAATCCATTCCAATATGCAAGAGAAATAAAGACATCTAACACTAAGGGATATGAAGTGTACCTTATTCCAGACGGTTGATGTAGATCCCCATTGAGATTTTCCAACATGCTTGTATTCACAATTCGCTCTCATCAACAACAAACAAGACAAGCATGCTATATGTCAAAGGGATAGGCCTACTCTTGCATATATAAACCATCATGTATAAGCAAATAAAATCATCCATGGATACAATATTCATATTTATGCACATGTCTTGGATAGGAAATAGATATTTCTATTAATAAAACAAAGAAACAATAGTCACAAACTCTGTCGGCACTTCTTCGAACCGGAGAAACCAAGTCCTCCACCACTTCAATCCTCCATCACAATGGCAAGCTTACAAAGCAAAGGCAATCTTGGGAAGAGTAGCACTGTGTTCTCTAAAGGGACAAAGGGATGCATACTCAAGCATAAACAAGTGAGGCACCAATGAACTATAGTTTCCTTGCGCTCAAGATTCTCCTTCTTCAATGTATCCAAGAGGTTCAATATATAGCACTCCAAATAGGCAATCGAGGGTCGAGTCTGAGCGTTCTCAAGGAATATGGAAGGCCAGGTGTCAATTTACTTGGGACTCTATGAGGAAAACTCCAAAAACTTTATCTCCATGTACATTTCCCGATGTACACTCGCTTTGGCTCAAAAGTTACGTATACACATGGATATTGATTTAAAATTCATGTATACACATAAACATGTGTTTTGGGGGGACTTTATTTGGACATCAGAGTATAATTTGAGCAAATGGGGTCCAAGGAGTCTACAGAGGGACATGGAAGACTATAAATATGTGATCTACCAAGTGTGGTAAAATCATCTATAACAGATGCCCCCTAATGTGTGAGGTAAGAGGGGTAACATGATGGCCGAAATACACTATATCCATCCCAGAAGTGGAGTAATGAATACCCAGGTGGAAGAACCATCCACTCATCAGTACAATACAATGATAAATATCTACATATTATTGCAAATATACATATAGCAGTACCATATACATAAGAGTACAATGGCCATGAATAGGCATGATCTACAAATGTCATGTGTGGTCATTGCCACACACAATATACAATGGATAAGATCTCCATAGTGGATGAAGATAACTAATAATATACTGGAATATAGTCATGAGAGCTGAAATCTCATGAATATTGGCACGATCAAGGAGGAAACATATGTGGAATGCCACCAATCTCAGAGGTGTTCTACACAAACTGCTACGAGTACATGTCCCATCACGCGAATAAAGGTGTCAAGGTCAAACATGATGGTCCATCGTCTGATTACCAGCGATTGATGTATACTGTTAACAGACACGAGATATCCCATTGATAGATGTGTTGAGGTCAAACACTTGAAAGAATCCATCGATCATGGGACATTGATGTATTCCCAAAACTGTCGATGGCGAGAGAACCTACCACTGATGAATGTAAGTCTCAAGGCACTCAAATGGACTATAGTCTCCTATTCCAGAATAAATGATCTGAATTCGATGGAATGGAATATGTTGGAAGGAGGGAATTAGGGAATCCCCAATCAACCAACATGACGTACTCAAAAAAGCTGGACAATGTGGAAGAACTCAAACAAACAAGATGTGCAAGAACCAATAACTATATCGGGAATGGCCGACATTCAAAGTCAAGATAACTGAGGAATGGCTGACTCAGTATAAACTTCCTTCGAACAAGAGCATAAGGAAAATGGTGACTAAAGATAGGCAACATAGACTCAATATGAAAATTGGGACATCTCTGCGACACATGAGGCATCAACAGAGGCTCCATAGGGACTGGAAGCATAACTAGTCGGTGGAGAAAACTTAGAGTAACGAGTACAACTCCTAAATTCATACTAACAACCCAACCAATGGATGTGATATACAATGCTCTATTTGAAGGAGACACAACTCAACAGTTGCCAAAGATAATATCATTTCCCGTCCGACTTTTTATGTTTTTTTAAATTTTTTTGGACTTTTTTCAAATTAAAAAGCTTGAAAAATAATAAAAGTGCTTATAGTATACTGCTAGGAGGAGATCAGTGTTGCGGGAAAGCAAACTAGTTCTAAGAAGTGGAACATTCCTATGCTCGATGCAAGGAAGTATGTGCAGGATAAGGACACTCGGGGGGAGGTATTCTCTTGGTAAGGGGTGATCAAGCTACAAAGGATATATAAAAGGCTCTGCTTGGCTAGGATTTAGACAAGATCGGGATACATGGATTACAACTCTGAAGTAGGGAGTTGACATAAACATCAATAAGGCAAGCAAAACACATTAAATGTAACCACAAATTGATATACAAGGGAGTCCCTGTGGGAGATGGCCATCATAAAGTTCAAGAGGAGTATGAAGCTCTTGCTCAAGGACATTGCAAGACTATAAGGGACTCCCAAAGCTAAAGGAGAAATCTCAGAATGGGTACCAAATTGCAAAACGGGATATAACTAGGGCATCCATATATAGGAAAACTCTACCACTTGCATAATGTCACTTCTAATAGCAGTATGAAGGTTTAGTGACACTACAAAGTGGGTTCATACCTAGATTCAAGGTGAAATGGTCATAAGGCAATGCATAATGCAAGCGAATATGAAGTCCTAACCTATATGCCAGTTTGAAATTATACATGTGGTAGATACGAATGGGTCAAAGTATCGAAGAGAGTGTACACAAAATGGAACTTACATGACAATAATATTAGTCCAAAACCACTGCAAATAGTCAGTAAAGAGTCCAAACTATAGGGTATAGGGAGGATTGATCATGAAAACTCTATCCAAAGGAAACAGTGAGATGGACGATGGGACATAAGAAGGAATGTAAGGTGTATACCCTACATATCATACTTTGATGTCCCTATATACACCTCTGTAGACTTTAGTAGGGATCATATAAATACTCGATGGGTATATACACTACAGAGGTGTATATACACTACCCCCCTTTGGATTTGAACATGTGACCTCCTAAGAGGAAACACATGCTCTTAACCATTAGGTCCACTCAATATAAAAGACGAAATTGTTCATTTTTATTCAAAACAAAAGTTTATAGACTAACCATTCTTGCTATTTGCATATTGCAACCTATATATTTGATGCCTATAAGCTCTAATAATTTTTTCACATAAGAAAATGACATGACATTACATGGAAAAAACTTGGCTCAACTAGGTAAAACCATGCACACTATGGGCTTATTTTGTGGCTTCTTTTCCAATGTTTTTCATTCCCTCCTGTAACTTGTTGTTCTAGCCCTCTTCATGCTCCTCTGCTACGTGTTGTACTATTGAATCCTCCACCCATGCCTCTTTAATAGATCATATGGAGTCTCAAGGTATTTCCACCATGGACTGAGAGCTTCTTGTATGTAACCAAAACACATATCAACATCAGAGGCCAACCTATACACTCTTCTATACCAGTCTTCAATTCATGCTCCTAGGTCCTCATATTGAGCCCATCGAGTATTTATATGATCCCTATTTCTCTAATTTGGAAAATATATTCCTTCCTAGAAGGTATCCAACTATCTTATGGAGGGTTTGATTACCTCACATAAGTATAAAACTTCACAGAAATCATATTTCCCATGATGGCTATGCTTTACCATAACACCACCCAATTAGAAAAGATCATGTAAAAAACTTGCAAACAAAGTGATCCTATGCCAATATTTACTCTTGTCTTCACTTCCAAAGCAAAGAAACATTGTAAAACATAGACTAATCTACTTAGATATTATCAATTGGATCCACTAGACCCATTCCATATAGAGCCAAACTTTCATTGAAAGCAAGTGCCCTCACATATTTTTCCTCCCCATGCATCCTCTATGCATAAACTTACCTATAGCAAAGTAGGTCCATCCTTGTAAAACTTGAACCCAAAGCCAGACTGAGATCCTACTCCTTTGTAAAGACAACATAAATTTTCCACCCTGGAGAGCCAATAAACCATACGTTCAATTCAAATAGTCATTAGATCAATCGTACTTTGTTTCCTATGACAATATATGTTATAGTTGATTTTACCACACTTGGTAGATCACATCTTTATGGCCTTCCATGTCCCTCTGCAGACTCCTTGGACCCCCTTTGCTCAAATTATACTTTGCTGTCCCAAGAAAGTCCCCAAAAAACACATGTTTATGTGTATACGCAAATTTTAAAGCAATATATGCGTGTACATGCAGCTTTTGAGACAAAAACCGCATACATCGGGAATGTGCATGAAGACAAAAAAATTTGGAGTTTTCCTCATAAAGTCTTGAATAACTTGACCCCTGGCCTTCCATATGCCTTGAGAACGCTCAAAATCGACCCTCCATTACCTATTTGGAGTGCTATATATTGAGCCTCTTGGATACATTGAAGAAGGAGGATCTTGAGAGCAAGGAAACTATAGTTCATTGGTGCCTCACTTGTTTATGCTTGACTCTGCATCTCTTTGTCCCTTTGGAGCACACAGTGTTTCTCTTCCCAAGCTTTCCTTTTCTTTGTAAGCTTTCCATTGTGATGGAACATTGAAGTGGTGAAGGCACAGGTGGAGGACTCGGTTTCTCCGGTTCGAAGAAGTGCCGACAAAGTTTGTCACTATTGTATCTCTGTTTTATTAATAGAAATATCCATTTCTTGTCCAATACATGTGCATAAATATGAATATTGTATCCATAGATGTATTTATTTGTTTATACATGATGGTTTATATATGCTGGAGTATACCTAACAATTTGACATATAGAATGCTTGTCGTGTCTGTTGTTGTTGAGAGCAAATTGTGAATACAAGCGTGTTGGAAAAGATCAATGAGGATCTACATCAACCGTCTGGAATAAGGTATGCTTCATATTCCTTAGTGCTATATGTCTTTATTTATCTTACGTATTGGAATGGATTGATTTCTGGTTTCATTCAATATGCTGTGGTGCACCCCAAGCCATAGGAAGTTTCTCTCCATAACAGAATTAACTACTCCACTCGGTAGGTTCCTTGTTGTTTCTTTGGGGTTTGGGGGCACAATGTGCTTGAATTACTCTTTGTTTTTCCCCATTTCTATGTCGCATTTAGTATTATGTTCATCCATTGACACTCCGCATTTAGTAGTATGGCCTACTTTTTACCACTTTCTTCTCTGTATACGCAGGTTTTTGGCTAAAAGTCGCGTACATACGCAGGTTTTTGGCCAAAAGTCGCGTAGACATGTAAGTTTTTTGCCAAAAGTCGTGTATACATGCATGTTTTTGGCTAAAAGTCGCGTACATACGCTATTGTCCTTTGAACAGTCATGTACATCCTCCATTTTATGGTTGAATTTGATGTGGGAAGTTGTTGGGTGGGTTGTGAGTGTGGTTGGATCTCCCTAGGTATTGATGTTGTCTGTTGACTTCTTCTTTTGTGACCAGAGACCGCTTTTTCATTGATTTTTCTTTGAAAGTAGTTCTAATCATTTATCTCTTTTTTTGTTTTTCCATTAGTGCATTAGTCTTTTTGTCACAATGTCTTGCTTGGATTTTGTTTGATGCTTGTTGAAGAGACTGAGAATTTTAATGACTTTTATTGCATTTTCATTCTTTTATATTGAAAATACAAAATAATTATTGCATTCTTACTTGCAACTCACATATGGATTTAAGGAGGAATTTGCATTGGATTGCTTGGATGCGAGTTGTGTTTAGGCTTTCATATATGAAGGATTGCATTGGCATTCAAAAAAGAATGAATTTTTATGCATCTCATGTAGTGGCATACCTTGTTTTCTCATTTAAAGACAAAATTGAAATTGGCATTGTTTGTTGGGTGTGCATATTTACTTTTACTGTTGATTCATAACATCATTAGTTGCATGGTCATTTCCATTTGAGTAATCACAACCACTAAAATCAATGCTTAATTTAAAATGAATTACACATTTTTTCTTTAATAGGGTACATCAACAAGATTAGGTTTTAGAGTCTTGGAATAGTTCATTGTGAGTAAATTCTCCAAGACTACTAAACAAAACAAATAGGTGTATGTCCAGGTGAGAGAGTGAAATCCTTGGTATAATTGGTGTTCTCAAGAGGCTCCTATTACACAAGAGTTAATCACGAGGCAACGTACACGATTGTGGTTGGGATAGCCCCTGGCCACTTTTTGTCAGTGCCAGAGATATTTTTAGGATAGTATTTGTATCTGGGGAATTTTGAGGTACCGGTTGGTGCTTTTGAGCTTCAGGGTTTGATACCCTTCCCATATGGTAGATCCTACCTACGACTGACCGCTTGAGCATTGGTTATATTGGGGTGACCTTAGGTTCCTTACCTAGGTATCGCAGGGGGTACTTGCAGAGGTTATTCTGTGAGTGTCCTAGCTAAATAGGGGTCAGACAGAATAGTCACTTTACACATTGAAGCTAAGGGCCACTATAATTGGTTGCACACCTTCGCTTGTAGTGTATGGGATTTTCGGGCCTCTCCTAGGCTAGACATACCTACTACATTCGGGAGCTCATTTATTCTCCCTCTTGGTTGCTTGCATTTGGCTATAGATTTTCTTAGGAGTGTGATCGTTATATGCTAGTTGGATTTAGGGATCACAGTTACTTGAGTATATTTATGTTCTATTGAGTTCGGGTCCTTTTATGTTTGGCATGCTTGATATCACTACTAGTATCCCGTCACCCCCTCCAGGTCCTAGTGCGGACCTTGGTGTTGGACTGGGGGGCACCACGGCCCTTTATCTTGCTCATAGATTCGGGAGTGGTCATATTCCATCCTCTACTCTATTTGGAGAGGATTTTCACTCCCTTCGTCTAGTATTAACACTAATGTTGACCCTCACGAGGGTGGTAGTGGATACGTGAACATTGGGTAGACACCTTACATTCCTTCTTATGCCCCATCATCCATCTCACTATTTCCTTTGGATAGAGTTTTCATGATCAATCCTCCCTATACCCTATAGTTTGGACTCTTTACTGATTATTTCCAATTGTTTTGGACTAATATTATTGTCATGTAAGTTCCATTTTGTGTACACTCTCTTCGATACTTTGTACCATTTGTATTTGCCACAGGTATAATTTCAAACTGACATATAGGTTAGGACTTCATATCCGCTTGCATTATGCATTACCTTATGACCATTTCACCTTGAATCTAGGTACGAACCCACTTCGTAGTGTCACGAAACCTTCATACTGCTATTAGAAGTGACATTATGCAAGTAATAGAGTTTTCCTATATATGGGTTCCCTAGTTAGATCCCATTTTGCAATTTGGTACCCATTCTGAGATTTCTCCTTTAGGTTTGGGAGTCCCTTATAGTCTTTCCATGTCCTTGAGCAAGAGCTTCATACTCCTCTTGAACTTTATGATGGCCATCTCCCATAGGGACTCCCTTGTATATCAAGTTGTAATTGCATTTAATTTCTTTTGCTTGCCTTATTGATGTTTAAGTCAGCTCCCTGCTTCAGAGTTATAATCCATGTATACCGATCTTGTCTAAATCCTAGCCAAGAAGAGCCTTTTATATATCCTTTGTAGCTTGATCACCCCTTGCCAAGAGAATACCTTCCCTCGAGTGTCCTTATCCTGCACATACTTCCTTACATCGAGCATAGGTATGTTCCACTTCTTAAAACTAGTTTTATTTCCCGCAACACTCATCTCCTCCTAGCAGTATACTATAAGCACTTTTATTATTTTTCAAGCTTTTGAATTTGAAAAAAGTCCAATTTTTTTATAAAAAACATAAAAAATCGAACAAGAAATGATATTATCTTTGGCAACTGTTGAGTTGTGTCTCCTTCAAACAGAGCATTGTATATCACATCCATTGTTTGGGTTGTTAGTATGACTTTAGGATTTGTACTCGTTACTTTGACTTTTCTCCACTAACTGGTTATGCTTCCAATCCCTATGGAGCCTTTGTTGATGCCTCCTGTGTCGCAAAGATGTCCCAGTTTTCATATCGAGTCGATGTTGCCTACCTTCAATCACCATTTTCCTTATGCTCTTGTTCAAAGGAAATTTAGCCTAAGTCAGCCATTCCTCGGTTATCTTGACTTTGTATGTCGGCCATTCCCGATATAGTTACTGCACGGGGACTTCACTTAGTGAACCTCTCACATAGCACGTGTGATCGTGGGATATTAAAGAATAACCTTAATTTCTAGAGATATTGCCCCAAAGTATTTTTGTTGAAACCCCCTCCCAATACTTGAAACCTCCTCCCCACCCCTTTTTATACCTCAATCCTTATAAACCACGCTACCCACCCCCACATTAAACCCCTCATCCCCCCCAATACTCGCAATATATTGGTTCAATTTTTGATAATTTTAAAACCCACAATATGAACTAACGTGATAGGATATTGGTCAATAAGTGAAGCCCCCATGAGTTACTGGTTTGTGCACATCTTGTTTGTTTGAGTTCTTCCACATTATCCAGCTTTTTTGAGTACCTCATGTTGACTGATAAGGGATTCCCTAATTTCCTCCTTCCAACAAATTCCATTCCATTGACTTCAGATCATTTATTCTAGAATAGGAGTCTATAGTCCATTTGAGTTCCTTGAGACTTACAGTCATTAGTGGTAGGTTCTCTCGACATCGACAGTTTTGGGAATACATCAATGTCCCATGATCGATGGATTCTTTCAAGTGTTTGACCTCAACATGTCTATTCACACTTGTGAGATTTCACTCTATACCTTTATTCCTATTATCATGATTATCAGTGGGATATCTCGCATCTGTTAATAGTATACATCAATCACTGATAATCGGATGATGGACCATCATGTTCGACCTCGACATCTTTATTCGCGTGATAGGACATGTACTCATAGCGGTTTGCGTAGAATACCTCCGAGATTGGTGGCATTCCACATATGTTTCCTCCTTGATCATGCTAGTATTCATGAGATGTCAGCTCTCATGACGATATTCCAGTATATTATCAATTATGTTCATCCACTATGGAGATCTTATCCATTGTATATTGTGTGTGGCAATGACCACACATGACATTTGTAGATCATGCATATTCATGGCCATTGTACTCTTATGTATCTGGTACTGCTATATGTATATTTGCAATCATATGCAGATATTTATCATTGTATTGTACTGATGAGTGGATGGTTCTTCCACCTGGGTATTCATTACTCCACTTTTGGGATGGATATAATGTATTTCGGCCATCATGTTACCCCTCTTACCTCACACATTAGGGGGCATCTGTTATAGATGATTTTACCACACTTGGTAGATCACATATTTATAGTCTTCCATGTCCCTTTGCAGACTCCTTGGACCCCATTTGCTCAAATTATACTTTGATGTCCGAAGAAAGTCCCCAAAAAACACATGTTTATGTGTATATGTGAATTTTAAATTAATATCTGCGTGTATAAGCAACTTTTGAGCCAAAACACGTGTACATCGGGAAATGTGCATGGAGACAAAAGTTTTTGGAGTTTTCCTCATAGAGTCCAAAATAACTTGACAACGGGCCTTCCATATTCCTTGAGAATGCTCAGACTCGACCCTCCATTGCCTATTTGGAGTGCTATATATTGAACCTCTTGGATACATTGAAGAAGGAGAATCTAGAGTGCAAGGAAACTATAGTTCATTGGTGCCTCACTTGTTTATGCTTGAGTATGCATCCCTTTGTCCCTTTAGAGAAAAAAGTGCTACTCTTCTTAAGCTTTCCTTTGCTTTGTAAGCTTGCCATTGTGATGGAGGATTGAAGTGGTGGAGGACTTGGTTTCTCCAGTTCAAAGAAGTGCCGATAGAGTTTGTCACTATTGTTTCTCTATTTTATTAAAATAAATATATATTTCTTATCCAAGACATGTGCATAAATATGAATATTGTATCCATGGATGATTTTATTTGCTTATACATGATTGTTTATATATGCAAGAGCAGGCCTAACACTTTGACATATAGCATGCTTATCTTGTTTGTTGTTGTTGAGAGCGAATTGTGAATACAAGCGTGTTGGAAAATCTCAACGGAGATCTACATCAACCATCTGGAATAAGGTACACTTCATATCCCTTAGTGTTAGATGTCTTTATTTCTCTTGCATATTGGAATGGATTTATTTCTGGTGTCATTCAGTCTAAAACCCCAAGCCATAGGAAGTTTCTCTGTATAACAATATATATGTAAATGTGAGAAGAGTACTTGATGGGGAGGAGGCTTTAAATATCTCTCCTCAAAAATCACTGATTTGTCGACTTTTTAGCGCAGCTGGACGGAGGACATGACTTATATTGTAGTTCATACATGTCATGGAATTAAATGACAAATGTGATCACCCCTATTTTGAACTAGAGTTCCTTATGCTAAATAAATTGCCAAGTTTTCCATGGAATCTATTTGGACAATGCAATCTCAAAGAATGTGATAAAATTAGAGAGATTCAAAGTAAGTGATCATACCCCTTCTTATATCTATAGACCTAGTGAGGGATGAAGTGAGACCCAATCCTTCTTTTCTGACTTGGAAAATGACAATTGATTAATTGCCAAAAAAAAGAAATCTACTTTTTTCTCATCATCTCTAAAATTAACATTCTATGGTACAAAGCAAGGAATTCTACTTTTTTATGTGTTGTCTCGTCTAGGCCCCATCCATATGTTAGTTTTTTTTGTCAATTGAGTTCAATGATAACCCCCTCGCCCCTGGCACCTACCTCCACTAAATATCAATACAAATTGCACTAAGAATATATTTAAATTTTAACTATTTATCAAGTTACCTACATGTCATCAAAGGTAAATTTTGTATAGGGGATTGGTTTATACCCACTAGGAAAACCCATGTTAGTGCCCTAGATGATTAATTGCAACATACCCAAACATTCTTGCCTTGGCTATCAAGGCACTATGTTAAAATTTCATAGGTTCTCTCCTAATTGGAGTTTACCTAAATGTGAGTTCATTGCAAACTCAATAGTCATGTGACTAATTTACATACATATGCTTATGTAAAAGCATGATTTGATTTGTGATGGAATTAAACATACATGTACACCAATTCACAACTTTTTACAACAAGAATTTACTCACAAGCATTATTTACATAAGGATAGTTATCAATTTACATAATAATTCATTCTAACACATAATTACCATATTATTAGATGGTTGCATGGAAGAACATAACATAATAAATATAATAGTATTAGGCACAAATATAAACACAACTTGCTCCTCCTCATTATGGTGTCTTTAATGATGCCCACATTGACAATTCCAATTCTATACAATTAGCACAACTTCCTCTTAATTTACACAATATATTCGAATTATACATTATAGAATATGAATTGGTGTTTGTAATAGGATTTGAATCTACACATAAATATCTCCCTAACAACTCAAATAAGCTACTGATGAAACGATTTTCCCCGGATGCAATCATCGTGCCGACACTCCGACCACCGGACCGGCCTACCTTCCCATCGTCGGCCCCTCGCCAAACCCGTTAGAGCAACGCCGTTCTTCCATAGTCATCGTTAACCCCCATCATCCATCACCATCTCCCCTCCTTCACGTCCCTTCCATGCATTCAATTCACCACCTACCATCTAACTTCCGCAGGACGATCCCTGAAACGTCCCAATTCAAACAACACTCCCGCGGATGTTCACGGCTTCTTCGTTCAGGAAATCCTGGGCTATGTGGGAGACCATTTCCCAAGCCCTGCATGCTGAACACAGTAGTTCCTATTCCTCATCGGCTGAAGACATTGGAAATGGGAATAGGCCTCTGAAACCCATGGATGTCAAAGATGGAATGCGGTTCTTCGACTGCAAGTATTTTTTGGAAACCTTAGTTTTGAATGTATTTTTTATTATAGTGCTTGAGCCAATCCCATGGGCTTCATATTAGAAAAACCAAATTATCTTTCTCTCTATGGAAAGGATTTAGTTCCTCAATCCGAGACATCCTCCCGTGGAGTTAGTTTCTGGTTCCTGTTGCGACTTAAGTAGAATGGAACTAGTAGCAGTGCCTATGTGGCTGTAGCGGGCAAGTTTGTCTAGCCTTCACACCAAGTCCATTGTAGATAGACAAAAATATGGATTTTATTAGAGACTTTTTACATTCGTGGGTAGAGGCATGAATCCCCATATTATCCTACATTGCAGTTGGGTTGTGTGGTGAATCTACAAAAACGGGATTTTTCCCCTCTGCGATGTAGCCAGTGCAATGGACATTGTCATTACACCAAACCCACTATGTCATTTCTGTGAAAAGGGCTTAGTTTGCTCAGTTTCTAAAGATGTCAAAATCCTTCAGATTTTCTTGAATAAACGAGCGAGCAAAGAAGATATCTAATTTCATTTCAATGAGTTCAATTTTATGTCAGAAAAGGACTCATATGTTTAGCTTTTTAAATGAGATGTCACAAGTAAATGACTCCTGAAAATAGAAGGGAGTCATTTATATGATTTTTCTACTGTATGTTTTTCCCCTTCAGTAATAGTAATATGTTGACGGAGAGCCTTGCAATCAAGCTTGGCTATAATGGTCATGCTCCACAAAACTGATCCATGAAACTGAGGATTTACAGGCCTAGGTTTTCGGTGTAAGATACCATGAGCACCTTTGGCATTAAGGCTTCTGTAGTCTATGCAGTGAGACAACTTAATGGATTCAAATAGAGATGGTAATGAATGGAATACATTTGACAAGTTTTTTTAATATCTATGAGATCTTTTCTGGATACACCTCTTTGCAAATTAATACCATTTTTACTTTAATTATCAGTGGGAATTGTAGGTACATGCTACAGCACAACATTGATAGGGCCCTAGCAGTATTCAAATGTTTACTTCATTTGATGTGCATGATGCATATATGTAGCCTTCTTTTCTTTCAAATGGCTCAGTTGATGGAGCCCCTTTTTAGTTGTGAACATATCCTTTTCACTGCAATCCTTATCTACATGGATAGATCACATTCTCATCTCCCTTTCCCCTTTTCCTTTCTATTTAAGTTGGCATCTATCTACAAAACAAAACTTGATTCAGAGACGACATCTATTCATCCTCCAGTCCAGGAAGGTTTTAAATTCAAGTATATTCATTTCTATTCTGCACTCCTGCCAACTGAGGCTTATCAAACCAAAGTTTAATGTTGTCTTGGATTCATTGTTTGTGTCCTACATACAATGACATATGCCAGAAAAGATGTTTATTACTGATATTTTTTTCATTGTTTCAGAATCTTGATGGTGTAAGTCCATCTACCTGAAACATTGCATCTCATGTGCATCTTGTCTATCTGCTCTGAAAATGCTCATGTGATGTCAAGCAAATTATACTCTACATTGATTGGACTATATCGCTTGTCTGCCTGAGCTCCATGTTTGGCATATCTTTCATTTCAAACAAATCTTTGCCTAATGGTTGCTTGATTCAATTCATGAGTTATCTTAATTTTGTCTAGTCATAATGTTATCTTCTTGTTTCTGCTTAGTGTGTTTTATAATGTTGTGAATGAGATTGTTGATATATGTCTATGTTTCAAGGAAAATGTCCATGTTTTTAAAAGTTTTCTACAAACGATCTTTTCTCTAAGGAGTTTTTAAAGCTTCAATGTAATAATCTCAAAATTTTTAATTTCTGTTCAATTAACCTGCTCTTATCATGCCTGGCAACGCCCCCTAGATTGTAGATTTTTTTTGTGCAGTTTATTTTATTTGAAAGTCACCAATATACCTCTTTCTTACTTGTGTCCAAGAATTAGAGCATCTATGACCTCATAGTTTCCTTGTTGTTCATGCAAATACGGACTTCAATTTTTCTATAACTTTGTCCTGCGACGATTCACATCTAGCTTGATAGTTCCTCTTACTCCCAAGAATTATGTTGTCAAAAAACTATAAAGAACATATAAACAAGAAGTTGAAGATGAAATAAATTATAACCCAATATAGTAGTAGACATTGACATACTTTCCAAGAAGCAGTGAGACTCTTGACCTACTCCCCAATAAATGGCTATGTTTGACCTTCCAAAAGCTCTCGACTGCCAGTGTGGAGCTGTCCCAACAGAGGTATTGTTTCTTCTCTTAGGTGTACTTCCAGGAATTTTACACGGCTTCCTTCAACCTATACGATCAGTTGGGGAAATTGAAAATAAATCTTGTGATTAGTTGGACCTACCTTACTCTTCAAACTAATTGCGCTGACAACTAAATAGTTCATCGTTCCAAAATTTTGACTCCCTTAATGAATTGACTTATATTACGATGACTATTATTAGTTCCATTCTGAACAATACAGTGGCTTAGATTTACAATACGTATCCAAAATGGTCTCTTAACAAGCAACTCAAAGCCACTTAATTGAAAACTATAAAATCCGCATTTAAATGAGATAACAACAAAGGACATTGGGATGGGAGAGATTTTGATGTTGCTTTCATCCCTTAAGGTGCCATCACCTCCCAAGGTTGATGCTCTACTTGGTATCCTGTTGACCAACACTACAATTTTTTTCCAAAGTGGTCTATGCTTTTCCTAATTAACTTCTCCATAGAAATCGGTTCAATTGTCCTCAAGTCTAAGGATCTGAGATCTATTATACTACTCTTGCAGAGGGTACCTACTCTCAAACCTCTCTTGATTCTAAATAAATCCCCTTAATTGGGATTCTTGATTCTGACTAGATCATGGAGGTCAGTGGCTATCTTCATTGAATCTCAAAGGACATCCATGATTGTACCATACATATGGGGAAACACAGTTGTTATCCCATGCAGGACCTTCAAGGATCACTCTTTTTTCTCTTTGGAAAAAACATGCATGATTTATCCTTGATCATGTGTACATTGGATTGTCCATGTCAATCACTAGTGGTCTGTTTCCATGTTTCACCCCACCTTAACTAGGCGTTTGTGGCTTCATACGTTCTTCCTCTAGCTGTTTCCATCCTCTTTTTCATACACCCAAGAAAATTAACAAACTTTTCTTTGTTGTCTTTTTCTTGTAAAGATTCTTACTCAAATCATTCTTGGTCATCCTCATGATGTGATGGATTTCACAAAAGTGCACAATTGCTTTCATGAATGGATTAATGGGGGTAGTGGGTATGCCAATCCGCAGCAACATTATAAGACAAGGTAGTTGGAGCAAACATGATAGACCCATTGAGATAAAAGAGGTGAAGTCATCATCTTATTAACCTTGATCCATTTGTTTGAAGTCAACTTAAGTGTTTAAGGTCCTTTTGATGTGATTGGAAAGGTAAAGACTCTAGAAGGAAAGGAGCTAGCTAATCCTTTGGCATCCTCAGAAGATTAACTTCTAACTAGCTAATTTCCATCCATAAGGAATCCCCATGACAAATGACTTTGTACCTTCAAGCTCTCAGATATCTTCAGGCCTGGAATAGAGCTGATGAATTCACCTTTATTGGCTGAGACTGAGCCTAATCCTGTTGGATAAACTAGCATAAAGTTATCCTTAGAATTCCTCCTGATACCTTCTTTGTTGACTTGTCTTAGGTTACCTTTGCAAACCCCATGAAACATTGGGAATGGACAGACTGTATTGATTAGTGGCCGAGTGAGGAGGGCCTTAGAATCTGATCACCGATCTTCTTTGTCTCAAGGAAAAATGATTGCATCGAGAGTAGCGATTGGTTGTCCTTTATTATTAATGAGGGGCAGTTTAATAAGTAGGCAGGACAACTCCTCTATCCAAGAGTGAATAGATTCACATATAATCTGGCGATGCAATAAGTGCCTATGCCAAGCATGGTATCGTAGTGTAAGCTGTCTCAATGTGTCACCTACTGCAATGCTTGGCAAGTGTTTGCAGTAAGTTCCTATGCCAGCCTATGCCAAGCTTGGTATCATAGTGTAAGATGACTCAATGTGTCACCTACTGCAATTCTTGGCAAGTGTTTGCAGTTCATCTACAAATGTTGAACAACGTCATTCAGGAAGCTCACTAACTAAGAAGTGAAGTTGTATGCAATAGTGAGGATGGACTAGGACTGATTCACTAATGAAAAGAATCGTAACATGACAACGCATTGGAATTCAATGTTCATTTAAGGCTTTGAGCATCGTGATTCGTGACACAGACACATATTCACATTTTTTCTTCCCCTTGTATTTTCTTCTTCTTCTTTACTTTCATTAACCATTTGGTGTTCTCTGATGCATATTTCCACATATTCTTTTCTCTATGTTGGAATTTCCATTGAAATATTTAACATAAACCCCTCATTTTTATCCCCTTGTGAGAGCTGCTACAATGCACATTTTCTCCAATCCTTCATGCTACATGCCTTTTCCATGCCCAGATAATGACATTTAATTGAGGCTTGCCAATATTACCTTACTCATCTCTAGAATGTTTGTAGTATTTTCAAGGTAGTCGTTTTTCCTGATCCTGCAATTCATAGTGGACAGGACACATTTCCGACCCTGCCTCTTTTTATTTAATCCATGGATTTACCATTTCACTAGCTAGGACAAGTTGTCCTGCTCACCCTGCAAACTCCCTCGCATCTGTTCTTTTTTTGGGAGAAGCTTTACAATCGTAATTGGTTATGATGAGATCCTTTTGCAAGGAAGATTTTAACAAATTCAAATCACAAGCCTCAAGAAAAAATATGTCATAAATTTAACCTTCCAAATAGCTTGTGGCCTAAGGGAAAAGGGAAGAATTTTCCAGTCTTTCAGTGAAGTCGAGGTCTTTTGGCCAATTTGCTAGACACAGGTTTCGGGTTCGATCCTCACTGGAAATAGTGTGGTAACAACGACATTCTTTCAATGGTTTTGGATATAATTATTAGAAGGCAGTGACTTTTCCAATGTCACTTAAATGAAGTAGCAGTTGAAACAGTGGATTATATTTTTGAATTAAAAGAAGTAGAGGTAAATGCTCACTCTGTTATCTCTCTGTTGTAAAACAGACCATTTATTTTGCTATTATGGAAAATTTACAGGACAAAACTGCCAAATTTATGACTATTGATTTGCTCTTAGGGTCTAGATGAAAGGAGTGTTAGGGTCTAGATGAAAGAAGTTGTCTGATCACTACAAATTTCTAGCCCTAGTGAGGCCATATGACTAAGAATTTGTCCCAAAATATTTAGAGGACAGAACTGCTAAAGACATGACTTTCAATTTGCTCTTAGGGTCCCAGATGAAAGAAGTTGTCTGATCACTACAAATGACTATCGACTATAAGAATTTTTCCCAACAGCTAAAACTACCTTGAGCATACCTGACTGATCATAGGTGAAACATATAGCAGAGTTGCCCCAGAGGAACCCTGCAATATAAAGAATATCTACTTTGCAGTTCTTCTTAAGGCCATTATTAAGATATAGGTATGAATAATTATGATTATAAATACAAGAGGGTTCATTGAATTTATTCTTTCTATCTTGATGCAACAATGTAGCAGCATCACCGATTCAAGGTAACATAGTGACTTGACTCAGATCCCAATCTTCTAAGCTCCAACCTAACTCTCTGTTTTACTACATTCCTCTAAGTTCGGAGAATAAACTTAAGTGTGGGGAGACCATTTTTTACTTACCATTTTAATATTTGTTACATAACATAGCATAGCAGTTTAGTCCTCTTTGCTAAAAACATTTAAAATTCTAATCCGATGGTTAATATTCCTTTGCAAATGTAGTGAAGAAATTCTCCCAAGTCATTCTTATTTTGCCCTTTTTTTCTAGAGCATTAATTATTTCCCAATGGATATATGCTCCTTTTACTTGTTGGGGAGGGAAGGATTTTTCTTTTGGTTATGGGAGGGAAGGGGAATATAGCTTTTCAGAATCAATCAAATGGGTAACTGAGAACTTCTTCCCTGAACAAATTTTGCACTAAGTATCTATTTATTTGAACAAAATCATTTCTTAAAATTGTACATTTTTTTGACCCAATAATTATTTTTACTACAGGATGCCGATGGTTCAATGCCTTTCTTTTGGGGCACGGCAGCTGATGATTACATTGTCCTATCTGACGAACCAAATGTCCTTAAAGAAGGCTGTTGAAAATCTATGTATCCTTTTCCCCAAGGTAATATTAGACTTAGAGCTTATCTAACATCACACATTATTATTTTTTAGTTTCTTATATATATAGGTATTGCTTTTTCCTTTGCAGGTTGTTTTTTCTCTACATTAGGTGGCTTGCAGAGTTTTGAACATCCTTTGAATAAGTTGATGCCGATGCTTCGTGTTGATAGTGAACAGCGAATGTGTGGGGCCAACATCAAAGTAAATGTTTTTGCCAAGAAGCAGGCTAGCATGCCTAGAGTAGGTAGTGTGGCCAATTGGGCCAATGAATTCTAATACCAACAATTTGGAATTAAAAGCATCAAATTTATTTTTATTTGATATAGAATAAATGTCACATGGTGACATTTCATAATGAGCCATTGAATCAATTTTCTATTTACAATTGGCATCAAAGGCCCTATGCAAAGTTGGTTATTTCAACCCCTTCTTATGATGTTATGGTTGAGTTGTGTGAACCATTCTAATGTGGGTATGTGCATTGGAATAAGCTATCTCTTTGCAAATTTGGTTATTCCAACCCCTTTTTTATTGATGTTATGGTTAACTTGTGTGAACCATTCTAATGTGGGTATGTGCACTAGCCTAAACTAGCTTTATGCAAAGTTGGTTATTCCAACCCCTTCTTATTGATGTTATGATTGAGTTGTATGAACCATTCTAATGTGGGTATGTGCACAATAATTTTTTTCAATTCTTAATATTTTGAAAGTTATTTATAAATTCATATTTTTTAATTTGAACATCTCTATTTTTAGTAAATCAATAAGTTCATTACCTTGTAGCATATGTGGTTGATAATTTTATGTTTTAACTTCAATGTATTGCTTTATATACGTTAAGTTTTATAATTAATAAAACATAACTTGTAACTTTGTTTTTATAATACATTTCTATTCCATGTAATATTTATGTAAATAGATAATATTTTTATCATAAAGTTTGTTTATTTAGCTATATATTGGAATTCAAAGATATTTTTAGTCTTTGTTAAAAAATGTTTCAAATGTGGATCTAAAGGTTAAGAAAATGTCTTCCAAGTTCATATCCAAAGGAGGGTAATGTATGCACATCTTTGTAAACTAAATCGTTGGATCACCATGCCCTCACCTTAAAATTAAATTAGTATTATGATTATGATTTTACTACTTTTCTTATGTTTGTTTGACTAAATATAACTTCATAAAACACCACATATTTGTAAACTAGTAATTTCCCTTAATGGTGGAAAGAGATGCGGTTAAATGCTCGATGTTAGAATGTACTATGTAAAACTGAATTTGAACATCCAATTCTTTTGAAGCATTTTTACATTATTTAATAGTTAATTCTATTAGAAAATGTCCTTGTATATGGAACATGTGTGACCTTTACAAAAAAATATCACACTATAATGACTCACATATTGCAAACAAAATAAAACACATATAGTATATCAAAACAATGCATAGGCTTGAGTATCATTGGGACATAATCTACTATTTCAAATATCTATATTGAACCAATGATTCCATTGTATGATAAAGTAGATGATTGTACACTTAATTGGTTTACATCGACCTTTAAAAAAATATAATGAGTAATTTCTTAAGAGCACAACAAAGTCGGTTGATGATTCAACAAGGTCCACACCATGTTGTAGTGAAATCCACCACCACCTGGATATAGCGAATGATAAGCACCATAATCAACAAGCAAAATAGATTGAATATAATTTCTAAAAAGAAAGTAAACAATAACCTGAGCTATAGCCTAGGAAAAATGCTAAAGCATTTGTTAGTTGGAGCTCCAACAAAGAATATATAAAGTACATCAGATAGGGTGTTATTGAAATCATTATTCTATTCATTCCATAAACATACATCCTTAAAGTGAATAGTAAGACTATTCAATGCATAACCTTACACCGAATCAAATTTGTTTTCATTGTGTCGAGAGGCACATTCTACAATGCAATTTGAGGGAGGCGTGTAAGGTAATGTAACATTGTCATGGTTGTCATGTCTCTGCCTATCAATCCGACCAATGGAGGGGGCATGATTGATTTTAGAGTTCTAAATTCCCCCCCGTGGTGATATACAAAACTCATAAACAACTAAATGTGTGTGCATATGCATAATAAACAAAGTTGCTCCTAAAAAATTAATCTTTTACACATCGTTCTCTAGAGTGGGGGTCTTTTCAACTCTATAGAGGACACATATCTGTTAAAATTAATTTTCTTTTTATTCGGTTGCATAAGTGAATTATCATCATGCTTAACAATGCTTATAACTCAATGTTTTGGTTTATATTCTATGTGAATGTTATATATATGAGTTTCTTTTTGTAATTTATAAAGTCATCATTTTTAAACTTTACTTTATATAAAATTTTGATTTTTTTCACTTTATGATAGTCGTGTGCAAATATAACTAAGACTTAAATCAATCTACATTTAACTTGACATTTATTATATACAAGCTCACACTTAGCATGAATTAGCATCTTGTGTGTAATTAAAATCATACTTAAATGCATTAGAAACCCACATAATATGAATAAAACTTGAATATACCAATTTTAATCATTTGGAATGCACTTCACTTAAACAAACCCTTCAATGTAATTAAATATTTTAAAAGTTAGGAATACATTTAAACCCTATTTTAATTGAAATTTAAAGTTTCAAAATTGAAGACTAACTTTACTTGTCCCTATATTAACATTTGTTTTGATGGAATCAATGCAATCACAATTTGTGAATTCACTACAATAAATAAGTAACCATCTTAAATATGTATCTACTCTCATTATGAAAGGTATTTAAGGATGTTTCAAAATTTAATATATCATTAAACAAAATTTGAATCATAATAATGGTATTAGTATATTTAAGTATAAATAATTAATAAATATACAACGGAACATCGTCCTCAATGTTTCATTAATACTTTTAATATAATGTATATAGATATAATAATAAGAGTTATGTGACAAGCATTTCAATATACATTGGAGTATGGAAGGATCCTTCTCTTGCAAAGGTTTTTGGTTGATGGTTTTTCATTAATTGAGTATTTAAAAACCTTAATAATTATTTTGATGAGCCATACAAGGTATATTTTGGTTCTTCATTTATAAAATATATGTTTTTAGTTAATAATATTGTATTTTTTCATTGCATAATGTCTATATTCTAAGGGAATGGATACTTGAAGGAACTAATAATCTAGCACTCCCAATTCTATGGCTATTATTCCATTGCTTAATTTGAGTTATTGCATAGTATCTTATTAATAGAGTTGTTAAGTAATTTTTTCATTCATGGTTGAATTAGATAAATTCTCATATGTCTCTTTATTTTATTTTTATTTCAATGCATAAAATGACATTGTGATGATGAGTTGTTCTATCAAAAAGATCAATCCACAATTTGTCTTAGAATACTTCTAGTACGTGGTAAGCCCCTGTTACCCTTCAACACATGCACCTAACATGTTTTAGGTCTTATCACACACAACCCCTTATTTGTAACCAATGATTATCAATTATCATGTGAAATGCACTTGCTTATGAAACCATGACTAGTTCTTGATATATAGCACACCATAAATTTTACATCAAAATCTAATGCACTTGGTATCACTAATAAATCCACATTCAACTATCCATGCCATAAAATTGGCATGCCAACCATTTCAAGTGATCGAAGTTAGCCAAATTGACACCAACAAGGACGAGAAATTTTCAAACATAATATAAATGAAAAGTAACTTGTTTCTAGGAATGATATGATTTGGTTTCATTTCTTTCTGTGCACAAGGCTGAACTTACAACCACCTCATTAATTACATTTAATTATTTTAATTACAATTTGTGGATTCACTACCCTTCATTCAATCTTTTGAGATGGGATGTTAGGATGTCAGGGAATTGAGGTGGAAGGGATGGGAATGGGTGTGGCAAGGAATGGAGAGAGGCATAGATGCCATACATGAACCTAGTGTGATCAATGTTGTTTGTTGACATACATAAAATTAATGTGATTAAAGTTGTTTATTGTTCTTGTTATTGTTTGGAAAGTTCCATTTTCCAGATGGAACTTTCCCCTGGCAATCTAGTCTGTGGCTAGATTGCATATCCACTGATCATCAAGTTTCTGCAACAGAGTGCTGCTCAGTTTGGAGAAACATTTTAAAACACTGGATCAGCTCATCTGGGCAAATAAAGCGATGTCTTGGAAGATGACCTCATAGGATGCCAGCTTACACAAGCATTGTAGATATCCAACTAAGTGCTCCAAATGAAACCTTCATTCCCGATGATTTGAAGTTAAAAGAGTTGTTCATGAGAGCTTCTGCAAGGGGTAGAATTCTAGTGGGGAAAAGTTCTAGCCGAGGCAGAGTTCCAGTGGGGCAATGTTCCAGTCGAAGCAAAGTTTCAGCTGGGGTAGATTTTCAACTGGGGTAGAGTTCTAGGCAAGGAAAAGTTCCAACAAGGACAGAGTTCCAACAAGGGCAAGGTTCCAACAAGGGCAGGGTTCCTGTGAGGTTTTTGTTCATTCCAATAAAGTTCATGCAATGTCAAACATACTTCCTATAGAGAGTTATTGAGCTAGCAGATATTTAGATATTTGGAATCTTCACAATTCTACGTTGGTAATGTTGAATGGGCATAGTTCCAGCCAGGGCAGAGTTCCAATCGGGGCAGGGTTCTTGTGAGGGAAGAGTTCCTTCCAAAAGTTCATGCATTGTCAAACGTATTAATAGCAAATATTTAGATATTTGGATTCTCAAGGAGGCAGAGTTCCAGCCGGGGGAAATGTTCCAGTTGGGGCAGAGTTTCAGTCGAAGCAGAGTTCCACCGGGGTAGAGTTCTAGCCGAGGTAGAGTTTCAGCTGGGGAAAAGTTCCAACCATGGCAGAGTTTAGATATTTGGAATCTTCACAATTCTATGTTGGTAATGTTGAGTGGGAAAAGTTTCAACTGGGGCACAGTTCCAACCGAGGCACAGTTCTAGCTGGGGCATAGTTCCATCTGGGGCATAGTTCAAGCCAAGGGCATAGTTCCAGTCGAAGCAGAGTTCCACCGAGGAAAAGTTTCAGTTGGGGCATAGTTCCAGTGGGCAGAGTTCCAGCGAGGGTAGATTTCTAGCTGAGTCAAAGTTCTAGCTGGGGCAGAGTTCCAACCGAGGCAGATTTCTAGCCAGGGCAGAGTTCCAACAAGGACAGAGTTCCAATAAAAGAAGGGTTCCTGTGAGGTTCTTATTCCTTCCAATTAAGTTCAGGAATTGTCGAACATACTTCCTATAGAGAGTTATTGAGCTAGCAGGTATTTAGAGATTTGGAATATTCACAATTCTACGTTGGTAATGTTGAATGGGAAAATTTCTAGCTAGGGCAGAGTTCCAGCTAGGGAAAAGTTCCAGCCAGGGCATAGTTCTAGCCAGGGCAGAGTTCCAACCGAAGGCCGAGTTCCAATAAAATGGTATGTGGAAAGGCCTAGAAGAGTTCCTCCAATTGATAATCCTAAAATAAAGAATGGTTATTGAGATACAATTGGAACGATGTACAATGAGGAGGAAGGGGAAAAAATTCGGATTGAATTTGTTTAGTTTGCAGTTATTAGCAACCCCTTTAACAAGCCCCATGCTCAAGCAAATCACATAGATCTATCCAGAAAAAATTACTTACCTCTATAAGAGAGGAGAAGTTAGTTATGGACAGTTCCTTAGGTCTTGAGCATATGAAGACACCCAAGTATTTGAAAGGTCCAACAACATGGTGGGATATTGATCCAAAGGATGATGCACAAGTAGATGAGGGACCTGATGAGATACAACTCAAGTTGGTTGGTGTTCCATTTAGCATGATTGGAAATGCAAATACTATGTATTCTACGCCTCGGCTGGATTTCTTTGTCTTGAAGAACCCATATACTAGGTATTCTACGCAAGAAGATTAGGTGCTTGTTGTTTGCTCATCATTTGGATGAAATGATCGACCTCAACCTCAATGGTGGTATTTCTGCCCCGGTTGGAACTTTGTGAAGACATCTATTTGATGGCATACTTAATGGAAATTCTTGAGTTTCTATTTTGTCAATTTCTTCTTGATATCTGGTTGATCTTTTTGGTTCGTTTATCTCTTTCTTGTTTCACTTATATGGTATTTTGAAACCTCATTCATGGCCCATGAACCCTAGAAGCTTCAATGAAAGCCTATAGCCCTTGATTTCCTCCCCTAGCATGGTCAAAGCCTTGAAGCCTATCATTGGTGTATAAAATTTCCTAATGGAAACCACATCCCACTCAAAGGCCAAAGGTTTGCTCTAGAGGGATTATGTGGTGTTTTGAGTCCTTGTTCATATCCCATGAACCATAGAAGCTTCATTTTGTGTCCACAATGCTTATTTTCCTCCCTTATCATGGTAAAGGCCCTTAGACAAATATCTATTGTGCAAAACATTCTAATGCTACCTATATCCCATTCAAAGGTCAATGATCCCATCTAGAGGATGTGTGATGATTCAAGGCCTTCATCGTGGCCCATGAGCCCAAGAAGCTTCATTTGGCATATAAGTCCCTTGATTTCCTCCCTCAGCCTTGATCAAGGCCTCGAGACCCATTCTTGGTGCACAAATCCTCGTAAGGGTACCTTGTTATAACCTTTGAGCCCTAAGAACTCTGACCCTCCTCGATCTTTGCCCCAGCTAGAATTCTACCCCGGCTGGAACTTTGCCCCACATGGAACTTTGCCCCAGCTGGAACTCTGCCCCGACTAGAACTTTGCCTCGGTTGGAACCTTGCCCTGCCTGGAACCCTGCCCTGCCTGGAACTTTGCCCCGACTAGAACTCTACCCCGCCTGGAACCCTGCCCTGGCTAGAACCTTGCCCTGCCTGGAACTCTGCCCTACTTGGAACTCTGTCCTAGCTGGAACTCTACCCCACCTTGAACTTTGCGTCACCTGGAACTCTGCCCTAGCTAGATTTCTTTGTCTTGTAGAACCCATCTACTAGGTATTATACGTAAGAAGATTAGGAGCTTGCTATTTGCTCATCATTTGGATGAAAATCTTGAACTCAACCTCAATGGTGGTATTCCTACCCTGACTGGAACTTTGCGAAGACATCTATTTGATGACATAATGGAAATGCTTGAGTTTATATTTTGTCAATTTCTTCTTGGTATTTGGTTGATTTATTTGGTTCATTGATCTCTTTCTTATTTTAGTTATATGGTGATTTAAAACCTCGTTCATGGCCCATCAACCCTAGAAGCTTCAAAGCCCTTGATTTCCTCCCCTGGCATGGTTAAAGCCCTGAAACCTGTCATTGGTGTATAAAATGTCCTAATGGAAACCATATCCCACTCAAAATCCAAAGGTTTGCTCTAGAGGGATTATGTGGTGTTTTGAGTCCTTTTCCATAGCCCATGAACCATAGAAGCTTCATTTTGTGTCCATGATGCTTAGTTTCCTCCCTTCCCAAGTATTGATAATCAAAATCGTAAATTTCGTTATTCCAATTACTAACAAGTTTAATTTTTTTGTGTCAAAGTCTAACTATATATTTATAAAAGAGTAACTTATAATTAAGTCTTGAGGCATTACAAAAACTAAACCAACAATTGATTCCATTTGTATTATAGAAGGATCACTGACATACATTCTAAAAATAATCTCTCAATCATTTCTATAAACCCCTAGAAGTTCCTTTAACTAAGACGAATAAATATAGCTGGGGCATAGTTCCAGTCGGGGCAAAGTTCTAGGCAGGGCAGAGTTCCAAGCAGGGCAGAGTTCCAGGAGAGGCAGAGTTTCAGGCGGGGCAGGGTTCCAACCGAGGCAGGGTTCCAATCAAGGTTAAAATTCTAACTGGGCAAAGTTCCAACCGGGGCAGATTTCCAGCCAGGATAGAGTTCAAACAAGGCAGGGTTCCAACAAGCAAGACAAAGTTCCAGCTGGGCAGAGTTCTAGCCCGAGAAGAGTTCCAGCATGTTTTATCCCATCAATCCATACACACCTGGACATAAACTTGGGAAGAAATGAAGCCTGTATGTATTGTTCCCTCTTAAGCCAAGCAAGATAAAATAGACCACCCTTCCATTCAATATATGTCTACATAATGAGACTTCCTATTCCTACTACTTATTATACTTCCTATTGTATTGTAGTAGTGAAAAGGTATTTAGTGTGGTAAGTAAATAACATAGGTATGGTGATTAAAGGGAATCGATTATGTAGTATAGGAGGAGATAGGATATGTTAGTAGTGATTCCTTTACTATTAGTATTTAGCTACAATATC
Organism: Pseudotsuga menziesii; assembly: GCA_001517045.1. Classification (NCBI taxonomy): domain Eukaryota; kingdom Viridiplantae; phylum Streptophyta; class Pinopsida; order Pinales; family Pinaceae; genus Pseudotsuga; species Pseudotsuga menziesii. The sequence continues at coordinate 83,825 of LPNX011018580.1, forward strand.
TGCTAGCTCAATACATTCGACAATGCATGAACTTTATCGGAAGGAACTCTTCCCTCACAGGAACCCTGCCCTGATTTGAACTCTAGTGCAGCCCAGTTCTTTCCTTAGTTCTTCCTGTTGGAATAAGAGCCAGGCGCCAAAGAACTCTGCCCGAGCTGGAACTCTGCCCTGCTAGAACTCTGCCCCGCTTGTTGGAACCCTGCCCCGCTTGTTGGAACACTACCCTTGTTGGAACCTTGCCCTGGCTGGAACTCTGCCCCAGTTGGAACTCTGCCCAGCTGGAACTTTGACCTCAGTCGAAACCCTGCCCCGGCTGGAACTCTGCATCGCCTGGAACTCTGCTCCGCCTGGAACTCTTCCCTAGATGGAACTTTGCCCCAACTGGAACTCTGCCCCAGATGGATTTCTTTGTCTTGCAAAACCCATCTACTAGGTATTATACATAAGAAGAATAGGAGCTTGTTGTTTGCTCATCATTTGGATGAAAAGCTTGACCTCAACCTCAATGGTGGTATTTCTGCCCTGGCTAGAACTTTGCGAAGACATATATTTGATGGCATAATGGAAATGCTTGAGTTTATATTTTGTCAATTTCTTCTTGGTATATGGTTGATCTATTTGGTTCGTTGATCTCTTTCTTTTTTCACTTATATGGTGGTTTGAAACCTTGTTCATAAGTGAAAAACAATATAATGCAAATGTACTTTACTACATGATAATCATAGTTTGTTGAATCTAGAAAATAATCTAGTGTTTCATGAGCAAACAAAGCATTTTAAGGTGTATTTCCATAACATTCAACAACTTGTAGATAATGGAGAGATTGAGTTGCAATAGTAAGAAACTCTCTAAGAGACTCTTGGTGTTTCATTTGCTATATTTGATGTGTGCTAAACACCATTGAACCCATTGAAATAAATTTTCATTCAATCTTTGGCTCTCTTTTATGAAATTGTGATATGTTTTTGGTGTATGTGTAAATTACAACCAAACAAGATATTCCTAATCCTACATTCAACTTAAACAAAAAAATGTTGGAGTCATAACCCTTAATAAATCCCATGAAAATTTCCTTGTAATAATCTAATACTCAATGCTCTGCCATTAATTAGTTTACATAAACTACAAGCAGGGATATAGATTTATATAACTTATCTCCAAAACGAGAACATATCCAACTTGGCTCTAGTATAAGATTCTCTTCCATATAAGAGCTTTATACAAATTAAGAAGCATTGAAGATAATGCTAAATGAATTTAAAAAATAACAAAAATAGAGTATTAAGTTAGTAAATATTTATGGCTATTTACATTAGTTATGTCTTTAAGTATCGTTTTTGTTTGTATCCTTAAGTCCCCTTGTTAGGAATTAGAAGGTACAAAGCAACTTCCAAATTGTTGTACGTCCTACTTGTAGATTTTATATTTCCATTTATGTATTTTTATTAGAATAGTTTTGTTTATACCATTACTTAGTTAATATATAGATGCATTATCTATTTTGTTTTGTTGCTAATATCCTAGACATTAAGACTTATTTTATCTACAAATAACATTGTAATGACTACAGTTTCATGAGCTCTCATTTGAGTGGTGTCGTTGATATCATCATTGACATCGCTCAAATGGAAAAATGGCATATTCAATTATCCATACTTCATAATACCTTAATGCCATTGTATTAGGAATAAACTGCATCTTTTATTTGTAAAAAATAATTTTAACAATTTTTTATGTTAAGAATATGAGAAACAAATTTTATTTTTTCTTGTATTTAAATGGTGTGGCATCCCTCAAATGGCAAAAAGGCATATTCAATTATCCATGCTTCATAATACCTCAATACAATGATGTTGGGAAGAAATTACACTTTCTATTTGTAAAAAATAATTTTAGCATTTTTTATGTCAAGTAATATGATAATCAAATTTGACATTTTTTTAAACAATATGAGATTCAAATTCGAGCCATGGTCATTATTAGAGAAAAACCTATGTTGGTGACACAAAATTCCACCAACCCATTATATTTGTTGGCACATAGTTACTAATTCCTACATGCATTTGAACATCTCATTATTATAAACATCAATATCCAAGTGCTTAACCAATGCAAGTGGTGCACTAACAAACCCTTAAAAGACTTCCAAAAGTACCTTCACCATGCTTTTGATGATAGCCTTGATCCAATCCTAGAAAAAACTAAGATTGAATGGATTTTACAAGTATTTTGGTTGTCCATATGCACTCTTATCACGAGCTCTCACGAGCTCCCATTTGCAGGATTATAAATAAATAAAAAAGCATTGGTACAAACCTTCAAGTGTGTTAAGAATAGTATTGATGCAATTACTTCATGTGAGATCCCAATTTTGCAAAGTAGATGATGCTTGCCAAAAAATACTTCAGTGACCAACACACCTTTTAATACGTACACTTTGAATTTTGTGAGTCATTATGTATGTATGTTTTTATCATTGTGTCCGTTTTGTAATATGTTTTGGACGTTAAAACTATGTAAATGATTATGTTTAGTATAAATATGTATTTAAATAGATAAATTATTAAGGTTAAATTTATGATGATATTATATGATGGATTACTTAAAGGTACTTCTAGGGATTTATAGAAATGATTGAGAGATTATTGTTAGAATGTATGTTAGTGATCCCTCTATAATACAAATGGAATCAATTGTTGGTTTAGTTTTTTTAATGCCTCAAGACTTAATTATAAGTTACTCTTTTGTAAATATTTAGTTAGACTTTGACACAAAAAAATTAAACATGTTAGTAATTGGAATAATTAAATTTACAATTTTGAGTATTGGAATAACTACATTTACAATTTTGATTATAAATACTCAGGAAGGGACATGGCTTGATATTGTAATTAATAAATTTTGATTTTCATGGAATAAACAAATTTAAAAATTGTAAAAGAACATATTAGAAGGTCTCACTAAACAAGCCATGGTATCTAGGGTTGGATGCTGGGAACATTATTTACCCTTTGGTAGAAGTTAATTTAGTTAACATTTTTCAATAAAATAAGAAATAAACGAACTTAGGAAGTAGTTAAAAAAGAATTAAAAGAAATTCAAGAATAAGAAAATAAGTGAGACATCGTACTTGTTTAGGAACCACTTGATATCTTTTGTTGTCTTGGATAACCACTTGATATCCTCGTTTTCTAGACATAAGTGAGACATCGTACTTGTTTGGGAACCTCGGTGATAAACTATTACAGGTTTATTTAGATCGCCAGCTTAAAATAAGCCATGTCTATTGAAATGTAGGAGTGCAAGTCACCCAAGAACAATTTGAAAGTATTACTTACAACTAATTCAATTAGATGCTTTACACCAAGTTTAAACAGGAATGCAGCTGCTATCAATACTTAAAATTTCTATCGTGATTAAAGAATTATCCAGATACCCTTCATACATTAACTTGAAAGAAGGCACTCAAATATCAACATTAAAGCTAACAAAAGTATTATACCCCTATTTACAGCCCTCTCACACAATCTACAGGGGCAAAGCATGCACCAAGTATAGATGAGGTTGCTTAGTAAAATAGAATGACAGAATCACAAGTGCTGAAAAAACTATAAACATAGTAGATTTAACAATGATATCAAATTTAACTCATGGTGAACATTGCATACCTCCTACTATCTCAACTATTCCATTTGCCTACTATCAACATTTCTACAAAATCCAATCAATTAGATCATATCACAAAGGCCAACCAATCAAGAGCTGTCTCTAACCCAAATTTAAGCATTCGTATTAGAAATGTAATACATACAAATGAACATGATTAGAGAAATTTTTACAGACTAGACAAAAGAATCAAGTCATTTTATAGAATGATTAGAGCTTGTTACTAGCAATGACTGGGCCATGGTTCTACATGCAGAAACTTGCCCATACACTCATATACTCTATTCATACTTCACCATCTAAGGATTCCTTCAATTGGTATTGAGGAACCACAAAAGCAGTGGGGAGATGAGAGCAATGATATTTTCATCCAAAGAATAAAAAAATAAAAAAAAGAATTAGTAGGGTGGGAAATGCACCTCTCTCCTTTGCTTTTCACCCTTCTATTTTCCTGAGTTATATAGAATCTGATTTATTACTTTCAGCTGCCAAATATGATTATCTATCGATGCGGATACAAGCTACCTTGATAAAAAGACATACATATACTCTTCAAGAGTTGTTGCTGAATGGAAATGCTCTCTTCACTTGCAGCATTCTGGCATCCTACTGGAACACCCTGCCATCTTCTTCACCTTCTTAATTGAAGTTTACAACCAATGTAGAATTGCGGCTACTTCAGGTTCTGAAGCTACATCAGTAAGCAATGGATGAATAATAATCTGCATTTTTCCACCAAAGGCACTAGTAGAACATTTAGCACTTCAGGGACAACAAAGTTATGTAATGCAGATATCTATAGCTTCCACAAACAAACGCCATATTTGCAGCATAGTTTATGACATGTAGAATTCCACACTTACACTCTTCATAGAATAGCACACGGGGAAAGAATCCACTGCAATATCACAATCTCTGCAGAGGCATAGGTGTCGACAAGGGAGGAGGAGAATGGAAACACTGTTCTTCTGACAGGCCTTGTAAGTTCTCTGACCCCTTGGGTTCTTACTACCTCTTAAGGATCTCGCGTGATGAGCCTCTGCATTTGGATCTATGTGTGATCATTCTGCATCATCTGCTTCACTATCACCACATCCTTTCTTGTTTTGTTCCCTGCCCTGTACCACAACCTGTTGAAGGCTTTTTCTCAAGGATTTCACCATGGCCTCCTTAGGCTTAGCTTTGCTCTGCAATATACAAGCTTCCAGTTTCAGCTGTTTCACCTGCTCCTCTAGTTCCCTATTTCTAAGATTGATCCTCTCCAATTCCAAGTCTTTTTCCTTCATTTTCCTTAAAATGCTTTCCTCAATCATAGAAAGTATAGTTTGTGAATGTCTCTGCCTCTTCTCTTCAATACATTGCCTCAACTGATCTACCTACATATCAATACATGTAAGAGAATTTAGTAAGGATCTCAAGGATTCAACAAACCAGTCCTACAGTTTTGAACTATGTTTATGAAGCCTATATTTTTGCAATTTTATAGGCATCTCCTATAGTTGAAAGCAATGGACTGTTTTATTACTTCAAATCCAGAATGCATGGAAAATGAATAATATATGCATTTGTGCCCTCACAAATTGATCAAGCTCTTCTTTTTGTTTTTGCAATTGTGATGTTATATCATCTGTTAGAAAATGAAAGGTAGAAGCTTCATCGCCTATGGTTGCAGATGATCTTGAAGAATTGATTTGTTCATGCTCAAATGCCAAGCGCAGACCGGTTGACACAACCCCCACTAATTTTGGTACAATCCCTGGTCCTATGGCTAGGGATTTTGTTGAAGGTCACACAAATTTATTAACATGGGCTTTTGATGTTGCAAAGCAATAAGATCCACAGCTTCCCTTAGTCTCTTTCGTGATGTAGGCTCCTCTGGCAAATGGAAGATTGTTCCATTCTGCTGACCATGCACATAATTGGGCACTGCAAAATCAATAACATTTACTTGACATGTCAACTAGATTCACAATGGCTATCTAATATGAAAATGTAATACTAGGGTTAGAACAAAATTGACAAAGTAAGAAATGTACCGTAAAAACAAAATTATAACCAATCTCAAGAACAGTCCTCAGAAAATTGATTCTCCTCCACATCATCTTCAAATAGTCATCAGTCATGAAAAAAAATTCTCAAGAAAAATCGACTCCTTCAGGTTTGAGCATAACGCAGTGAACATGAATGGACAGGCATCGATCGTATATTCCAGAAACCTACTTATTCTCTCACCAATGCGAAAGCTCTCAAGGAAAAGATCAATCATTGAGTTCAGAGTTTCCCACGCACGATTCAAGGTGGTTATTATGACTGTATTATCTGGCATAGAGGCTTTTCTTAAAATCCTCTCCAGCTCCACATCTTCATTGCTCTGCATTGTAAGACCAAGTATCAAAAATTCTATATTTTAATTTCTATTGAGTGCTTCTTCTCATTTCAAAAATTACATGTCATGTATAAAATTTCAAATTGAACAAATATTAACATGCTTTATTGCACATAAAGCTGCTTCAATTCACATATTTCAACATTCCAGTAGAATCATTCACATAGCTAAATACAGACAATTCTAACGAATTGTTAGCTAAATACAGATAATTCTGATCTAAAATTAACGCGATTCGTGCATCTGGTGACAATTCACATGGAAATAAATTTTAACTAAATCGAAGGAAATTATTCCTGTACATAATAGCATATTGTTTTGATAGGAAATCAGGAGAGAATGATAAACAAAACAGGGAAGAAGCTCATGGAAAGATGAAAAAACCGACAGAGAAAGAGATTCCCGCAACTCTTACCTTGTGAAACTAATCCTATTTCATTATCATCTCTTCCATACAACGCGTCCAAGGCTCCACAAGGCATTTCTTTATGCTCAAGGTATAAGAAATTCCATATGCAAATAACTGGAAGCTCTGAATTCATTCGAGGCAGATGGTAAATGTGAAAATGAAAAAAAAATGCTTTAGTTTTCAAGGATTACTTTACGGAAATCCAATATGAATTTGCGATTATTTTGAGAGATGTAAGAGCAGACATTGTTAAGAATGTCATCCAACGAGCAGGTATTGTCTGCAGAGCCTTCTCCCCTTCAGATCCTGGACATTTCCTTCGTTTCCTTAACATCTATGTGCGCTGGTTGCTGATTGCTACAGGGCTTGGGCAATGGTGTCTCATAGAGGGCATGATTTTTCCTGATAACTACGAGAGTGTTGTTTGAATTGCCCATCCGTCGTTGCGCGGGAGTGTTGTTTGAATTGGGAGACGGCGATAAACGGCGGGGGATAATGGCGACTACATACTACTCAGCTACGAACAAAGTTAGATTAACAGGTTTTGGCGATCGACCGGGTTCCCGCGACGGGAAGGTAGGCCGGTCCAGTGGCCGGCAGGCGCGACGATTGCCGTCGGGAAAACTCGTCGCGTCGGTAGCTTATTTTGAGTTGTTAGGGAGATATTTATGTGTATATTCAAATCCTATTACAAACACCAATTCATATTCTATAATGTATAATTTGAATATATTGTGTAAATTAAGAGGAAGTTGTGCTAAATGTATAGAATTGGAATTGTCAATGTGGGCATCACTAAAGACACCATAATGAGAAGGAGCAAGTTGTGTTTATATTTGTGCCTAATACTATTATATTTATTATGTTATGTTCTTCCATGCAACCATCTAATAATATGGTAATTATGTGTTAGAATTAATTATTATGTAAATTGATTTATTAATTATGTGTTAGAATTAATTATTATGTAAATTGATAACTATCCTTATGTAAATAATGCTTGTGAGTAAATTATTGTTGTAAAAAGTTGTGAATTGGTGTACATGTATGTTTAATTCCATCAAAAATCAAATCATGCTTTTACATAAGCATATGTATGTAAATCAGTCACAGGACTATTGAGTTTGCAATGAACTCACATTTAGGTAAACTCCAATTAGGAGAGAAGCTATGAAATTTTAACATAGTGCCTTGATAGCCATGGCAGGAAAGTTTAGGTATGTTGCAATTAATCATCTAGGGCACTAACATGGGTTTTCCTAGTGGGTATAAACCAATCCCCTATGCAAAAATTACCTTTGATGACATGTAGGTAACTTGATAAATAGTTAAAATTTACATATATTCTTAGTGCAATTTGTATTGATATTTAGTGGAGGAAGGTGCCAGGGGCGAGGGGGTTATCATTGAGTTCAATTGACAAAAAAATCTAACATATGGATGGGGCCTAGACGAGACAACACATAAACAAGTAGAATTCCTTGCTTTGTACCATGGAATGTTAATTTTAGAGATGATGAGAGCAAAGTAGATTTCTATTTTTTGGCAATTAATCAATTGTCATTTTCCAAGTCAGAAAAAAAGGATTGGGTCTCACTTCATCCCTCACTAGGTCTATAGCTAGAAGAAGGGGTATGATCACTTACTTTGAATCTCTCTAATTTTATCACATTCTTTGAGATTCCATTGTCCAAATAGATTCCATGGAAAACTTGGCAATTTATTTAGCATAAGGAACTCTAGTTCAAAATAGGGGTGATCACATTTGTCATTTAATTCCATGACATGTATGAACTACAATATAAGCCATATCCTCCGTCAACCTGTGCTAAAAAGTCAACAAATCAGTGAGTTTTGAGGAGAGATATTTAAAGCATCATCCCCATCAAGCACTCTTCTCACATTTACATATATATTGTTATAGAGAGAAACTTCCTATGGCTTGGGGTTTACCACAATAGACTGAATGACACCATAAATAAATCCATTCCAATATGCAAGAGAAATAAAGACATCTAACACTAAGGGATATGAAGTGTACCTTATTCCAAACGGTTGATGTAGATCTCCGTTGAGATTTTCCAACACGCTTGTATTCACAATTCGCTCTCAACAACAACAAACAAGACAAGCATGCTATATATCAAAGTGTTAGGCCTACTCTAGCATATATAAACCATCATGTATAAGCAAATAAAATCATCCATGGATACAATATTCATATTTATGCACATGTCTTGGATAGGAAATAAATATTTCTATTAATAAAACAGAGAAACAATAGTGACAAACTCTGTCGGCACTTCTTTGAACCGGAGAAACCAAGTCCTCCATCACAATGGCAAGCTTACAAAGCAAAAGCAAGCTTGGGAAGACTAGCACTGTGTTCTCTAAAGGGACAAAGGGATGCATACTCAAGCATAAACAAGTGAGGCACCAATGAACTATAGTTTCCTTGCGCTCAAGATTCTGCTTCTTCAATATATAGCACTCCAAATAGTCAATGGAGGGTCAAGTCTGAGCATTCTCAAGGAATATGGAAGGCCATGTGTCAAGTTATTTGGGACTCTATGAGAAAAAATCCAAAAACTTTTGTCTCCATGCACATTTCCTGATGTACATGTGTTTCGGCTCAAAAGTCGCGTATACACGCGGATATTGATTTAAAATTCACGTATACACATAAATAAGTGTTTTTTGGGGACTTTCTTCGGACATCAAAGTATAATTTGAGCAAACGAGGTCCAAGGAGTCTACAGAGGGACATGGAAGACTATAAAGATGTGATCTACAAAGTTTGGTAAAATCATCTATAACAGATGCCCCCTAATGTGTGAGGTAAGAGGGGTAACATGATGGCCGAAATACATTATATCCATCCCAGAAGTGGAGTAATGAATACCCAAGTGGAAGAACCATCCACTCATCAGTACAATACAATGATAAATATCTGCATATGATTGCAAATATACATATAGCAGTACCATATACATAAGAGTACAATGGCCATGAATAGGCATGATCTACAAATGTCATGTGTGGTCATTCCCACACACAATATACAATGGATAAGATCTCCATAGTGGATGAAGATAACTGATAACATACTGGAATATGGTCATGAGAGTTGACATCTCATGAATATGGGCACGATCAAGGAGGAAACATATGTGGAATGCCACCAATCTCGGAGGTCTTCTACGCAAACTACTACTAGTACATGTCCCATCACGCGAATAAAGGTGTCGAGGTCGAACATGATGGTCCATCATCTGATTACCGGTGATTGATGAATACTATTAACAGACGCGAGATATACCACTGATAATGATAATAGGAATCAAGGTGTAGAGTGAAATCTCACAAGTGTGAATAGATTTGTTAAGGTCAAACACTTGAAAGAATCCATCGATCATGGGACATTGATGTATTCCCAAAACTGTCAATGGCAAGAGAACCTACCACTGATAACTGTAAGTCTCAAGGCACTCAAATGGACTATAGACTCCTATTCCAGAATAAATGATCTGAAGTCGATGGAATGGAATTTGTTAGAAGGAGGGAAATAGGGAATCCCCCATCAACCAACATGAGGTACTCAAAAAGATGGATAATGTGGAAGAACTCAAACAAACAAGATGTGCACGAACCGGTAACTATATCAGTAATGGCCAACATGCTTTCAATGAAAGTTTGTCTCTATGTGGAATGGGTCTAGTGGATCCAATTGATAATCTCCAAGTAGATTAATCTATTTTTTACAATGTTTGTTTGCTTTGGAAGTGAAGACAAGAGTAAATATTGGCATAGGATCACTTTGTTTGCAAGTTTTTTACATGATATTTTCTATTTGGGTGGTGTTATGGCAAAGCATAGCCATCATGGGAAATATGCTTTTTGTGAAGTTTTATACTTACGTGAGGTAATCAAACCCTTCGTAAAATAGTTGGATACCTTCTAGGAAGGAATATATTTTCCAAATTAGAGAAATGGGGATCATATAAATACTCGACGGGCTCAATATGAGGACCTAGGAGCATGAATTGAAGACTGGTATAGAAGAGTGTATAGGTTGGCCTCTGATGTTGATATGTGTTATCATATGATACTTGGTTACATACAAGAATCTATCAGTCCATGGTGGAAATACCTTGAGGCTCCATATGATCTATTAAAGAGGCATGGGTGGAGGATTCAATAGTACAACACATAGCAGAGGAGCATGAAGAGGGCTAGAACAACAAGTTAGAGGAGGGAATGCAAAACATTGGAAAATAAGCCACAAAATAAGCCCATAGTGTGCATGGTTTTACCTAGTTGAGCCAAGTTTTTTCCATGTAATGTCATGTCATTTTCTTATGTGAAAAAATTATTAGAGCTTATAGGCATCAAATATATAGGTCACAATATGCAAATAGCAAGAATGGTTAGTCTATAAACTTTTGTTTTGAATAAAAATGAACAATTTTGTCTTTTATATTGAGTGGGCCTAATGGTTAAGAGCATATGTTTCCTCTTAGGAGGTCACATGTTCAAATCCAAAGGGGGGTAGTGTATATACACCTCTGTAGACTTTAGTAGTTAGATTTAGATCACTGCGCAGAGGGGGGGGCCTTGTTCGGGGTCCCTTGTCCCACAAACAAGGGGGTCTCATACACCAAATTAGTGTCATGCTTGGCGGTGACCTTAAAAATAGATTATTATTTTGAATCCTTTTGAATTTTGTACTCTTTTTTGGACTATAGTTAAGTTGCATTTTTTACCTATTAATGAAAATGCTACCCATTTGTGTTTAATAAATTAAAAAAACACCAAATAAGTATTGTATTGATATTTAATAAATTCACTTTTAAAAATTAATTAATTAGGTGGTTATAGCCCATATTTTTATTAGTGATATGGATGTTGACCTAGTGTTGGCAATGGAGGCTTAGTGGGAGTGATGATGGTGGTGATGATAATCATAAAAATAGTGGATCAAGATTTATATTTGTAATATTTGTTTATTACATATTTTTTTATTTGTTTATTTATTTATAACTTGATATGTTAGTTTATATTATTTAATTATTACAGATAATTATTTTTGTAATTTATATTTTTTTATTGATAAATCATTATATTAATAAGTTGTTTTTCTATCAAATAATTTAGACATTCAATAATTAACAACTAATAAAATTAATTAAAAATGTAAATTAACACATTATACAAAGAAATTATAAATTTGATTATTAAATTCACATATCATTAATTTTACATAATATAACAAAAGTAATGGAAAGAGTTATAAATATGTTTCACACATATATAAAGATTATTTTTCTCCTTAAAGTTTTCTTTTATTGCACCAAGTATGAGGGAGATCCTCTCAGGTTAGTCACGTTATGCTAGCCAGCATAACAAAAAAATATTATGTTAACCGACATAAATAAAAAAATAAAAAAAATAACACTCAATCCAAAATCAATTCACCAAATAATAAAACTAAATGAAAAGTAATTAAAAGATCGGTGTTAAACCTCTATTTACCATTAAAGTGATCAAAATATTTGAGGTGTAATTTTTTTATGAACATTTAAAAATTTAAGATAAAAATAACTTACACCTAAAGAAATTGGATCCCTCTCAGTGCTTTCTAGATCCAGGTTTAAGATGGATCTATGTTAGTTTATGAACATGGAATCATAGTACATAGAAAAATAATCACCTCCAAGTTAGATTCACTACCAATTACATATTTTTATATAAAATAATCAAATTAAAATATTAAATTAATTTGTATAATCTTAAATTACTTATATAATTATTAAACTAATCAAAATAATTTATTACATATAAAAAATTATATTTAAAAAACTTTTATATATATGACAAAATTTGGTACTATAAAATTACCATATTACAAAATTAATCAAATTAAAATATTAAATTAATTTATACAATCTTAATCTTAAATTGCTCATATAATCATTAAACCAATCAAAATAATTTATTAAATATGAAAAATTATATTTAAAAAACTTACATATATCTGATATATATAAAAATATTATAATTATATTTATGACAAACTACAACAAATCAATAATACCACAAAATTGCAAGATTACAAAATTACTAATCCAAAGAAAATTCACAAATTAAAATAAAATAAAATCATATTCATTTTTTTTTCTTCACCCTTAAAGTCATATTCACTTTAAGTCGAGTGAAATGTATGGAAAGAGATTGTTATGTTCTCTCGTAAAACAATAGTAACACTCAAGTTGAAATATTGTCGGCTGAGCTATGGTCTAGCGGTTAAATCGGTGGGAGTTTCCATCACTGGCCCAGGTTCGATTCCCACAGGGGAGTCCTCAGAGTGACATCTTTCCCAGGAGTGATCAAAATATAAGTCCCCGACTCTGGCCAAAAAATCAAGGGGTGTTCTTGTCAAAAAAAAAAACACTCAAGTTGAAATATTAAAACATATATAATTTTTAAATTTATTAACAAAAATAAAATTATACTTTTAACCAAGTATAGTGTTAAAACAAAAATAAAATTTTACTTTTAACGAAGTATATTGTTGAAACAAAAATAAAAAAACTTTGGTACATTTACGTACACTTGTATCATTTATTATAACATTTTTCATATAAACTTCAAATAAGGTTGGATTTCTAAAGTTCCTCATAAATTTTAAAAAATGAATTTAGATTTTTAAATTTCATCTTTTTCAATTAAAATACCGTTATAGATTTAGAAAACAATTTAAAAACTTTAAATAAATTTAAATTTTTAAAAATTATTTTAAAAAAAAACTATTATAAATTATAAAAAAATTCAAATAAAACTTAGATTTCTTAAACTTTTATAAAGATTTCAAATAAATTTAGAATTCTAAAAACCATTATACATTTCTAAATTTTTTTATAAAAATTTCAAATAAATTTTAGAGTTCTAAAGACTATTATACATTTAGAAAAAAATTCAAATAAAACTTGGATTTCTAAAATTTTTATAAAAACTTCAAATATATTTAGAGTTCTAAATTTAATCTTTTGTAATAAAAAAGCATTATACTTTGATAATGATGATGATCATGATGGTTAATGTCTACTCAGACCAAACTTTGGTCTATCGGATCCAATGAAACGAATTATTTAGTTTGTTTTAAAATTGTATTTCTATGCTCAAAGAGCTTGGAGAGAAGCGTCCTGAGCTCCCTATAATTTTGACAAGTTAAAAGGCTAGGAAGGTTGGGATTGTAACAAAGATTATAAAACTGAGATCTAATGTGGGTGTACGCAGGGCATTCTAAGAGGAAGTGTTTTTCATCCTCAATGGTCATATTCTCACAGAGACGACAGATCCTTTCTACCCATGGTGTTTTAGGAACTGTCCAACGCCCTGTTTCACTATGAAGCTCATGGGAGTTCATTCTTATCTTGGCTATATTAATTTTTTTCTTTGAACTTGTTAAAACATAGAGATACTTTGGATCTTCTAGAATATGGTTGATGACCTCCTTATAATATCTTAATTTTCTTTTAGCCTCTAAATCTTTCTCACACCACAATTTCTCTTTAAACTTAGAAGTGACAATATTTTTAATGTTATTAATATTTTGCAATGCAATATTTTCGTAGATCTCTTAGTGGTTTAACCAAGCTCTGGTATCTTTATACCAACCTCGCTTGAGCCTTAGGTGGTCTTCCCTGGAATTTAAAGCTAGTTTAGGAAGTCTATGGTCTCCCATGTTATTGATTTTGTGCTTGTACAAAAGGAGCCTAGTCATAGCTAGGTTCTCGATAGGGGAAAGACCCACTTCTATAAGGAGAATAGGGTAGGGTGTATTGCTTTTAATTTTGACGTTATACGTTATAAAACGCTTCTAGATTTGCTCAATTTTTCTCTAGGATTCTCTAGAGATGTTGCAACCCCAAACCTCACACCCATACAAGATAACGGGAGTGACTAAAGTTTCAAAGAGGAGCTACTTTTTATCCCACATCACAAGGTTTGCTGCTTTACAATTATTTTCAAGACCAAAATAAGCTTTCCACCCTCCATTAGTCCTTTTCTTAATGCTATAGTTCCAGTTGAGCTTGTGATGAATATCAATTCCAAGGTATTTGTAAGAAGACACTTCCTCCAAGTTGCTATTGTCATACACAAAATTAACGTAAGTGTCCTTCTTGGATTTGATAATCATAATTTTTGTTTTGTCAGTGTTAACAATCATACCCATGGTAGGGAAAAAATCCTTAAGAAGTCTTAGTTGCTTATCAAGGTCATATGGACACCTTTCCAGAAGAACAATATCGTCAGCATAGAGAAGAAGGATGGTGACTATTCCAGCTAAGATCGTGCCAGCACAACCTGCTTCCTCTAAACAACCTTCTATCTTATCAATGTAGATTCCAAAAAGGGTTGGGGAGAGGGGAAAACCTTGTTTAACTCCGATATTACACTTAGTATTTTCAACCACTCCTCGTTGGTCTTAAACTTGGCAATGACATTCTAGTATAACCTTATTGCGACAACTCTCAACTCGAAAGGAACATTTAGCTCTTCTCATCTACTCCATAGGTTATTTCTAGGTACTGTATCAAAAGACTTTCTAAAGTCCACAAAGCAACAAAAGAGATTGGATTTATCATTACGACACTCCTCCATAATTATCCTAAGCGTAATGAGATGGTCCGTTGTTGAGTGTTGCCTTTTAAAACCTGCTTGGCCTTTAGCCTGCTTACCTTCACTTTCAAGCCAAATGTTGATCTTCCTTTCCAAAATAATACAATACAACTTGGCTAATAGAGGGCTAATCATAATTGTCTGGTAATTATAGGGGTTGTTTGTATCCCCACTTTTAAAAATAGGGATAATGAGGCTTTGAGTCCAAGTTTTAGGGAACCCTTGCTTGATCGCTTGATTGAAAATCTTGTGGATGTGAGGGTTGAGTACAAGACCTCCAATTTCTAATATTTATGCTTGGTAACCTTCAATGTCCTTAGCTTTTCCATTTTCTAGACGCTTAAAACCAAAATCTATGTCTTCTAATGAGAAAACGTCTTCTGTTGTGAGCAAGGTTTCAAAGTTATTTATGCCATTCGGGGACTCATAAAGCTTTTTAAGATAGGAATTCCAGTTGTGTAAAGAAATTCTATTATTATCTTTAGTTTTTCTAGTTAGAATCTGCCTCCAAAATTTATTAGGAGCTACCTTGGAGAGGTGTAAGAGATTTTCTTGTCTTTTACGAATATATTTCATTTTTTTCCTTTTAGTTAGGGCTTTGTATATTTTTATCTTGTCAATTTTAAGAGACTCAACAAGAGATTCCTTAATTTCTTTCCCGCACTTTTACAATCTTTATCATACCAGGTTTGGTTTTCATATTTCTTTTATTACTTGAAACTTCAATTGAGAAATTGTTTATAGAATATGAGAGGGTCATGGTAAAATTATGATATAGGTCTTCTATGTTGTCTATACTTGATAAAGGAAACAAATTAATTTTTAATTCATTTAGAAAAAGATTAATGTTATTTCTATCAAAGATCAAGTTTTTTTTGGCTATGAGGATTATCTTCTATATGATCTCTATGCATGACAAAATTGAGAGTTACAATTAAAGGTCTATGATCTGAGTCAGGCTCATGGTCGTTTAAGATGTCAAAATTTATTATTTGGTTGTATAAAGGGATATCATAAATAACATAGTCCACCACGCTGCTACCAAGCCCATGTATACAGGTCATTTGGCTAGAATTGGGCCACTTCTTTAGATCATTGCAAATAATGAGATCTTGAGCACTACAAAGCTTGACTAGCTTAGACCCAAACAAATTATCCCCTAGATCTCTAGAGCTTCTTTTGTACCTTCCAGCTAGAGTAAGGTCTTGGTCTAACCAAATAGGATTAGGGTTGGAATGATTACTTAGAAGAATAGCTTGGTTACTTGAATTTCAAGCATTAAATTCACCCATTAAGAGGATATCTCCTTCATTCCTTAGGCTAGAAATATCATTCTCTGAACCATTGTAAGGACAATTTTTATCTAAATTGTTTTTCTTATAGAAGATAAAATTAATAGGGGCAAAATAACAGATTGCTATGTATGGTTTTTTATCATTAATGTCTGTAATCTCTATCCAAATATATTGTTTGTAAGGGTCTTTTTATAAATCCTGGTATGGGGGGATATGTTCTTCCTAATGTAGAAAGTTATACCCCCAATGCCTCTACGATAGGATCGCTTGTTCCATATTGACCATAGTACAAATCCATCTATGTTAGGGACCTTAGCTTCTTCGTGCTCCCAAGTTTCAACTAACAATATAATATCAACTTCATTCGAGATCCAACTTAGCTTGGGGCCTTTGTTCCATGGAAAGCCTTGACAATTCCACGAAAGAATCCAAAGCATGTTGAATTTCTATTTATTACTATCTTTTTGGTTTCTATCTCGAATAACGGCTTTTCTATTTCTGATTATTGCCTATTTTCCTTCCTTCCTAGCTTCTTTTACCTTTTGAACCTCGTTTCTTAATTCTTCTTGATCTTCTGGAATGAGATGTTCATTTATAAATAGTCCCGTTCCTTTTAGACTTGAGTTTTTACTAAGTATGTCATACTTATTGTCAGTAGAGCTCACCTTTATCCGGATAAACCTTCCTTTATTCTCAGTTAATTTTCCCAACCTTGTTACTTCTGTGAGACATGTTGTTTCAATTTGTAATCTATTGTGTAATTCTGTCTGGACTATGGCTAATGTATCCTCATCTACCTCCTCTTTCACACTAAAGATTACAAGGTTCAAATCCCTTTTTTTACGTTCATGGTCTAATTCTATCAATTTTTTCATTTCCTCTTTAATGGGTTTGATATCTAATTTACCTTCCACATTATTTAGGGTGAGATTGTTATTAACTTTTTCTTCTAGTGCTTTAATCATATCCTTCATTTTAAGACGTTCTAAAATATCATCATCATCTTATTAAGATGTTTGGATCTTAGAAAAAACATGATAAAAGTACTCTTCAACCATTCCCTTTTCTTTCCATTTAAATGTGCTATTGGCCTATGTCCATATTTGACATCAACACAAATAAATTTAATCATTGCCTTTACTTCTTTTAAGTTGAAGTAATAAATAATTTCTCTTTCATACTTTAGTGAATATAGATTTACGAGTCTTCTAATCATAATTTTATGGAAAAAATAATAACATTTCTACTTAAAGAAGTTGACTTTCTTAAGTTGATGTTATACAATTTTTTTTTTAAATATTTGAAGTAAGATAGGTTTATCACTTTTTTTTTTTAATTTTATGGAAAGAATAATACTTTTTTTTTGTAAGTGGAAGAACTTTCTATTACCAAATGAATAACATAATGTACAAAGACAAGCCCCACACATTTCTAGAAACGTCTAGACCATGACATGGGAGAACAACCTCAGCCTGTCAAGAAACAGGGATAAGAACCAACCAAAAGAAAGCCTCAAGCTAAGAGAACCTGGCTAAAAAATCCTAGGTTACACCATTAAGCATAATTTATAATATCCTTTTCCCCTTTTCCCCTTATTTTTCCAAACATCAATCCAACATGAAGAGTTCTTAGTAACTATATTCTACATAACAAAAACTCTATTCGTGGAAGAAGGACTAGAATCGGGAAGGTCAAGAGGCACAACCGGATCATGACCATTATCTAAGTGATCGAATAGATGGGGACATTTCTGACCACCGGTAAGGGAACTAGGTCCATAGATGTATCTTGAATTACTGCAGTAGAGGAGGTCTGCATTATCGTTGAATGATGCGACGGTTCCAAGGGAGCACTTCGAGGTTGCTTTGAATCTCGTGGAGGATTCGAATTCACCGAACTGATCTTCCTATATTGCCACCATCTGGGTTTTTTCTTTGAAGCTATAGGCATATATGGACAATGGAGGGAGGGGGAAACTTCCTAGAGGTGACCCGTTTATTGACGAACTCTACACCATAATGAAATATTCTCATAATTGACCATCTGTGTGAAAGGAGATCCTTCCCTTTTGAGGAGAATCATGTCTGGTAAGCCTTTGCTTAGATCCAACTCAACACGGATGCAAGAAAATGTGTAAAATTCCTTGTCAATACCATTTGAATCAATCTTGATAAAATGCTTAAGGGCGTTCCCCATAGCGACAAGAATATCTGAAGTCCAAAAATGATATGGAAAATTCAGGAAATGCACCCAAACTAGGGTAGTCATCGTTGTCATGGTTGTAGGATCAAATCCTAGAAACCATGGATGGAAGGAAAGTCCAACACTACCCGAAAACCATGGCCCATCATCCATGATTTTTTGGCGATCCTCTGTCTCTTGAAAGAAAACAATGAAGAAATCCTTAGAGCACATGAGTAGTTTATAGTTGGGGGTCCAAGATTTATTCATCCAATCCTTCAATGCAGCTGTGAAAGGCCACAACCCA
Source organism: Pseudotsuga menziesii (assembly GCA_001517045.1). NCBI lineage: Eukaryota > Viridiplantae > Streptophyta > Pinopsida > Pinales > Pinaceae > Pseudotsuga > Pseudotsuga menziesii. The sequence continues at coordinate 102,751 of LPNX011018580.1, forward strand.
TTAATTGAAATATTAGAGCATTTGTTTTAAAAATATATTCACGAGCATAAACCAGAGGATCCAACACCTCTACCTCCATAACAGTATCAAATTTCTCCACTATGAAAGAAGAACCAGAAGGCGTAGAAGGTCTATGTCCCTCTACGTGCTTAGATTTTATTTCATTTGAAAAGAAATGGGAATAGGAAGAAGAGGGAATCCTGCAAACCCTATCCCCGCCAAGCAAACTTGAGACTAAAACAATCATGGATTCTTTCCTTATTTCACTACCAAGGATAGAGAGATCATCTGGGAGAGCCCTTCTCTTAAAGACTGACTTTTGAAAACAAGATGAAATACCTTCATCTTGTGGATCTCTGATTTAATGGAAGAAATTGTATCAGAAGCCCGTACCTTAAAAACAAAGAGAATATACAGACAAATTTCTCATGAAGATGGAGAAATCATGTGCGAGAATCAGATTACGAAGGTTCTTAGAGGAAAAAACCTCACTTCTATGATAGCGAGAAGCTGGGTCAGAAACAAAAAACCATGGGGATGGATGCTTCAAGAGATACTCCACCGATGATGCGTAAGCAAAGAAAACATAGCACTTGAGTGGATGGATACTGGTATAGAAAGCAGAGCTAAGATGGGCCACACTAGGAGCGAGAGCAAAGCGAACAAGATCCACCGAGGATGACTGGAGCAGGAACACCACGGGGGTTCACTCAGTGAACTTGTCACATAGAACAACCGTTCATAGGATATTAAAGAATATCTGTAATTTCATTAAATATTGGAAAATGCCTCCTAAAATTGTATTGTTGAACCCCCCTCCAATATACCTTTCCAATTAAGAAAACCCTTAGTTTCACTAGATATTGTGAGTATACATTTTTATCAAACCATTTTCAATACCCCCTTTATATCATATTATCAAGTTGTAACAAACAAGAGCTTTAATGCTTCTTAGTATAAGCAAACACGATGCTAAATAAAATAATAATATAATGCTAATAATGATCCCACCAAGATTGTAGGGGCGGCTGATCAATCTGTAGCATTGGATAGTGGAAGACCCGATGAAATAGTATTGAGGAAGGCAAAATGCATAAAATATAACCCATTCAAGAGATCAATGTAACAAATAAAATAAAAGACGGATAGTCCAATAGTCATAGCAATGCTTAGAAAATATGAGAATTGCATATGTTTTAGACCACAACCTACCAATCTACCAATTTATTATCATGTAAATCCAAGTATAGACATAGAGAGCTCATGTTTTCTATAAGCTTAATAAATTAAACTCCATAAAAATGAAAAATTGAAACCCTTTCGTGGATGGACTTCCCTACCTTCCTATCAAAACAAACATTGTTGATGTTTAAACCCAAATGAACATACAAAAAATCCTCTTACTTTCCAATAACACAATATGATCGTGTGCATAGCTTGAATTTGAGTCATTCACAAGATGCAATGAATGCCTCTGCGTCCTCTACATTTATTCTTTCAATCAAGGGAATCAACAAGATTTAATTACATTTTCTTGGGTTATACCTAGTTTTTTTATCTTTACAAGAGAGGGAAAAATCTCCATTGTTATGTTTCAAGCATGCAATAGTTATAAAGATACATAGATGGTGAAACGTATATGATACCATTTCATGGTAATTATAACACATAGGGTATGTAAATAAGGATTTATATTTTCACCTATGTTCATGTTAGTTCCAATAAAATATTAAGATGGATTCCTTGCATATAATAATTGAAATTACAATTATGAATGTGCCAAATATAATTCAATCAGCTAACAACTATTCCTAACTGGAAATGTGAGAATACAAAAGGTTGAAAGAAATAATTAGTGAAGAAAGATTGATCTAACTTTTCTTGGTTTTCACAGAGCAAGGTTTGATTGAATCTCAGTACCCACCCGAATCCCAACATAAAAAATTATTAAAAAACTGAGTTTATAAGTTTAATGATTTGGAGGTATAAATACATCCCACTATTTGGAGGCTAGTCCTTAGCAGTAGTTAGGATCAACATGAATCAATCCCATGATTTGGAGGTATGAATCTAGCCCATGATTTGGAGGTTATTCCTTATAAAAAACTAGGTCTAATATGAATCGAAACTACGATTTGGGGGTATGAATTGATCCCATGATTTGGAGGTATGAATCCATCCCTCAATTTGGAGGTTACTCCCCAGCCCACCCAAATAAAATAGCCCCCAATATGTATATTACTATGTCAAATTAACCCCCACCCCCTTGACCCCTTAATATAACGCAATATATTTTTGAGGTTTTTAGGATTATTCAAACCCCCATTAGGAATGAATATAATATGATATTGCCTCGATAATGAACCCCCCGTGGGACACACCCACAAGCAAAAACAGGTTGGGAGAGAGATTTTTTTTTCCATGGAAAAAATTCGTAAATATTTATATTCACATTTTACAGATGGCTCTTAAGTCCATTTACACAAAAAAGCCCAACCTTATAGCCCGTAATTCAGTCAAAAGAACTGATGCTCCAAAGTCGAGCATAAACTTCTCAAAACTAAAACAGTTATACATTCTTATAATGTTTTCAAACATTAAGTAAACCCAATCAATTGATCTAGCAATAAACAACATTAGAGTTTATCAGAAAACCCAAAAGGAAAATTGTTCTTCCTCATAACAAAAAACAAATATGCATTCTGCATAGTGGACTCATCAGTCCCAAATTTCAAAACTGAAAAGATTTCCAAGTACTTCCTCAACAACAACAAAAATATCTTCATTCAGCATAATGGACTCATCACTCCCAAATTCTTGATAAAAAAATATGAAAGGTTTCCACAACTTCATCTGCATGATACTCCTTTATGGACCAATATCCTTCTAGAATCATCCCTCCAGCTTTTGCTAAAACATTTGCATAAGTATTTATTTCCCGATATATATGTTTGAGCACCACATAATCAAAATAGTTAGTAAGTCTATTCACTTCCTATAGAATCATGGATAAAACTAAATTCATTAATTTGAACTTACCAGATGCTCAGTTAATAACTAATAGAGAATCACCGAAAATTTGAATTTTATCCAAAGAGTTCCTCCTAGCCAGAAAGAGAAGTAGCTTTAAAGCACAAAGTTCTACATAATTATTAGTACCCAAACCTAAACCTGCTTTAAAAGAGAAATAATGCTCATTCGTGATATACAACATGCCCCCAGCTCCACAAATTTTAGGAAGCCCAGCTGCAGAACTGTCAAAAAACCCCATGCAAAGGATTTGTCAATAAATTCCACAAAAATAGATCTTATTTTTACCACTACAGTCTTCTGCGGGAGAGACATCATCATACCAAGACTGAAACTTGAAACCTGAGCTGGTGTCAAAGTTAGATCTTCAAAACAAGATAGATTCCTGGCTTTCCATATGAACCATAAGACAATAATAGGTAAAGATTTAATATGAGCAACCTTCGAGTTTAAACACCACAATTTCAAACATTCTGATACAGATTCCCCACTCCAAATATTATTCAATTTTAATTTGTCCTCAATGATTAACCAAACACTCTGAGTAAAGGAACAATCCAACCCAAGATGAAAATTGGATTCAACATCCATTTTGCACAAAAAACATTTGCTAGGTCCTTCTCTACCTTTCTTAACAAGCACATCCCATGTCAAAGCTTTATCAGATAATATAAACCAACAGAAAATTTTGGTCTTGAGTGGACACTTAAGTTTCCATAGAACTCTCCACCGCCAGGAATATTCCACCTCCTTGTCCATCATTAACTATGCATAACCATCTTTTGGTGAATAATGCCAAGATTTAGATAGGTTCCATACCAGAACATCATCTTCATTAGATATCCTCACATGACTAGCTTTGAGAATAGCTATATATCCATTCCGCACTTCTATCTCCTGAGGATCAACAAAACCAATAGATTCTACTGTTAACCACTGCTGAATCCTCAAACAAGTCATACCAGGTATTCCAATATCTTTTAAGAAAAAAAACCGAGCCAAATGTAATTTTTCAATCACATAAGGAGGCAAGATATGTCTCCATTTACAACCCATCCAAGGATCCACCCCAAGACGAACAATAGCTTCATTCCCGATATTCTATACTAGAAAATTTCCAATTATATCAAAATCCCAAAGAACAACTTTCCAGCATATTGATATACGTATTTTCTTTTTAACAGGAGATCTAATCCATTCCAGAATGGTCAATGGATGAATATATTTCTGAACAAGTATTTTTACCCAAAGACTCAATCCATGTATGATATTCTATACATTCTTAGGTGCAAGGATTTTGCAAAAACAGCAGGCACTTTCAATCCCCAACCCCCCATAAACTTTGGGCTTTCCAAAGACTTCTAGGATGCCCACGGTAAACCAAAAGAATTCTTATTTCTAGACCATATAAATTTGAAACATAACTCCCTAATTTTCTCAATAATCCCCATCGGTATCCAGAAATGCATCCAATAGACCGGAATGGCCTCAAGGATAGCTTTAATTAGAATCAACTTACCTCCCTTGGATAGCCAACGGAAGCTCCAATTCTTAATCCTTTTTTCCAATTTAACGGTCAACTAGTCCCAATCCTTCAATAGATATCTGCAAGGTTTAAGATAAAACCCAAGGTAATTCATGCCATTCTAAAGTTTTTCAACAGAAAATGAAAATATATTCTGTAAAGTAATAACCTCTAATTCTTCCAAACAAGAAGAATATAAAGAAGATTTATCATCATTGATCTTCATCCCTGATGCCTTACAGAAGATCATTAATATCTCATACAAAGTAGAGAGAGATTGCTCATAGCCATCATTAACCATAACAATGTCATCCACAAAGAGGACATGAGTTAAGACAATATCATTACCAAATGAAATACCATGATAAATCCCACGGTCTTTGGCAAAAAGAAGAGCCCTGCCTAGACCTTCAACAACAATAAGAAACAACAATGGTGCCAAGGGACAACCTTGCCTAAGTCCCCTGCCAGATTTGAAAAAAATTGTTGCAACTCCATTGATGAGTAAAGCAAAAGATACAGAAGAAATACTACTCATTACCCAAGAAATGAAATTCCCTGCAAAACCCATTTTCGAGAGAATGACCCGCAAATAGGTCCAACTGAATCGATCATATGCTTTTGATAAATCTATTTTTATCATCATAGACTTTAATCCTTTACTATGAATGGTATGTATTCCTTCCTGAATGACCCCAACATCATCATGAATCTATCTACCTGGCAAGAAGCCAAACTGTTCTCCAGATACACATCTACCCAGAACCTTTCTGATCCGAATAGAAATGATCTTACCCAAAATCTTGTAAATATAATTGCACAAGGAAATAGGCCTGAAATCCTGAAAAGAAATGGGATGGTCATTCTTAGGAATCAGAGCTATAAAAGTAGAATTGAATACCGCAGGAATTTTACTCGCAGGAGATCCTCATCGAGAACCTCAGAAAGAAATCTATAAACCTCTACAGGTATCTCGTCCAGCCCTGGGCTCTTATCATTTTTACTAATGGATAGGACAAACCGAATTTCTTGCAAAGTAATAGATTTCATAAGATCACTATTATCTTCCACAGAGATAGATGTAGGAAAATAACCAGCACTCTCCATAATTTTAGGAAGCTGTAGATCTGCTTCTTCCTGAAATAGAGACTCAAAATGATGCACCCCTGCCCCAACAATGTCCTCAAAACCTTCAACTAAATTACCATTATCATCTTCAATTTTACAAATAGAGTTTATATTTTTCCTATAAGAAGCAAATTTATGGAAAAAAGGTGTTTTATCATCTCCATATAACAACCATAACGCCCTACTTTTCTGTCGAGCCTCCTTTTCCCAATCACATAAAATAGTTCTCTTTTGGGTTTCTAGCTCAACCAAAGAAAATTTATCCTCTTTCGTATCAAAACCAAAACCCATCTTATTAAGATTCTCCTTCATAGCAGATTCAATATCAACTAAATCCTTAATGTCCTGAGCTTTTTTCTTCACTGACCAAGAAATAGACACCTCTTTTAACTGTTTAAGGTTCACAACAAACTAAGATGCAGGGGATACCTCTAAACAGGACTCATATACTACCCATGATACTTTTAATAAAGATACCAGCTCATCGTTGCCTAACCAACATGCATTAAACTTGAAGGGACAGCGGGCCTTAAGATCACTATTCAGAATTTGTAAATAAATAGGTTGATGGTCAGAATCTCCTCCACACCCAATCCACTGTTTAAAGAGAAAATCACTGTCTAAAAAATCGGCCAAAATGAGTAACCGGTCTAATATTTTACAGGTACTCTCAGGCCCAACTCGATGATTAGACCAAGTTGGAAGTGAAACCACAGGAACTATATCCACTAGACCAAGTCCTTCCAAATGATTAATGAAGAAATCAGTTAATACATCCACTCAAGCTTTAACTCCCCATATTTCAGAATATCCCAAGGAGAAATTCAGATCCCCACCAAAAATCAGTTTTGGGCATCTAAAACATTCCATTTCCAATAGGTTTTTCCAGAAAACTTCCCTATCCATATAAGGTCCATAAAGATTTACAAAACATAAATCCATCTGAAGCTCAATAGAATACAGAACAACACACAGCCATAACACAAAGCCCATGCATTGAGTAAATGAAAATTACGAGTCCTCCACCCCAAAAGTAAACCCCAGATCTGTCCTTGGCATCCAATGACACAAAGTTCCAATCTTTTAACATTAATTCCAACTCTCCCACCAAATAATCCCATCACACATAGTTTCTTGCAAGAAAATAACATCTAAAAACTGCTCATCAATCAACCTCCGCACAGCTATTTTTTTAGGTAAACTAGCCAATTCCCTACAATTGAGGGTCATCACAATCATAAGGGAAACTCTGTGGGGGCATACAACACCCTAAGTGCCCCAGAAACATACTTCACTTCAGAAATTACAGTCGACAAATGACCAACACTACCCTGAATAGAGAGGTGTGTCCCATAAAGGTCACGATCTGTACTATACCCTCCATCTTTGGTAACCTTCGAGCAAGACCGAAGGAAATATCCCTTATTGACTACAAGAAAGCACTTGAGAGGAGAAACAAAACCAAGATCTCTCAGAGAAAAATCAGACTAGACCGAGTAGAACCCACAACAAAACACTCAAAAGTCTTATCCCGCACTGAACCTTCAAACTCAGGAAAAGAAGCAATACACAAAGGTTTAAGAGACATCAAAGAAACAGGCTGAGACCCTAAAACCGCCTCATCACTTAAAGCCTTGAGAGAAAGGTTCAAGTCCTCCAAACCATCAGATTTATCAAAAACCAACTTATCCCCAGGAGTCTTCCCTCCATTCTTAACATGCCAAAATGATTTGATCTTATGGGAAGAACCAGAATAGGGTTTTTTACTAAACGGTAACCAGCATTCAGCCATCAAATGACCAAAAACATGGCACCTATTACACCTAAAAGGGACTCCCAAATAATCCAAGGGCTGACTGAACTCATAAATACCCCTTTTAATCACTAAATCAACAGGAAGACCATTCCAAAAATCAAGAAACACCAAAACCCAACCCAGACAGCATACCCCAGACTTCAAGAAAGACAAATCAGTTTCCAGGTGAGTGCCCAACGTATTACCAACCAGTTTAAAAAAATATACAGACCAGAATTCAAATGAGAGATTGGGAAGTTTAACCCAAATGGGCACTTGATCATACACCATTTGATTAACAAGGCGTCTTGGTTCAAATAAAGGCATCCACCATTTGATTAACAAGCCTGTCATATCCCACCGCCAGACACCAGCCATAACCAAAGTTGCATCTTCCTCAGAGAAAAATTTGAAGGTGATCCATCCTCTTAGAAGTAGGTAAACCGTAGGCATACGACTAATAACATCTTTCCAAGACTTAGCAACCCAAAAATTTAACCCTTCAAAGTTATAATTATGCCCATCGAACCGCCCAACCAGGGTCATGACATTTGTCAAGACAATCTCATTTAACCCAACATCCTCCCCTACAGTCATCAGAACCGATTTTTCAAGTTTCTTAATAGTCCGACGGGCCCGTTTCTGTTTCACCCCCACCTCTGACTGAAGAGGCGACTGATGACCAAACACATTCTGTCCAACAACTTCTGAAACAGTCGGCCTCGTCTTCAAGAAACCCTCTACACCAGCAGGGCCTTCAATCATGCCAAAAGACAGATCACCCGAACCAAGAACCTTAGGAACCCCAACGTCTAAAATAGGATGCTCACAAAAAGCCACATTACGCGTACTGTCGGCTAAAACCATAGGTTCAGAACTTAACTCATCACCCAACAGAAACACCTTACCAGAAAACACTGCACTGCCCTCAAATTCATCCTCCGCGCTCAACAATGGACACCCCATGCTTCCCCCCGATGCAACTGGCACCAAAAACTCACCAGAACGTACAGCACTATGGAAAATGGGTAAAACTGAATCTGTGGAAACCCTAAGCCCATCTCCGATAATACCCTTAAGAGACTTCTCTCCACCCAGAGGCGTACGTGCTAATCGTTTCAAAGATCGAAGCGACATGTTAGCATGGCAAAATATCAAGGAGGCCCGTGCAAGACGTGGCACTCACCAGGTCAAACGGTATGTCGAAGAGTAATTCAAAGCATCTAACAGAAGTACATTTTGTACATCCTTCCGTCACCTCCAAGAAAAGATAAACCAAAAGTTGATCCACTTTTCAGGTTGGGAGAGAGCTGCGCAGAAAGGGATCGTGAGAGTCATCGCTAGGGTTCTGAGCTTATTTTTCTGTGGGTGTTTTTCGAAAGAATAATACTTTTACTAAAAGAAGTTTATTATGAAAAATAATAACGAACAATATAAATAAGGGAAAGTTTTTCCTAAATTGCCATATTTAGTATTTGCTTTAAAAATTAGATATATCATTTTTTTTTATAAATAAAAATAATGTGTGGGGCATATAATATTTATAAAGCTTGATTAATTTGTTTCATACAAAGGTAATCTTGTTCTCATGGTTTAGTTTTTCAATAGTTATGAGGTTGATTATGTTGATGAGATGGCACCTTCTAGTGAAATATTACATCTATACTACAGTGGTCTAACTGGATTCATTGTGGGATTGTATTAGTTGATCCATATAGACATGTAATACACATTGTCATTAGGTGGTTTTTAGGTGGTGCATTTCTTTGGGTAGTTTCATTTTATGCTAAATGATGTTGGGTGGTTTTATTTTCACATTTCTAGTGCTCAATTCTAGTTATTGGATTGTGAATTCATTTTGAGATCTTATGGGCAGTTTCGTTCTATGCTCTATGGTGGGTCATTTCCTTTTCACTAATGAGTTTTTCACCTCTTCTGTGACTTAGTTTACTCACCTATGAATTCATTTTGGTATTTTTTTTCTTGATCTAACCTGAATTTATTTTGGTATTTTTTTTTTCTTGATCTAACCTTCATTGTGAACTTTGGTTTGGCGTTCATTGTGGTCTTTTTTGGGTTATGAGCCTATGTGTTGGTTTGTTTTATTTTCTCTTTTATTGACTAACTCTATTTTTTGGCTTGTGAATCTATTTTGGTATTCATTTGACCTTGGTTGCACACAAGTTGAAAGGCTTATGTGGGTTATATGTTGTGAGTTCAAGGCCTTATGACATTTTCAATGTGGACTTTTGTGATGTGGGTTCACTTTGTCACTATAGAGGTTTCATGGTTTGTGTCTTGTGTTTTTATTGGAATGTAGGATGCACATAAGGATTACCAAACCCGACATGTTGGCTTGCACTGGTATGTTGGTTATGTAGAGTGCTCTAGACAACCTACAAGTTTGTTCCCTATTACTTGCAAGCTGGTTTTTTATGTTAATTAGGTATATAATTAGATTTTTTCAAAAAAAATATTTATATTATTATTAAAAATTAATGTTACTTTTTTCTTCTTTCTTCATCTCCTTGTCTATGCTTGGTCCTCCTCCTTCCTTATTTTTGGGTTCCCAATTAAGATAATTTGAGGCCAAAACATAAACATGATAGTTATGAGCCTATGAGCTTGTATCTTCTCTTGCATATCTTAAAGATATAGTCTATGGTGTCATGATTCAAATCCTTTGCTATGGATTAAGGTTGGAGCGCGTTTCCTTGGAAAAAGTGGATGTAACTAGTAGTTCTTTAATGCCCATTTCTTTCTACAATAATCCCTTCATCTTTTTCCTTAAATAATAAATATGTAACATTTGTCTTTGTATGATTTACAATGGTTAAAGTGAATTACCATGACCTCTTTAAAATCTTAAAATATTTTTTAAGAATGCTTAACCATTGAAACAAGAATACGGCCATAACCTCTTTAAAATCTTGAAATATTTTTTTAAGAATGCTTAACAATTCAAAGTTGAATTTCGATGGAAGTATAAAATTATTTCAACATATTCATTCCATACATAATACATTTTATTAAAAAGGAAACCGTTACTCTTTAGTTTTATTTTTCAATGATTATATTCAAGTGTTCCTAGGGTTCAAACCATTTAAAGCTATATACACTTGGTTATTGTTGTTAGCTAACTAATTCTTTTAGTCTTCAAAAGAAAATATGCCTTGGTTGATTGTGATTTCAAATAAAATTTAGTTTTTAAAGTTCATTTTTTAGTCAAAGAAACCATTATACCTTATGCAAGAGATCCATTAAGTTAGAAAAATATATGATGAAAGTACTCATTACCTTATGCAAGAGATCCATTAAGTTAGAAAAATATAGGATGAAAGTACTCGTCAATCATTTCATTGGATGTGTTATTGACCTATGCCCATATTGACATCACAAAACTAAATTTTTCATTTTTTCATCATAGCCTACGTTTTTTTCAGCATAACCTTCACTTTTTTAAGCTGTTATGATCAATAATTTCTCTTTCATGCTTTAGTAGCCTTCACTTCTTTAAGTTGATATGATAAATAATTACTCTTTCATACTTTGGTGAATATAGATCGACTACTCTTCTAATCATAATTTTATGGAAATAATAATAACTTTAATAAAAGAAGTTGACTTTCTTCAAGCTGATGCGATAAATTATTTTTCTTTAATACTTTAACTAAGATAGGGGCACCGTTTTTTTGTAATTTCATGGAAAGAATAAAATGCTTTTGCTAAAATAAGTTGAATATGACCATAAATCAAAGAACAATATAAATAAGGGAAAGTTTACCCTGCTTTTCCATACATAGTATTTGCTTTAAAAATAAGATATATCATGTTATGTTATATTGTATTTGCTTTAAAAAAAGATATATCATGTTTTTCATGTTATTATACTTGCCTGAGGCAGGTATATTGTAATCGATCACCTTTTGACTTTGGTTGACTTTGGTATTAGTTGCTCTATTTTGATGCAGGTTAATTTTGATGCAGGTTTAGAAAATTAAAATATGTTTTGTAAAGTATAACTTAGGGATTCGTAAAATATTTTTTTTAATTTTGTCAACTTCTAATTGGCCAATAAAGAATGATGTCAGCCTTGGAGTTTGGTATCTGGTTTTCACTTGACACATGGCAACTATGACATCAGCATTTCTTATATTTTATTATTATGTTATTTATAATTCAAACAGCTGAGTCAAAGGCTAAGCATATATTATTTTTGTTTCGTTAACCAATCCGCTGGCAGCACTGCATATAAAACGCTTCTCCAGTGGAGGGGATTCCAATACAAAGTCCACCCTGTGTATGTCATCACTACTTCTAATTTTCTGTGACATGCTGCTCATTCCATCGTCTTTGCTAAAATCAACTCCAATAGTACTGCCAGCATCTGGCGCGTCCATTTTCTTTCTTAGCTCGATATGATGATGGGAGACTTTGATGTGCTTCTGCTTTTTCCTAGAGGATATAAGCTTAGAGGACCATTTCTCAGTTGTGTCTGCCAAAGCGTTTGTAACGACCTCGATGGGGAAATTCAAAGAGGCCCGAGTTCTGCGAATGAGAAGAGCAGCTTTATCATAAGCCATGGCGGCTTCCTCGGTCGTTTTGAAAGTCCCGAGCCACACCTGAGCTCCTCGCCTCCCTGAATCTCTTATTTCCGCCGCGAATTTACCCCACAGACGTCTACGGAGCCCTCTGTACCGCTTTGTACTCGGCTTCTCTGCAGCTTCACCCTGTGCCCGGGTCATTTTAGTGTTGCAGATTGCAGGTGTATAGGCCGTGGATCCAGTCGCTCCAGGGATCGCCATCTCCTGCTGGTTATGAATTGCAGTTCATCCAAGGTTGGCAGCAGGCTCGTTGAGAAGCTGGAAGAGTATCATGTCCTCTGAATCGTTCTCCTTCAGAGGAAGAAGTAGAGGATATTGTACTTGATCTTGATCTTGATCTTCTACATTGCAGCAGCTTTCTTCTTTCGTATGATTCGCTGGTTGCATCCCATCATGTATTCGTTGATTAGACTTCCATGCTGCAATAAAATGAGCCCATACATCTTCTAAAAGCCTTTCTGCTGATACCACTAGACCATGCTCATGCTAATAAGAACCCTCTGCGTTATTAGGAGAAGTTGTTTCCAACGCCATAAGTTATGATTACTGATCACTTTATTTTACTACTCAGCTAAGAGAGCCTGGAGACCAAGATCAGCTAATCCAAAAATAATGAAAAGGAGCTATTCACTCTGCGTTTTTGATTAAATTTGAGAAACTTCAACACTGGAAACATGAAAACAGATGGAGATTCTCTACTGTTTGATATAGTTGCAATAGCCGAAGCAATTCCAATTGAAGGCTCGATTTTAGCAGGTGTGTTGCCTAAATACTCGTCAAGCTTGAGGAGTAGGCCGTGGTAACGCGGAGAAAATCCGATGAACAAAGAGAGTTGCTTTCACTTTACTTCTTCCATGCAAGAATCTTGTTTTAAATAATAATAGTGATTTAAAACTCTTATATTATAAGTAGTTAGGGTTGGAATCAGTGGATAAAATATATTTTAATTTTATTTATCATTTTTATGATGGAAAAGGAGTTCGATTATCAATTTTACAAATAACAAAAAAGTTTAAAATAATAATCATAATTAAATTTTAATTTTAAAAAATTAGTAAAGTAAAGGATAGATTTATTTATTGTTTTATAAATTTTAAATATAGTAATCGCTTTGTGTTTTATACTTATAAAATAATAAAAAATAATAAAATAAAAATTAGCATTAATTCATAAAATAAAAATAATAATTAAAAAAACAAATCCTGTTGTTTAATAAAATTAAAAATCAAAACTGTGAAAATTTTCTATAGATATTTAAAAAAATTAAGATTAAAAAAATTTACACCTTACAAAAATTGTATCTCTCCATAATTAATAGATAAAGTTTAAGATAAATCTATAAAAATAATTAAAAAATTCATGTTGACTAATAAAATTAAAAATTAAAACTAGGTGTAAATTTTCTATGAATATTTTAAAATTTTAAAATTAAAAAATTTTACAACCTTTAAAAAAAATTGGATCTCCCTTAATAATTAATAGATAGATAAAGTTTAAGATAATTCTAAAAAAAATAATTGTTTGCTTTGATTTATAATAATTTAGTACTAAAATTTGATATTCTCATGGTTTAAAATAGTTGTACGAATTAAAAGAATAGTCTAATTTGTCACTTGTGAGATTTTGATGTTGATTTCCGTTTCCTTATCAAATTAAATGGACGGTTCTAATTTAGTTACCAGGTGAACCATTTTTCAATACTAAATGTCATATCAAATATCTAGAGTGCCGAATATTCTTGTTTAAAGTCAAGATATCTATGTGAAATCATCGGTTGATTCAAAAAAGTAGGTATCAAATGAAAGCAAATTTAAGTTTTAAATATATGAAAGCAAATTTAAGTTTTTATTCACCAACTTAATGCAAATTTAAGTTAATTATGGCGTATGGCTTATGTAAAATTAATATAAATGTTTTATTTTAAATTTGATAATATATTAATACATTTTAGTGTAAGATTTTTTTAGAATGAGAAGTATTAAAATTAATATAATTGTTTTATTTTAAATTTGATAATGTATTAATTTTTTTTTAAATGAGAAAATTTGATAATTCTTTGAGATTGGGTTAAGATTTAGATGCATTATTTTTATAAACGTTTGTAAATATTTCATTTTATTATTATTTTTCATTAGATTAGCATATATTTATATACAACAATGCCACACATTCTATGTTTTTAAAGAATTATCTTCTTGAAAGTTTCATTGTAATAGTTGGTGCTTAAATTGGAATTCAGATTTTTCAAAATCTCCAATTGTTGTTACATTTTTAATATCTATATTGTTAAGTATTTATTAGGCATTCAACATTGTTAATGTTATTCAATATCCATTTCTTACATAATATTTATTAAACTATTTTTAAGAGCCAAGTACTAGGCATCTATGTTGCTTATCTCAACTATTGGTAGTGACAAAAGCTCTCCTATTCACAAAGACAAGTAAACTCATTTTGGATCTTTAATTTCAAGGACTTACTTAATAACTAATTAATTCATATACACATAGAAATATAAGTACCATGGCAACAAGTAATACATTGTTTCAAGTTTGAATGTTTCATAATTTCTTTAACTTTTAGCTTTAAACTATATACAATATCACAATAAAATATTTCTAAGAGGCAGGTATAAGCAGCCTTGCTGCTATTTCACTTGTTTTATATTGTATTTGTTTTAAAAATAAGATATATCATGTTTTTTAATATTGTGTGGGACATATATAACATTTATAAAGTTGGATTAATTTGTTTCATATAGAGGTAAGTTTGTCTTTTTGTTTTTTTAAGTTATGTGGTTGATTATGATGGGATAGCATCTTCTAATGAAATATTACAATTACATTGTAATGGTTATAATGGTATAGTTAGATTTACGGTGGATTTGTATTAATTGGTCTATATAAACATGTAATACACATTGTTGTTCGGTGGTTTTTAGGTTGTGCATTGCTTTGGGTGGTTTGATTTTATGTTAAATGATGTTGGGTGGTATCATTTTCATATTTATAGTGCTCAATTTAGTTGTTGGACTGTGAATCCGTTTTGAGATTTTATGGGTGGTCTGACTCTATGCTCAATGGTGGGTGGTTTCCTTTTCTCTCTTGGGTTCTTAGCCTCTTCTATGACTTGGTTTACTCACCTATGAATTCATCTTGATATTTTTTTTTGTTTATCTAACCTTCATTGTGAACTTTGGTTTGGTGTTCAATGTGATCTTTTTTGGGTTATAAGCCTATGCGTTGGGTTGTTTTATTTTCTCATTTATTAACACTATTTTTTGTCTTGTGAATCTATTTTGGTATCAATTTGATTTTGTTTGCATAGAAATTGAAAGGATTATGTGGGTTATATGTTGTGAGTTCAAGGCTCTATATGTGGGTTCACTTTGTCGCTATGGGGGTTTCATGGTTTGGGTATTGTATTTTTGTTGGAATCTAGGTTGCACATATGGCTTGCCAAACTATGCATGTTGGCTGTGTAGAGTACTTTAGACAACTTACAAGTCCGTTCCATGTCATCCGCAAGCTAGTTTTTGATGTTAAGAGAGTATGCAATTGATTTTCTTCAAAAATATTTTATTGTTATTGAGAGTTAATGTTACATTTTTCGTCTCTCTTCATCTCCTATCTATGCATGGTCCTCCTTCCTTTTTTTATTATTCCCAATTAAGAAAATTTGAGGGAAAAAAACTAAGCATGTATGAGCATTTAAGCTTATATCTACCCTTGCATATCATAAAGGCATACTCTATGAAATATTTGGTATCATGATTAAAATCCTTCGCCATTTATTAAAGTTGGGGCACATTCCTTGGTAGAAGTGGATGTAACTAGTAGTTCTTGAATGCCCATTTCTTTATGCAATAATCCTTTCATCTTTTTCCTAAATAATAAATATGTAATGTTTGTTTTTTATAATTTTTAGTTATTAGGATGAATTTAATTTTGATAGCATTTTCCCTTTATTCTTAAAGGGCCATAACCTCATTGAAATCCTAATTTTTTTTTTCAAAATGCTTAGCAATTCAAAGTTGAGTTTCAGTAAAGTATAAAATGATTTGAGCATGTTCATTGCATACATAATTAACTTTATAAAAAAGGAAACCCTTACTTTTTAATTTTATTTCTCAATTATTACAATTGTTCCTATGATTCAAACAATTAGAGTATACACACTTGGCTATGGTTGTTAGTAAACTAATACTACTAGTCTTCAAAAAATGTATGCATAGGTTGATTGTGATTTTATTTCATTGTGTTTGATACCTCCACTTTAGCTCATATGAATAGTATAACACCCTTGGTGTGCTTTAATGTGCATCCTTTCATTTTCAACTTGCATACCAATCTAGAATGTTCAAGTGGTTCGATTGGAAATGGCCCCCGTTTGGCTCAAATCCATTCCCACCCAAAACTCTAGTACATTGACCATGCATAGGTTCTTTATCGATAAAGTTGTGTGTGTAACCATTTTGTAAGATATATATGTTAATTTCATACATGTAATCCTTCCTTGAATACATGGAGAAGATTCAAATAGAAGTGTGCAACATAAAAGGTAATTTCATGTCTTTGATTTTTGATAGAAACAATGTGATTGAGATTAGTGAATGGTTACATGAAGACTACTTGAAGAATAATGAAGATATTCATAAGCTCAGAATTCAAAATGAGCAACTTCTTGAGAGGTTGCAAGATACATGTTCTTCCTCCTATGTTTCAAATTGTCATATGGTAGATTGCTTGGAGGATTATCATGAAATGATGGATCATGAGAAACATAAAAAATTGCAGGTTCTTGATGTGTTTGAAGATGATATTGATGAGATCCAATCACTTGTTTTGGTGGAAGAGGAACTTGAGTTGCCTCTTGAAAATGGTTAAACACTTTTTGAAGAAGTGCATGATTCCACCACCTTGGAACCAACCCATGAGGAAATTTTTCATTTTTAAGGGAGGTGCATAATCCTACCCCTATGGATCATTAACATGATGAAAATTTTGCACTTTCTGATTATTTGGTGAGTTGCTTCTTTCTCCTATATCCTACACTTACAAATTTTGCAGAATTCATCCTAATGAAGTATGGGTGATATGTTTCTTTTTTTATGGTGCCACATGAAGAGTATGGACTTTATATCTCTCATTTTGATGATGACATGATTACAGAATCATATTCTTTACATTTGCAACAGCATACCTTATTACATTATGATGATACACATCTACATGGATGCACCTATGGTATTCACTTGAGTCATTTGGAGACTCATGATTTTCATTGCTCCTCCTTTCCTAGTCCATTTCATATTGGAGGAACTTCATCCCACACTTGGGTGAAGAGATATATGATTGAAGAACATTATTTTTGGCAGAAACATCCTTTTTTATTTCATGTTGATATACATATTCATGGGTGTATTGATGATACTTCTTGGAGCCGCTTGAAGTCTTCATGTTTTCTTTGCTCCTTATTTGGTTCAGGTTTTGGTGGAGGCTCTTCATCCACTTCTTGTATGAAAGAACACATGGTTGATTATATTGATGCACATTATATTCTTTTGGAGAAGCATTATAGGACATGGGATCCTCACCTATGTCATTGGGGAATATATGATATAATACTTGATGCTTGTGTGCAGGATGCACGATGATCTACTTACTTGGATGTACAAGCACTTTCGTGATTCTTTGATGATGTGCCTGTTAGAAAATAGGACCGCAGAGCAATAACAGATATGTAGTTAAATCAATAAACAAGATGAAAAAAACATTAAAACATTACAGAGAGACATAGATATAACTTGGTTCACCCAAACTATGGGCTACGTCCACAAATAAATTGCTAGTCCTTTTATTACTGTCCAGAAAGATGAAGGGATACACCCTGCAGAAAAACCGTTGCACTTCCTCTTCACACTCTCACAGTCTCTCTTCCAATACAATACAATACCATACTCAATCATTTTACAATGCTTTCTTTTATATGGGAAATACAATGGGAAAATTCTAGGGTTAACCCAATACCATGGGTCCGCAATACCGTTGGCCAACACACATCCCAAAAAAAAATTTCTTGGGGGCTCTGCCCCCAAACCTCTGTTTTCTCGGGGGCATTGCCCTCGAACCCCAAGGCAGGGGGAATGAGTGTACAGTACTCCTGGGTTACAATCACAACTGAATAATATCTCTAGATCTGGAAGATTAGGCTCCACAACCAACAATCTCCCACTTGGAGACTGGTCACATCAACTCCACCACTACTGCACTTGCTGGACTATGCTCTGGACCTTGGACTTAGCAAATTTCTTATTTTCACCTTCATGATTGAAGGCCAACAGAAACCGAGCAGGAACTCAGTTTCTCTCTGATTACTCCCTTTGTCAACATGTCTGCAGGATTCTGGCTAGTGTGTATCTTTTCCAATTTTAACAGTTCTTCATCTAGAACAAATCTTATGAAGTGGTACTTGAGTTGTATATGTTTAGTCCTCGAATGAAATGCTGGGTTCTTTGCAAGATGAATGGCACTCTGGCTATCACTATACAGCCTACTATTCTCCTGCTTATTACCCAATTCTTCAATGAACCTATGTAACCAAATCATCTCCTTACTAGCCTCTGTAGCAGCAACATACTCTGCTTCCATTGTTGAAAGTGCAACAACCTGTTGCAGTATTGAAATCCAACATATTTTTGTTCCACCTACAGTAAACACATACCCTGTGGTGCTCCTCTTGCTGTCTTTATCACTAGCCATATATGCATCAACATATCCCTGTAGAATAGTGTCTGAACCTCCAAAACATAATGCATGAGAAGTGGTACCTCTCAAATACCTGAGAATCCATTGTACTGCTTTCCAATTCTCTTTACCTGGATTATTCATATACCTACTCACAAATCCCACTGCATGTGCAATATCTGGTCTTGTGCACACCATGGCATACATCAAGCTCCCAACTGCTGATTAATAGGGAATCTTGGACATGTAATCTATCTCTTCCTGTGTCTCTAGACACATATCCTTGCTTAGTTTGAAATGGTTGGCTGAAGGTGCTCTGACTAGTTTTGCATTCTGCATTCTAAACCTCTGCAACACCTTTTCTATGTACTCACCTTGAGACAACGTCAATTTGCAATTTTTCCCGTCTCTTGTTATTCTCATACCAAGGATTTGCTTTGCAGCACCCAAATCCTTCATCGCAAATGATTTAGCTAGTTTTCTTTTGAGCACATTTATATCCTGCATGTTAGACCCTGCAACAAGCATGTCATCCACATACAATAACAAGATAATATATCTTTCATTATCTAGCACAGTGGTCAGAATGGCATATATCATAACCTTGTTCTGTCATAACCTTATCAAATTTTAAATACCACTACCTTGGAGCTTTCTTTAGGCCATACAAGCTCTTCTTCAACATGCAAACCAAATTATCCTTCCCTTTCACTTCATACCCTTGTGGCTGCTGCATATAAATCTCTTCCTCCAAATCCCCATGGAGAAAGGTTGTTTTTACATCTAACTGTTCAAGATGCAAATCTTCTACCGCCACTAGACTTAAAATAGTTCTAATTGAAGTCATTTTAACAACAGGAGAAAATATTTCATCAAAGTCTATACCTTTCTTTTGTGCAAACCCCTTTACAACAAGTCTAGCCTTGTACCACTTCTTGCCTCCATATTCTTTCTTCAACCTGTAAACCCATTTATTCTGCAATGCCCTTTTTTCTGTAGGCAACTTAACCAGATCCCAAGTCTGGTTTCTTACCAATGACTCCATCCCCTCATCCATGCCTTGCTCCCACTTCTTTCTAGTTTCTACCTGCATTGCTTCTTCATAACATTATGGTTCACCAGAATCAATCATCAATAAATAATACATTGAAGGAGAGAATCGTTCAGGGGGTATACTTAACCTGGTAGAATTTCTTATAGTTGCAGGAGTTTCAGGTACCTGCTGCTGCTCTTGATTTTCTGGTGCTTTTGGAACTTCATTTTCTTTGATTTCATCAAGCACTGTGTACTCTGTCTTTTCCTTTTCTTCTTTCTTTCCCCACAACTGATCTTTGTACATGACCTATTCATTGAATACTACATCTCTACTCCTAATGATTTTGCGATTTTTAAGATCCCATAAGCGATAACCAAAATCATCAACCCCGTATCCAATAAAGGTACATTTCTTGGATTTAGCCTCAAGCTTTGTTCTATCATCTTTATCAATATCGACAAATGATTCACAACCAAAATTTCTCAGAAATGAGTATTTTACATGTTTTCCTGTCCATGCCTCCTCTGGAATGCCACCATCTAAAGCACTCGAAGTCCCTCTATTTATTAAATAAAAAGCAGTGTTTACAGCATCAGCCCAAAAATGTAAGGGAAACCCTACATGCAATCTCATCCACCTTGCATGCTCCATGGTCATTCTGTTCATCCTTTCTGACACACCATTTTCTTGGGGTGTTCCAGGGACTGTCTTCTCTCTGCAAATCCCATTATGTGAACAATAACTATCAAACTCCTTACTGCAGTACTTGCCTCCATTATCAGATCTGAGACATTTCAACCTTTTTCATGTCTCATTCTCAGCCAAAGCTTTCCACTTCTTAAAAGTATCAAACACATTAGATTTTTGTCTAATGCAATAAACCCAAGTTTTTCTAGTTGCATCATCAATAAAAGTAACATAATAACGAGAGCCACCAAGAGATTGTACCTGAGCTGGTCCCCATGCATCTATATGGACAAGCTCTAACTTTTCACTCTTCTTTTGTTTCCCAACCCTAAGAAATATAACTCTCTTCTGTTTTCCATAAACGCGGTTCTCACAGAATTCCATACTTACCTGCTTCAGATCAAGAAGCATTTCCCTTGAGTGGAGAATCTGCATCCCCTTTCTCACTCATGTGGCCTAGCCTATGATGCCACAATGTCGCACCTATTTCTATGGAAGCTACAGATATAGAATAATCAGTATTATGAGGACATAAATATAACATACATATCCTATCTCCTTTTGCAATTACCATTGACCCTTTAGTGACCCTTTAGTGATCTTCCACCACGTTTATCCAAACGTAGACAAACAACCGCTATCTCCCAACTGCCTTGTTGATATTAGATTTCTTTTCATAGCAAGAATGTGCCTTACATCCTTAGCCATTCACTTCCATTATTTAACTTAATCCGTACCTTACCCTTTCCGGCAATTTCACATGGTTCATCATCCCCCAATAGCACATGCCCAAAATCACCTTGAACATAATCATGAAAGAATTTTCTATGGGGTGTAGCATGATATGAAGCCCCTGAATCTACTACCCAGTAATCACTAGTATTATCTAATGCAAGAGTCAAAGTATCTTGTAACACATCACCTGCTACATTCGCTTCCTGAGTAGTCTCTTGATGTTTGTCTCCTTTTTTCTTTGGAGCTCTACAATCTTTCTTCAGATGTCCTTTCTTACCACAGTTCCAGCACTCTATTTTTCCAAATTTGGACTTGGATCTTCTCCTTTCAGACTTGCCACGATTTCCTAGGCTCCTTCCTCTCTCGTTTTGTCTCCCTCTGCTCTCCATGGTCAACACATTACCTGATGTATCACCTGTGCTTTTTCTTCGCATTTCCTCGCTAAGAATAACACCAACAACAACATCAAACTTAAGAGTATTTGAACTAGGGACAGAGTTACTTACATCCATGACCAAGCTATTCTAGCTTTCTAGCAATGAGCACAAGATTAAAAGAGCCCTAACCTCATCATCAAAGTTCACTTTTACAGAACTTAACTGATTGGTAAGTGTATTAAACTCATTTAAATGTTCAGCAACATATCCACATTCCGACATCTTCATATTAAATAAACACTTCATTAAAAATACCTTGTTAGAAGTCGAGGGTTTTTCATAGAGCTTACTCAATGCGCTCATCACACCCTCTGATGTATTTTCTTTCGAAATATTGAATGCCACCGACGAAGCCAGGTACAACCGTATTGTTCCCAGTGCCTTTCTGTCAAGAACCTCCCATTCTTCATCCTTCATAGCTGCCAGTTGTTTTGCTTTTCCACCCAATGGCAGGTACAAATCCTTCTGGTACAGATAGTCCTCCATTTTCATCTTCCATAACTGATAGTTTTGGCCATTAAATTTCTCGACCCTAAACTTTCCTTCTTCCGCCATTGCTCCCCCTCGAACCAAGAACCCTTCTTTCCTTTGAGTTTACCAACCAAATAGACCTTTTGGCTCTGATACCAATTGTTAGAAAACAGGACCACAGAGCAATAACAGATATACAGTTAAATCAATAAACGAGATGCAAAAAACATTAAAACATTATAGAGAGACACAGATATAACGTGGTTCACCGAAACGATGGGCTACGTCCACAAAGAAATTTCCAATCCTTTTATTACAGTCCAGAAAGATGAAGGGATACACCCTGCAGCAAAATCGTTGCTCTTCCTCTTCACACTCTCACAGTCTCTCTTCCAATACAATACAATACCATACTCAGTCATTTTATAATGCTTTCTTTTATAGTGGAAATACAATGGGAAAATTATAGGGTTAACCCAATACCATGGGTCTGCAACACTGTTGGCCAACACACATCCCCAAAAAACATTTCTCGAGGGCTCCGTCCCCGAACCCCCGTTTTCTTGGGGGCGCTGCCCCCAAATCCCCGTATCTTGGGGGCGCTGCCCCCAAATCCCCGTGTCTTGGGGGCATTGCCCTTGAACCCCCTTTTTCAGGGCGCTGCCCCAAACTCCAAGGGAGGGGGAATGAGTGTACAGTACTCCTGGGTTACAATCACAACTGAATAATATCTCTAAATATGGAAGATTAGGCTCCACAACCAACAATACCTTATTGATGTACATGTGTATGATGTTGTTATGTTCTTTCATGATCTATATTTTGTACTCTTGATGTTTGGAAGGGTGCAATACAAGAAATGGGATCCTTGCATTGCTTGGTTTCATCTCACTTGGAGTAACAATTCGATTGTTGGTTTGAGAAAGCAAACCAACCTTCAGCTATTAGAGTTCATCTTTGCAGAGAAGTGTTCTACTTTCCTATGTGGGAGACGTTTTGAGAGATGCACTTAATTTTCATTTTATCGGTGTTCATGGCATTTCATCATAGACATTTCACACCATGCGTGTATTAGGATGATATGGGACATTAGGATCATTTTTGGTCTCATTGGTTTCAATTTTGGGGCAGCAAGCAACATTGGAGATTCAGACACCACTTGAGAAGATGATTGTAATCAAAGTAGTGAAACAACAAGCATGGTGGTTCTTCTTTTAAATTTTCTTGGAATCTTAAGAAACACACATTTTGGTAACTCGGTACCAACTTCCAAGAGCTATACAAAAGCAAAAAGGGGTGGAAGTTCATAAAAGGTTTCCAAAATATGGAGGTAAAGATTATTTGTGCAAATTTTGTTTTATGGATTTGATTAATCATTTTGGTGTTAGTGGTGATGTTATAGGATATATCTATATTAAAAATACATATCTCTTTACTTTTGGGAACAAAAAACTGCAGTACATGAGTGCCACTACTCAAATTGCAGCTAAAGAAAATCAACGAGCGGGACCATAAGAGAGCACTTGGTGCAAAGGAAGGAGTAGCAAATGAGGATGCCACTTGGGAATATGAATTTTTTTTGTAGAATCGAAACTTGGCATTGCTCGAGGAAAAACAATCTTGAGTGGGGAGGACTGTCATGTCCCCAATTAATAAATTTCTAAATAAGACTATTTGCAAATAATGTTTCACCTAGTTCCCTAGGTTGAGATGGAGACAAAAAATTTGTAACAAGGGGATAAGGGAACCAAAATGACTTTACTTTACCATATTAACATATAAATGGGTCACATAAATGATAAATTCTAATAAAATAAGGTGGCATGGATTCATGGAGACACTTGGAAGCTTGTGGAGCCTTTGGGTGACTAGATTTCCCACACACTTGGCATGATCTTCATCCAAATTCGAACACATGGGTAATGCAAAGTTATTGGATGGTGATGTGGTGTCAAATATAATATAATGAGCCAATTAATTCGAATTGGTAAAGGAGAGTAACTCCCATGGAAGAGGAAGAAACTAGAAGAAAATGTGTGCTACTTGCAACGAGATTCCATGCACTCTATGACAACAAATGATGGAAGATTCTATGACAAGTATGACAAATTCAGACCTGATTAATGACATATGAAAAATATGACATTATAGGGATAAAAATATCCACCAAGGGGTATAATTTGGGAGTTAGAGGTAGCCATTCGAATTGGGGAAAGAAATGGAGCATGAAGAGGAAGACAAGTGTCATATGAGTTACTAATCCACTAAGATGAGTTGGAGGAAGCCCATGGAGGGGAATTAAAACTTAGGAGGCCTAATGAAGGTTATAAAAATATTTCATGAGGAATGAGAAGATATTTTTATCATTTTTTAATTGGGCTTTGGAATTTTGGAGATATTTTGCTTGTCCATTGCACGGTGAGTGTTCACTCTCCCTGCTTGTGAACCAATTTCGAGGGAGTTGGATTCCTTTCCAAGTGAGTTGATGGAGAGGACATTCAGAACTATAATTGGAGCAGGGATGATTTTAGCGAACCATACTTATTTAAAAGTGTATAAATGTTGGCGAATATTACCAATTCTTAAAACGCCAACTATAAAATGATTGGTGATATTTTTCAAAAAGTATTTTAATTTCCAAGGATTTTATATTGTTTATATAATAATTTGGCGATTTTTAGGGTGAAAAAATTTTACACCATCAAAATTGGGTGAAAGAGGGCTTCAAAAAATGCAAAATGGCAAATCTTTTTTGGGAGAAAAACATGGAAAAATAGCCCACTGGGCTAAAATTATCCCTGAATTGGAGTTAACGAAGGAGTATTATTTTTAGGTTTAAGTTCCATACAATAAAATTCTCATCTATCTCCCTATTGTCTCATTCCTTCTTCTTCATTCCCCCACACTCTCATGTTGATGACGCACTTGTTGTAGTGGTGGTTGCAATTTGTTGAGGATATTTAATGCAAAAGATTGGGTATATTATGTATGTATCTATAATATCATATACATATTCTTTGTAAGTCAAAATATTAGAAATACATGTATGAAAGGCTTGCATTCCCCATGCTCTTGAATAACTAGTTTTCATGGATTTGGATTCAATCTTGAATTGGTTTTATATCATATTTGTATGAGAAATTTTATATGAGTTTTATGATGTTAGGGAAGCCAAATATTATATAATACTCTGTAATTTAATTCCCATATTATATTCATCTCTAAATCCAAGAAACTATTGTGTGAAAAGATTGCATTCTCGTGCGATTATATCACTAGTTTTCATGGATTCTGGCTTCAATCTTGAAGTAGTTGTATACAAGAATTGTATGAGGGGATTTATATGGTGTTTAATACTATTGGGGAAGAAATTGTTATTATGTATATGGTATCTATATGTCACATCTTGATCTGAGCCTCTAAATCTAAGTTTCATATGTCAAAATCGAGTTAGTTATGCAATTTCCCCATAAGCAATTTCACTGAAAGTTATCAAACGAATGTGGAAATCGATAAAAAGTTTGAAGAAATAATAACCATGTGTAATTAAATTCCATGAGGTATTATATCAGTCCCCATATTATTCTTACAAATTTGGGAGGTTCGTACATGAGTTGGGAATCCCAGTTGGCCTACACCCTAGGGGGATTTCATCACAATTTCCTAGTAAAATTGCATTGCTTCACCTTAACCCAAAACAAGCTTGAAGAGGTATAAATTATTATAAAAAGTTTCCATGTACCATATTGGTATTTTATAAGACTCACCATACCCTTACATTTCAAATTCGGGACCATTGGGTGAAAGTTGGAACCCTCTAGAGTCATGACTAGTTAAGCTCAATTTTTTCTCAATTTGTAACTTTCTCCAAAATTCCAAAAAAGGGACATTACATACTACGGGTCAGACGTTGAAATTAGGAAGACATGTTCATCTGGAAATGATTCATATTCCATGATATAATTTTCATCACTAGGAAACTCGGTAATCAGTTCTATGAACACTAAAGACTTTTTCGACTTAACAGATTGAAAATTGATGTCAAACTCCTGGAGTATGACAATAATTTGTAGAATTTTCCTAGGAATATACAACGAGATAAAACATATTGGAATGGTTTTATATCTCCAATGACAGTAGTTGATCGCAACAAAATATAGTGACACGACGTCTAAACAACATATATTGCCGCTAAAGCCAATTTCTCGACATGTGAATAGTGAAGTTCGTGCCCTATAAGAGCTCGATTGAGGTAATAGATGGCATGCTCTTAGAGCTTATTATATTCTTGAACTAGTACTATGCTAACCGTAGAATTGGATTTGGCTAAATACATAATGAAACCCTTAGTATCTAAGCGACGCAATAAAGGAGCTAACTGTAATGGGTTTTTAAGGGCCTCAAACGATTGTTGTGTAGCTTCATCCCATAAAAATGGAGTGTCTTGTTTAAGTAGACGCATGAAACCTTTAATAGTTTTAGCGTAATTGACTATGAAATGTCTGAGAAAGTTTGATTTCCCTTGTAAACTTTTTGCAGCTGCAACTATTTTCCCCGAAAAATTCTATTTTTAGGGGCCCCCCTTTTATTTTAATATCTAGACGGCCTAAGAGTGTTTTATCTTTACCAAGGTTTGCCCAGGGCTCGACTGTTTTCTGAAAAAACTTAGTCTTTTGCATGTCCATATCGGATGCTTAGTTGACTAGTCTTCCTAAAAATCGGAGGCATAGTCCACTATCTTTTCGATGTGTTTATCGGAATCTTACCGAGGTCTAAGCCATTGTATCGGGAGTAAGTTTGTCTATGGTCACGGAGATAGTTTGTCGAGGTTCCGGCGTTTTAGTATAAAGTATATCTGATGGATCAGATGTTCCTTCGACTATATTTTTTCGATGTCCGGTTAAGTGGGCAATCTCGATGTTGGTTGCGTTTTCGGAATGAACCAAAGATTTAGTTTGTCTGCCATCTGACGTTGCGAAGGGTTAGTGTTGAGTCGATTCGGAGCTTCGTGATGTATCCCTCGATACCGAAGAAGTTAGCACTTCCGATGTATGATGTGACTTTCCCATGCGACTCCAGGGTAAGTACAAGTTTTCCCGTCCGACGTTGCGGATGTCTTCAGGACTATATGCCCAGTGTTTGGTTAAGATCGTTTTCGGCCACGATAGTTTTACTCCCAGTCAAGGTTTATAAAGCCATAGAGCTGTGTCACTTGTCATTTTCACGGTGGTAGCTATCAAACTTGATTGCGCGCAGCTGTCAAGCTTCTATATGTTCTCCTCTACGCCCGCAGAAGTCATCTCCTATTCAGGTCGTCCGCCACTTCGTTTCCAAGTAGGATCCATTCATGAATTTATTTTACGCTTGGTTTTTTTGTTGTTGTTTTAAACCACCAGGGTGGACAGGGTTATGTTCTCCATGGTAGGGTAAATTTTTATGATTTTGTGAGGTTTTCTTGCAGTGATTTTTCCTTTGTTGAGGGTTCAGCCCGTTTTGCTATGAGCGTTTCATTTTGGTCGGTTAGGTTTTTCCATCTCCACCACTGTGCAACCATGAGTATGCCTGTGACAGTTTCGTGGAAGGTTAGGGCACGGTGCAGACGAGCGTTTCGCTGTCTGCACCGCCCTGTTCTTGATTGCTCCGTTTTAAGCCTAGGGTTAGACAGTCATTTCCTCTTTGATAGTATGTTTTCATGGGATACAGGAGGGGTGTGTAACTATAAGGGTTTGAGGATTTTGTTTTGAGTAGACAGGCGGTATGAGCCATTCCTCAGTTGAGATGCACATATAGATTTTTTTAGTAAGCTGGAAGAGGTTAGTGTTTTAAGCAAGAGGAATTTTGGAAGTTTTGGGGTAGAGGGATATTTTGTAGATTCTCATTGTTTAGAGTTTCTCACTCAGAAAGGCTATGGGTGTTAAAAATATTTTTTCAAAATGAATATTGATCAAATGGTAATATTTGGTTGTTTTGTTGTTTTCTCATTACACATCTTGCTAGAGAAGAATAGACTGAAATCATGTTGTATATTTGTCACGGGTTAGTTATCAACACAACAATATGCTGCGAAAGCAGAAGAAGAAGGCTCAAGTAGCCGAAGAGGAACCTGAAGTGGAGGTGATAACCAGAGTGGAAGTCATCTATGAAGATACTAAAGATATTACTAGAGTTGAGCTAGAATATAAATGGGGAGAGGTATATAGGATGATTTCAATCCAGATTGTTCTAGATGTTGGTTTTGAATATATGCACATGTATGCAAATATTGAGAGGTCGGCCCTTATGAAAGTGGCTACAAGACCTGATATTTTCCCATGTTCAAAAGTGATAGTTTGGATTCTGCCTAGGGCAGATGTAACAAGGATGATATTGGAAAATACCACGTAGCAGGGTTATGCTACATATAACCCAACTTATGTGTCTATGGCGTATAATTTACCAACAACACAAACTTATCTGACTGAAAGTTGGTTAAAGGAGCTGAATTTAGACATGGTGGAAACAGTCAAGAAGATGATGATACTAGGACATACAAGGCCTTCTAGAGAGTATGAAACATCAACTCTCCGTACTCCATATAGGTTCATTGTTTTGATGCTGAACATAATTTTTTTGAAGAGCTAATGGAAAAAGTTTTAAAATGGGTTGGATACCAGTTATCTATTTTGTTGCTACACAAGGTACAGTTTTTAACTGGGCAAGTATAGTATCCAGCAATCTGTCAGCTTGTATAAGTGCAACATTGGGAGGAGTGTCCCAAAAGAAGTCAGAATTTTACATGAGTTCGATTTTGATTGATTGCATTATGTGCACTCAGCCTTTCCCATCCTTAAAGTGCCATTGGGATAAGGACCGAGCTCCAGTGTATGCGGCCTATAAATTATTCTGGGCCCACAAATATTACAGCCATTATAGGGAGATCTATGAGCATTTCATTATGACATTATATAATTTGATTTTCTTAATCGAAAGAAATTGTATGTTAGAAGAAGCTTTCAAAGTTGTGCAAGAACACAGAAGCTATTATCTGACAGAACAAGGCCTATATTTAAGAATGTATGGTGGTTCGAGAGCCCCTTCTCTTCTACCGAAGTATGCAACAGACTATGTAATTCACAAGGAGGCTGTGAGACAGTTATACATTGATGGGATAGGAAATTTCCTATTTGAGCAGAAGAAGGAAGTTTATCCTGCAGTACCCTTTTTTGTTGGAAGTTACAAATTTTCTAGCGTGAATAACGCATCAGAGTTTGTCAAGGAATTGGAGTATTTTTGTTTCGGTGAAATGAATTTCCATAGGAATGACTCTGAGAGAAAAGTTGTTGATTATTGTAGAGAAGATGGAGTACATTTCGAATATACCAATTTCTGGGATAAGGATGAAGAGACCTTCCGAAATGCTAGGAACATGACAACTTTAAGGAAAATATTCAAGCAGAAGATAGCTATTGTTGGTGGTGAAGGTAAAGCTGTTGAGAAGCATAAAAGGAAAGAAGAAGAAGAAGAAGAAAAAGAGGCAGGAAGAATCTAATAGACTAGTACAGGAGGCAAAGAAATGGTTGAGAATAGAAGAAGAAGAAAAGAAATGAGCAGCTGAAGAAGCAGCAAAGAATATTGAAGAAGAGAAGAAAAGAAAAGAAGAGGATGAAATACAGAAAAAGCAGGCAGAAAGTGAAGGGTTCAAATTAGAATATGTTCAAAAGAAAAAACAGCCAGCAGAAAAGGAAGGTGAAGGAGAAAGAGAAGAAACACAAGAAGAACAAGACCCTATTGATCAAGGATAGGTTTAGTCTGATATTGATCCATTAGAGATTATTGTTCCTTCTAGTAGTACACTAGGAGAAGGTTCAGTGTCAATTTCTGGAGTTGAGTTAATTCCTTTCATGCCCACTGAGGGGGAGGAGGTGATAGATTTTAGCATTATCTTTTATGACAAGGAAAAAAAGAGAATTTTCAAACGAACATAAAAGAAGGTGAACACTAGAGGTAAACCCGGAGTGATGGTGACTAATAAAACAGTGGTTCACGGTGCCAACAAAGATCCACGATTAATGGCTAGAGATGGGGTAGCCCTAACCCTAGCCACTGAAGATAATGTGGAAAGAATCATGAGAAATCTAGAATAGTCTCAAAAAAGGGTCACACAGTTGAAAGAGGCTTTGAAGAAAGAAAGGAGTGAAAGTCAGAGTTTGAAAAGGAAGTATGAGGATATGATCGGTGAAGTTAAGGTATCAAAGGCAGAGTGTTAGACTCAACACGCTGATAAGGATGCTTTGGTAATATCTACAGGAGATATAGAAAAAGAAAAATAGGTCATCTTGGCAGAGTTTGAAAAGCTACAGCAGAAATATCAGAGCTTGGAAGACAAGAGGGATAAGCTTAGGTTATCAGTGGAAGAATTGAATAAGGAAAAGGACAGATTGGAAGGTAAAGTGATAGAGCTGAAAGTGTAGAACACCACAACAGAAGGGAAGGATAAGCTATATGAAACTCATATAGCATCCTTGGAGGATCAAAAGAATTCACTAGCAGCTTCACTGAAGACGACTATGGAGTAGAAAGTTGATGTTGAACCTTTAAAGAGGCATGCTCTTACACTCCGAAAGAAGATTCATCAAATGCAACTGTAGATGGTGGAAGAAAGATTTAAAGTTCAACATATAAACATCAGATTAGAGGAAATTGTCAATACAACTTCTTATTTTTTGGATAGAACACAGGATATCTTAGAAACTCTGCAGGGAAGGATGACAAGGGTAGAAACGAACAAGGAATCTCCTGCAGATATATCTGGTAGAGATCTGGAAATGTTAAAGCTGGATTACGAGCTGATTGAGTTTGCTAGCAAAGCAGCATAAGAACTAAAAAAGACAGTGAAGAAAACAAAGATTGCCTGTGTTGAATTCTTTAGGAGAGTGCTCCTAACCTATAATCGGTGTCAGACCTTGTGTGCAAAGAGATTAGAAGTGCTGCCAGAGCATGAAATGTTTTTTAAACAATTACAAGAGAGATGCAATGAAGATGAACATGCCATTCAGTAAGTCAAGGAGTTAGATGAAAAGACACTTAAGACTGAAATAGCACATGCAGTTGTGAGTATCCATTTACTAGAAGACCAACTGCGCTTAATTTCTGCCAGGATAGCGGGTGTAAAATCCCAGGTTGCTCAACATGAAATTACTCTTAGATTTCTCGAACCTTCTGGTTTTGAGAATATAGCAGTAGAGGCAAATGTATGGAGAAAGTTTATGAATGAGCAGGCTGGACCCTCTTAGTTGGATTATCTAACACTTTGATAAAGAATGTAATATATTATATTTATCTTTTTGTTGACAAGATAAAAGACAAAAAAAATTATGGGAAAGGTTGGGGAAGCCCAAAAGACAATGAGGGAAGCCTAAGGGTTTTTTGCTTTTTGTATAAATATAGGAAAGCTTGATGTATCAAGGGACCTTTTTCAGACTGTCTTTGTGCAAGATTATTGTAAGAAGAACTATTTCGTCTTATAATAAAGAGTTATGTTTTTTGGGATGGAGAAAGCACTGTGGGGTTTCAAATGCTTCACATGGACTTGTTGGATGTGAACTATTTCTGTTTCAGCTTGTTTTCATGAACTATGAGATCGTTCTAACTCATGAACTCTTTCATGTTATGAATGTGCTCCTGTTTATTTCTTTGAAATTTCCACAATCTTATTTGAGTAATGACTGTTTTAATTAATAATGAGCTATCTCTTTGTTTATCTGTCTATTGATATTCATGTATTCAGAAATATTAAGAGCTACATGTAAGTGTTCTTAATGCATGATATACAATACATTGCTCAACATTAATTACAGTATTTCTCTCCAAGGATAGGTTAGTGAGTCTTACTTAGTTTTCTTTGTTTATGATTTAGAAGTGAGAGAGCTAAGACGAGAGGTAAGAACCTGTGCATCACATTGTGACACTCCTTGTTATCTCTATCGATTGTATTTAGT
Source organism: Pseudotsuga menziesii (assembly GCA_001517045.1). Lineage (NCBI taxonomy): Eukaryota > Viridiplantae > Streptophyta > Pinopsida > Pinales > Pinaceae > Pseudotsuga > Pseudotsuga menziesii. Next base: position 134,922 of record LPNX011018580.1, read on the forward strand.
TAGGAACTTGCATATCATACATAAATATAAAACTAAAAAACACACCTAAACGGTGGACCAGGCCGCAACCGGTAAAGAATTTTAACCGTTACTTGATCTACGGTAGTCGGATCGTAAAACCGAATGGATTCCCCATACCAAACAATAACGAGCTAATTGGGAACACTTATTGGGGAGAATCCCTACTGTTGTTACCTGCAATTTTCTAGGCCTCAACAGTTTTGGCGCTAGAATGAGGGCCACCAGTGCATGGCTAGCCGAGGAAGTCCGCTTTATCGAGATTATTCCACCGGTGACAGTTTTGAATCCAGTTTACCTCAGAAACCCACTCCTGAAGAAGTGGGAAATCGGTATCTCTATCCCATTGATAACGAAGTGGTTGAATATTTAAGGAGGATTAACAGGGCATATGCAAAAAATATTGAAGGGTACCTATTATCCGTGTTCTACCTAGAAGAGAGTATCAGAAGAAGGACCGTCATCAATTGGAAGATTCAGTGTTGGTAGAAGATCTTGAAGAATTGGTAGAAACTGCCTTACAAGAAGTTGTCCAACCTTTGGATCAGTTGGGACTAGATTCCCCTCACTGTTCACCTTTCCAGACCCCTATTCAGTCTCCACCTCATACTCCACTCAGAATCATGGCCAATGTGAATGCAAATCAGCCACCTCCACAACCTGCTTGGAGAGCTAGATCTCCTTTAAACCTGACACCTCTGTTGCATAACATGCCTCAGTTTGACAAAATTTTGCCCAAGTTTGCACCCAGTGAGAGAATTCTTGTAGATGATCACTTACTGATTTTTTATTTGGATTTAGAAGGTCTACAAGTAACAAAACATGAATATGTAGTTTGCAGATTATTCTCGCATACCCTGAAAGGGAAAGCAACTTCATGGTATTTTTCTCTACCTACAAATTCAATCACAAATTGGAATATTTTTAAGCGACTGTTCATAAAATAATATGGAATCCAGAAAACTCACGCAACTTTAATGAAAGGATTGATTGCCTTAAAGAAAGAAAAGAAAGAGAGGGTACATAATTTTACTCATAGGTTTGCTGCATACTTGAATAACTTCAGTGCAGTTGATAAACCATCTAAGCATGCTCTAATTGAGTATTATACCTCAGCCCTCGAGCCTGATCTAGACATGTTTTCCAAGTGATCAATTAGGCCCACTTTGGTAGATACTTATGAAGAAGCTGAGAAGGTAGAGGCAGAATTGGAGAGTATCAAACACTATCCTACACAGTCAGATGAAAAAACTTATGGAAACAAAAAGCCCCTATTATTAACTAAACCTAAGGATGAATGATCACAGGAGTTAGATGGGATAGTGAAGATGATGCAGATGTTATCAAACAGGGTGATTGATTTGGAAAAGGAAAAAGAGGCTCACAAACAATACAAGCCTTATTATAAAAAGAGAGATGATAACAGTCAACCTAAGCCTCCTCCACACAGTCCTTCAGCAATGAATTTGACCGATGTAGGAATGGATAATTTTTGCACTTTCCATCAACAACCTCATTTTGAGAAGAATTTCCCATAATGGATTACTTCTATGACATTAGTAATGAACCAATTATTGGATTCCAAGTTGACAGAAACTGGGGAGGAGAAAGGAAAAGCTCATGAACCTACAGAAACGCAAGAAGAAGACACCTTGGTTTTATGGGACTGTGGGTCTATGTTTAACATAGAAGATGAAGATCTTCGTGACAAAGAAGAAACATCAGAGACAAATGTCACAACGAGAAGTCAGAATCCATTAAAAGAGGATAACCTGATACTTCCAAAGATCAAGAAACTCCAAGAGAACATGAAGAAAATGATGAGTAATACTTCAATTGTTAACAAACCTGAGTTTGTCATTTCAAACCAGAACCTTAAAAAATTCAATACGCCTATAAATCCTATAGAAAATAAAACTGAAAATGTCAAGAAGAATCTGAATGGGCATGAAATGGGATATGATATTGTGGAAGACATTAAAAGTCTAAAGCAAATATCTCATTGTTTGAAAAGTGAAATCTACCTCAGCAGAAGGAAAAACTTTTGAAATCACTTGAGACACCCGAGAAGGAGCCTCCCATTGACAACCAACCTGAGGAAGAGATTGGTGAGGCGAGCTTAGGAGGAAAATCTAAGTATAAAACTCCAGCATTTCTTCTAACTTTTGAGATTTTCAAATATAATGTGCATAATTGTTTAGTGGACTCAGGAGCATCAGTCAATGTCATGCCACTTTCAGTCTACAAGCAAATAAATGGTCAATTGAAACCTGCTACGGGCCAAGTTCTTCAATTAGACAGAATAGCAGTGAAAGTGATAGGGGAGATGGAAGATGTTTTGATCTGTTTATCCACAGATGAGAGGGTATGTTAGTACATAGACATTGTTGTAGCAGACATCTCGGATGATTATGGTTTGGTTTTGAGCTGGGATTGTTCAGCGAGGTTAGAAGGATACTTTGCATCAAATTGGTCACATTTGTGGTTGCCTTTTAAAGGATGTCAAAATCAGATAAAGGTGTTAAGAGAGCCTCAAATGAAGTATAATGTGACTTAGTTAGAGGGAAAAAATGAACCAGTAAGCTCTGTGTTGGGAAATTATTTTCTTGAACTGGAACCGGGAAATTACCAAGCTAAAGAAGCCAGCAGTATACCTGATATCCAACCCGATCTCCTTCTATTTTCACGGGCTGATGAGTTTGATTGTAACATAGTAGATTTAGTTTTAGATGTAGTTAGAAATTCAAATTCAGTAGGAGTAGAAATTTTTGGATTCTTTATTTCGATGGCTCTAAAACATTGGAAGGATCAGGAGCTGGCTGTGTCCTGATTGATCCCAAAAAAATAAACATTTTCTTTCATGTAGTTTAGAATTCGAATGCACAAATAACACAGCCGAATACGAAGCACTAGTTTAGGGACTTAAAAAGTGATAGAATTGAAAGTAAAAAATATGCAAGTATATGGAGATTCTGAAATCGTTGTTAAACAAATTTAGAACAAAATACATTGCATTTCACCGCATTTGAAAGCTTACCAAAATGAAGTTTGGGATATACTGTTAAATTTTCAGGCATTCAATATTGTGTCAATTCCTAGATTAAAGAATGCAGCAGCTGACTTATTAGCTACTTCAACTACAAGATTAGTACCTTCGAATAATAGATGCTCTATTAAATTGCTTTTCAGGCCTTCTATTCCAAATAACATCAAAAATCTATGGGTTTTTGACAATGATCAACAAATCTTGGAATGTTTAATGAATGATGATATTTTCAAAGGAGCCATAATAGATGACGAAGAACATCAAGAAGAATTACAGTACAGAAATTTCATTCCAAAAGGAGTTAGAACTTTGGAATAGATGTTTGATTTAGACAACAAGTTCAGGAAGCCATCGAATGTCAAGACTCATAGCTCATCTTTACAATTCGAGCTGATAAATCTAGGGACAGAAGCTAAACCCAAATATGTGAATTTGGCGAAGTGTTGTTCAGCTGGTGAGAGGAGTACATTCATCAGCTTATTCAGACAATATAAGGATGTATTTTCTTGGACTTATGAAGACCTAAAGATGTATGACACTAAAATTATACAACATATGATTCCAATCAAGGTTGGAGTCAAACCTTATTAGCAGCCTCTGAGGAAAATGCATCCAAAGCTAGAACCCCTAATTCAAAGTTAAGTAAAAAAAGATGCTAGATGCTAAAATCATATTTAAAGTCAGACATTCAAAATGGGTCTTTAATTTGGTACCAGTGCGAAAAAATTCTGGAGAGATCATACTTTGTGTAGATTTCATAAATCTTAATCGTGCGTCAGATAAAGATAATTATCTTGTCCCACCCATGGAACAAATACTACAAATGGTCTCAGGTTCTGAACTATTCTCTCTATTAGATGGATTCTCTAGGTATAATGAAGTATTAGTAGCAGAAGACGATAGGCTCAAGACCACTTTCAGAACCAAGTGGGGAAATTCTGTGTATAGGAGGATGCCCTTTGGACTTATCAATTCAGGAGCAACTTTCCAGAGGGCTATGGATATAGCTTTCCGCGATATAATTGGCCATAGTGTGGTGATCTATCTAGATGATGTTACAATACTTTCAAAGAAGAGAGAAGAGCATGCATTTCATTTGAAACAAATTTTCAAGCGTTGCAAGAAATATGGCATTTCTTTAAATCCGAAGAAATGTGTGTTCACAGTCACAGAAGGAAAGCTACTAGGTCATGTCATTTCTAAAGAGGGGATCTCCATAGACCCGGAGAGGATTAGAGCCATAGAACAGATCCATTTACCCCATAATAAAAAGGGTATGCAATGTTTTATGGGGACAATCAATTTTGTGCGAAGGTTTGTACCAGTCTTTTCTCAAATCGTCAAACCTTTGCAGCAAATGGTCAAGCAGAGTGTGCAACTCAAATGGACTGATTTGGAGAAGAATGCATTCAACAAGATCAAAACATGCGTGGCTCATGCACCATCACTCAAAAGTCCAAATTTTGAAAAGGATTTTATTCTGTACACTTTCGCTTCCGATGATTCATTAGTAGCTGTGCTTACACATAAATAAGATGGGGGAGATGAATACCCCATATCATTTATGAGCACTGGTCTGCAAGGGCTTGAATTGAAATATCCTGTGGTTGATAAAAATTCTTATGCATTTTTCAAGGCGGTAAAGCAATTCAGGCCATACATACTTAAGAATCGCACTAAAGTAATAGTCCCACACCCAGCAGTACAATCTCTTTTTGTACAAAACGAATTGGGGGAAAGAAGAGGTAACTGGGTGACTACTTTGCAAAAATACGATCTTGAATTCAAACCAGCAACCATAGTTAAAGGACAAGGACTTTGTAAACTAATAGCTGAAAGTCAAAACAATGAAGATCACAGCTGGGATAATGAAGTTGAATTACAGATGGTGGATGTATGTCCTCTATTCACAGCTCCAGACTCCTGGTATCAGGTCTAGTTTATTATCTTCAAGATGGATATTTTCCAAAGCATTGGAGTCCCAAGAAAAGAAGAGCATTACGTTTGAAATCAGCCTTATAACAGATTATTGATGGAGTGTTGTTTAGAAAGAACTATGATGGAGTCTTTCTCAGATGCTTGGAACAAGAAGTTGCAAATAAGGTTTTAGCATAATTACATAATGGACCTGCTGGAGGTCACTTTTCAGGGGACACAATAGCACATAAGATTCTCAGAGCTGGATATTATTGGCCAACATTGTTTAGAGATGCTCATGCTCATGTTAGAAAATGTGACACTTGCCAAAGGTGCGTTGGGAGACAAGTGAAAGCAGTAGGACCATTGAAACCAGTGATTATCTTGGAACCATTTGAACAATGGGGAATCGACATTATCGGAGAAATCAATCCAAATTCGTCATTGCAACATAAGTATATTCTGACGACAACTGATTATTTCACCATATGGGTAGAGGCCATCTCGTTACGAAAAGTAAACGAGAATGCAATTATGGATTTCTTGCAGAACCACATTATGACCAGGTTTAGGGTTCCAATTTCCCTGGTTTTTTATAATGCTTCTTATTTTTAATCTATTAAATTAACTGCATTTGCTAATGAAAGAGGAATTAAGTTACACTATTCTGAAAATTACTACCCACAAGGAAATGGTTTGGCATAATCCACAAATAAAAATCTGATTAGAATTTTGAAGAAAACAGTGATAGAAAATCAAAGGAGCTGGCATCTAGCTTTACCTAATGCCCTCTGGGCTAATAGAGTCACACCCAAGAATTCCTTAGGTGTGTCACCCTACACTCTTGTTTATGGGAAAGAAGTTGTCCTCCCTCCTAATATTCTATTTCCATCTTCCAGACTAGCCCACGACTCTAGGGGTACCGATAATGAAATTCTGCAAATATGAATTTATAATCTGCTGAAGTCAGAAGACTCTAGATCCAAATCCCAGGAAAGGTTTAAGAATCAACAAGAAATGGTGAAGCATTGGTTTGACAAACACAAAGCTGGGAACAAGGAATTCGAAGTAGGTGATCTGGTTCTTAAGTGGGATCACCCGCATGATGAGAAGGGAAAGCACACTAAATTTTAGCAACTATGGGTAGGCCCTTTTTAGATTGCAGCAAAGATAGGCCCCTCAACTTACAAACTGTGAGACTTACAAGGGTGGGAGGAGAACTTACCAGTGAATGGTTTAGTTCTCAAGCCTTATTTTTCTTGATGGTTTTTTTTTTTATTTTGTTTTCTTGTACATAAATTAATTATTTGATTTGTTTTGTTTACTTGAGATTAGTTTTAGTTGTTTTGCTTTACTTGCTCAGATTTGATTGCTTGTAATTTTTGTTTTGTTTTAATAAATCAACACGAATTTTGGTTTTTGGAGTTCATTAGAGTTCTGGATAAACTAAAATATTTGATCAAAGATTGCCTACTATTTACACATACAATGTTTAAAGTTTCTTCAAGACTAGCAGATTTTATAAAAGGTTATGAACATATTGAAGTCCTGCTTAATTCCCGTGGAATAACTAAAGATAGAAAAGTCTAGAGTACTATTTTGAGGCTCCATTCATCTCACATTAAAAGCTATCCTAGGGGGTAACAGCAAAATACCCATTGAAAGGAAGCAAGGTAAACAGTGTTATATTTAAATGATCCCATGCCATAATTTGAAATCCAAAAGGCTAATAAGAGTCAAAATCTCCTAAAAAGCAATATGTATCAAAAACACATACTAAACCACATCACTATAAATAAGATTGACAAAGTTCTTCTCCATCCGTGAGTTAAAATTAAAATATCTCTCACACAAAAGGACACTATGGATAGAGGAGCTTGAATTAAATTTCAGAAAGAAAGCAATCAGGGAGGACTCAAAAGGACAAAAGTCCAGAAGCACCAAAAGTGCAAATTGGCATGGGAATGAGGATCAAACGGATATATCTGCTTACCATATGTTACGATCTTGTGGTGTCTAAGTTGGAAGCTTCCCAAAGACATAGGTAAAATCAAATTCATATCTTTGGCCTCAGAAGAGTTATCCAGACTTTGAAATCCCGGTTCCCCTTCTTAAAATTGGACTATCATCAATGATTAAAAGTTCATAAATATTGCATTTAGGAATCCAAATATCTTGAAGAAACCTAATAAAATGATATCACCAAAACAGTATTTTGTATCAAAGAATAAGTTGTTCAGAGGTCTGTGTCCGCCAGGTAGTTGCCAATTGTTGCAGCTGCAACTATTTTCCCCGAAAAATTCTATTTTTAGCGTCCCCCCTTTTATTTTAATATCTAGATAGGCTAAGAGTATTTTATCTTTACCAAGGTTTTCCCAGGGCTCGACTGTTTTCTGAAAAAACTTAGTCTTTTTGCATGTCCATATCGGATGCTTAGTTGACTAGTCTTATGAAACATCGGAGGCATAGTACACTATCTTTCCGATATGTTTATTGGAAGCCTAGCGAGATCTAAACCACTGTATCGGGAGAAAGTTTGTTTATGGTCTCGGAGATAGTTTGCTGAGGTTTTAGCGTTTTAGTATAAAGCAGATCCGATGGATCAGATGTTCCTTCAACTATCTTTTTCCGATGTCCGGTTAAGTGGGAAATCTCGCTGTCGGTTGTGTTTTTGGAATGAACCAAAGATTTAGTTTTTCCACTATCCGATGTTGCAGTGGGTTAGTGTTGAGTTGATCCAAAGCTTTGTGATGTCGCCGTCGATACCGAAGAATTTAGCGCTTTCGACGTCCGATTTGACTTTCCCATGTGACTCCTGGGTAAGTAGAATTTTTCCCGTCCGACGTTGTGGATGTCTTAAAGACTATATGTCCGGCGTTTCATTAAGATCGTTTCCCGCCACAAAATTTTTACTGCCGGTTGAGGTTTATAAATCCATAGAGATGTGTCACTTGTCATTTTCATGGTGGTAGCTATCAAACTTGATTGCGCGTAGCTATCAAGATTCTATACATTCTCCTATACGCTCGCAGAATTCATCTCCTGTCCAGGTCGCCTGCCACTTCGTTTCCAGTTAGGATCCGTTCATGAATTTGTTTTACGCTTGGTTTTTTGTTGTTGTTTTAAACCATCGGGGTGGATAGGGTTACGTTTTCCACGATAGGGTAAAGTTTTACGCTTTTTTGTGGTTTTCTTGTGGTGATTTTTCCTTTACTAAGGGTTCATCCCTATTATCTCCTAAATAAATTAATTTTCAATAGGTCAAACTCAGACAATTTATTTTTCGTAGTAGTGAAGAGTTCATGGTGTATTATGAAATATGTTTGGATGATTAATAAAATTGGAATGCCTGGTGTTCTGTTTCTCAAGAAAATTTGAAAGTTTAGCTTTCGGTGGCTTAGGAAAACTTTTCAACAGTTCATTAGCCATCGAAAAGCCTAGCTTTCGGCAGCTAATGATTTGGACTCAGGACTGCGTTAACCACCGAAATCCTGTTGATGTCGTTTTTATAAAATTTTGGAAAGGGAGATTTTAGTGTGTTGAGGCCTGGAAAATCGCAGGTAACAACAGATAGGGATTCTCCCCAGTAAACGTTCACAACTAGCTTGCTACTGTTTGGTATGGGGAATCTGTCCGATTGTCGTATGTCAAGTAACAAATTAAAATGTTTTACCGGTTACGACCCGGTCCACCATGTATATTTTTAGTTTTTTGTGTTTAAGTATGATGTGCAAGTGCCTATCTAAAAATGCAGATTGATAGAGATAACTAGGAGTGTCACAATGTGATGCGCAGGTTCTTACCTCTTGTCTTAACTCTCTCGCATCTAAATCACACACAGCAAGAAACTAAATTTAACTAACTAACCTATCCCTAGGGAGCAAAATTATCAGTTATCAATGAGTAATGTATTTCTGCGCATGCATTAAGAAAAATTAGAGATAGTTGTTACTTATTTCGAAACACATGAACATTAATAGAAATATGAACAACAAGATAGCTTATTGTTTATGACAACCTTCATTACTCACAGTGGAAATTTCACAGAATAAATTGGAGTGCATTCATAACATTAAAATAAAATAAGTGAGTTAGAACGATCTCACAGTTAATGGAAGTAAGCTTAAAACGAAATAGTTCACATTCAACTTATACATAACAAAACATTTGAAACATTCCACCAAGCTTTCTCCAGCATGAAACTTGTAATTCTTTATTGCAAAAGGAAATAGTTCTTCTTACAATATACTCTCACAAATTATCTGGGAAAAAGTCCTTCTTACATCTACAATATCATATATTTATACAAAAAAACAAAACCTTTGGGTTGCCCCTCGATGACCTTTGGGCTTCCTCAACCTTTCAGTTCCAAAATTGTCTTGTAGTATGTGCTCATAATTTATACAATATGTTACATTTTAAATTAAAATTTAAGAGCACTTTATGAAGAGGGACCAGCTTGGTCGTTGATGATTTTTTTCCAAGCCTGGGCCTCTGCTGCTATCAATCTGCTCAGTAATCTGTTGGTCTTTTTGAGATCCTGTTAATCTCAGACCCTCACTTTCTTCTTCTCTTTTCTTTATCTCTGCTTCTTCAACCAATTCTATGCCTCTTCTGCTTTTGTCTTTTAGACATATCTTCTTTACAGCAATCACCCTGTCATAAACAAAGCATGTCCTTAGACCATTTATCTTTTACCAAAATAACAAAAAATTGTATCAGTCTATTTACCTCCTCCATATGCATTCTGTAAAATAAACTATACACAATATTAATGCATGAAAAGAAAGAATGACAAGGCAAAGAAAATCCTGCAATTTTGTGTCTTAACATCCTCTAAGTCCACCGTCTATAATTAAAATCACAACCCCGCTAAAACAGACTCCTCCTCTTGATCCAGGCCGCATCTGAACTAACTCAAAATCCTTCGATGAAATCATGAACCACATTGCTACTACTGCTAATATCCAAAACACCAGACTCTGCACTGTGCTCCTCATCGTATATAATCCCTTGGTGAAAAAGAGTCGGCAGGAAAAAACCTTATCGGCAGGAAAAACCCTATCGGTCGTCGGAAGCACTAGACGTCGGGAGAATAGTTCTCTAGATAGCCGCAATGACGGGAAACAAACAGACTATGGGTTCCACGGATCATAAAGTCGGTCGGCGTCGAAGACTCTTAATGCTAAGTATCGGAGCTTTAAACCTTAACATCTCCGTAGTGTCGGCGATGCCAACGACTATTATCACGGTGATTGTGTATCGGCGATTGGAAACGTTAACCACTACAGCATCGGCGAGGAAAAAACTAAACGTCGGGCATATAGTCTGATCGACAACCACAACGGAAGAATCACAAACAACTATGGTTCTGTGACAACATAACCCATGGGTGGTCAGAAGCTCTAAGTGCTAAGGATCGAAACTTCAAACCACAACATTCTCTGCAATGTCGGTGATAATAAAAAAAGTATTATTGCGACTTAAAAGGTATCGAAGCTCAAGCGTCTAAGTTATTGGCAATCAGAGAGACTAATCACTATAGCATCGACGATTGGAAACACTATTCTTCGGGTCACTTATCAATTTTCCTCCGAAACGTTGGCAACGTCGAGGAGAAGTCCTCCGATCCACTCTTGAAACTCACTCCGATAGCGATAAAAAACAAATCATCGACAATCAAAAGGTTTACAAATAAAACAAAAAGGAGGTAAAGGCCACAGATTGACGAGAAAAGAATTGTCAGTTGAAACGTTCTCTATTTTCCCTCTGATACGGTGGCGACATAGAAGACTAATTCCCTGATTCATTCATCAACAGACTTCCGACAGTGATAAAAAAACATCGAACAATCAAAAAGTTCAGTTTTCAAATAAAACAAAAACTCCACGGTTTCTGCGGTGTCGAAAATGAAAACGGTAGTATTAGATCATTCAACTCCCGAAACAACGGAAAAAATAGTTGACTGAGCTTCCAAATTCAAACGATCAATTTGTTAAGTAGAGAAAACTAGACTTCCAGGACAGATTTAAAGAAATTAAACAAACCTAGGCTAGATAAAATCAAAAGAAGGGTCCAAAACTTTACAAATTTGGGAAAAAAGGTTGCAGCTGCAACAATTGGTGACTACCTGGCGAACATAGATCTCTGGATAATTTCTTCTTTAAGTAACAGACTGTTTGACAATAAATACCAACATGCTGAATTCTTCTAGATGTCTGGATTTCCCAAATGAAAAATGTATGTACTTTAATCATTGATGGTAGTCCAATTTAGGGAAAATGGAAACCAAGATTTCAAAGTCTAGATAACTCTTTTGAGGCGAGGGATATGAATTTCATTTTTTACCTCTGTCTTCGGGTAGCTCCCAGCTTGGAAACCATAGGATTGTAACATATGGTAAACAGAAATATTCGTTTGTTCCTCATTCCCATGCCATTTTGCACTTTTGTGCTTTTGGAATTTTGTCCTTTCTTTTGAGTCCTCCTTTTTGCCTTCTTTCTGAAATTTTTATTCAGGCTCCTCTATCCATAATGTCCTTTTGTGTGAGAGATGTATTTAATTTTCAGCTCACGGACGGAGAAGAACTTTGGCAATCTTGTACTAATATGGTTCAGTATTTTGTTTTGATACATATTGCTTTTCTTATGATATTTTAACTCTTATTTTCATTTTGGCTTTCAATTCCTAGCATGGGATCATTTAAATATAATATATTGTTTACCATGCTTCCTCTCCATGGGTCTTTTGCTATCACCCCCTAAGACATTTTTAATGTGAGATGGATGGAGCCTTGAAATAGTATTCCAGACCTTTTGATCCTGAGTTATTTTACAAGGATTAAGTAGGACTTCAATGTGTTCATAGCCATTTAAGAAAATTGCTAAACTAGAAGAATAATTTTCAAATAAATCAATAGTACACAATCTTATAATCAAGGATTTTAGTTAATCCAGAATTCTGGTGAACTCCATGCAACCAAAAGTTGTGCTTCTTTATTAAAATCAATTAAACCATAATAAACCAAAATAAACACATCAAAACAAAACAAATCAATCAGTTTATTTATGTACAAGATAACCAAGAAATAAAAATCAATACAAATAAAGTTTGAGAACTAAACCATTAACTGGTAAGTTCTCTTCCCACCCCTGTAAATCTAGAAACTTGTGAGTTTAGGGGCTAAGATTGGCTGCAATTTGAAAAGGCCTACCCATTATCCAGTTCTACCGAACTTGAATTAAAAACTACATCTGAAACTAAATCTACTATTTTACAGTCAATCTCATCAGCCCGTGAAAATCGAAGGAGATCGGGCTGGGTGTCTGGTGTACTACTGGCTTCTTCAGCTTGGTAATTTCCCAGTTCCAATTCAATGAAGTAATTTCCCAACATAGAATTCATTGGTTCATTTTTTTCCTCCAACTGAATAACATTGTACTTCATCTGAGGCTCTCTTAATATTTTTATCTGATTGGGACTTCCCTTATGATGCAACCACAGATGTGACCAATATGATGTGAATTATCCATCTATCCTTGCAGACCAGTCTCGACTCAAAACAAGTCCATAAACATCAGGTATGTCTGCTACTACAATATCGATGTACTGACATACCTTCTCATTTGCAGATAAGCGAATTCGAACATATTCCATTTCTCCTATTACTTTCACAGCTATCCTGTCTAATTGAATAACTTGCCAAGTGGATGGTTTAGGCTATCCATTAATTCTCTTGCAGATTGAAAGTGGCATAACATTGATTGATGCCCCTGAGTCTACTAAATAGTTGTGCACATTATAGCTGAAAATCTCAAAAGTTAGGAGAAATGGTGGGGTTTTAAACTTAGACTTACCTCCCACACTTGCTTCACCAACTTCTTCTTCAAGTTGGTTGTCATTGGGAAGCTCTTCTTCTGGTACTTCAAGTGCTTTTAACAATTTTTCTTTCTGTTGAGGTACATTACACATTTCAAATAATGATATATTTGCCTTAGCCTTTTTAATGTCTTCCACAATATCATACCCCATCTCAGGTGCTTTGAGATTCTTCTTGACATTATCAACCTTGTCTTCAATAGTCTTAACAGGCATGTTAATTTTCTTAGGATCTTGACTTGAAATGGTAAATTCGGGTATTTTATCAGTTGTAGTGTTATTATGTATTTTCTTCATATTTTCTTGAAGTTTCTTGATCTTCGGAAGTATTGAATTGTCTTATTTTAACAAACTCTGACTTCTTGTTGTCACAAAGGTTTCTGATGTTTCCTCTTGTTTCAGAGAATCTTCCTCTTCTATATCAAACATTGAGACACAGTCCCATAAAACAAGAGTATCCTCCTCTTGTTTTTATGTGGATTGATTGTCCTTTTCTTCCTCCTTATTAGTTTCTATTAGTTTGGAGTCCAATAACTGATTCATTACCAATGTCATAGAATTTATCCATTGGGGGGAATTCTTCTCAGAATGAGGCTGCTAATGAAAAGTGCAAAAATTATCCATGCCTACATCAGTTAAATTCATTGCTAAAGGACTATGTGGAGGAGGCTTAGTTTTACTGTTGTCTTCCCTTTTCTTATAATATGGCTTATATGATTTGTGAGCCTCTTTTTCTTTCTCTAAATCTATCACTTTGTTAGATAAATTTTGCATCATCTTCAACATCCCTTCAAAATCTCGTGACCGCTCATCCTTAGGCTTAGTCAATAATAAAGGTTTTTTGCTTCCAAAAGTCTTTTCTCCCGACTGCTCGGGATAATTTTCTATGCTTTCCAACTCAACTTCTACCTTCTCAGCTTCTTCATAAGTTTCTGCTAATGTAGGTCTCACTGATCTCTTGGAAAACATGGCTAGATTAGGCCCAAGGGCTGAGGTATAGTATTCTATCAGAGTATTTTCAGATGGCTTATTTACTGCAGTAAAATTGTTTAGGTAAGCAGCAAATCTTTGAGTAAAATCATGTACCTTTTCTTTTCTTTCTTTCTTTAGAGCACATAACCCTTTCATTAAGGCTGCATGAGTTTTCCGAACTGCATATTTACTTCTAAACATTCTCTCAAATGTGTTCCAATTCGTGATTGAATTTGCAGGAACTGCAAAATACCATGAGGCTGCTTTTCCTTTCAGAGTGTGGGGAAACAATCTACATACTATATCTTCATGCTCCCCAGCTCGTAATCCTTCTATAGCTAGGTAAAAAATCTGTAAATGATCATCTAAAAAATTCCTTCACCTGGTTCAAACTTGGGTATCATTTTGTCAAAAGCTTGAGGCAAAATCATGCAAGGGAGGTGTCAAATTTAAAGGTGACCTAGCTCTCCAAGCAGGCAGTGGAGGTGGTTGATTTGCATTTACATGAGCCATGATTCTGAGTGGAGAATGAGGTGGTGACTAAACAGGGGTCTGGCAAGGTGAACAACAACGTGAATCTGGGTCCAACTGATTCAAAGGTTGGTCAAATTCTTGTAAGGCTGCTTCTACCAATTCTTCAAGATCTTCTACCAACACTGAATCATCTAATTTAGGGCGATCTTTCTTTTGATACTCTCTTCTAGTTAATACAGAAATGATAGGTAATCCTCCAATATTTTTCACATATGCCCTAGTGATTCTTCTTAAATCATCAACCAATTCATTATCTACAGGATACAAATACCCTTTCTCTTTATCTTCAGGAGTGGATTCCTGAAGCAAACTACTTTCAGAACTGTCACCGGTGGAGTAATTTCAAGGAAATGAGTTTCCTAGGCCAGCCATGCACTAGTGGCCCTCCTTCTAGTGCCAAAAACTGTTGAGGCCTAGAAAATTGTAGGTAACAATAGTTAGGGATTCTCCCCAATAAACGTTCCCAACTAGCCCGCTACTATTTGGTATGGGGAATCCGTCCGGTTTACGGTCCGGCTACCGTAGGTCAAGTAACAAATTAAAATGTTTTACCGGTTACGGCCCGGTCCACTGTTTATATTTTTAGTTTTTTCTGTTTAAGTATGACGTGCAAGTGCCTATCTAAAAATGCAGATTGATAGAGATAACGAGGAGTGTCACAATGTGATGTGCAGGTTCTTACCTCTCATCTTAACTCTCTCACATCTAAATCACACACAACAAGAAACTAAATTTAACTAACTAACCTATCCCTAGGGAGCAAAATTATCAGTTATCAATGAGTAATGTATTTCTGCGCATGCATTAAGGAAAAGTACAGATAGCTATTACTTATTTCAGAACACATGAACATTAATAGAAATATGAACAACAAGATAGCTTATTGTTTATGAAAACCTTCATTACTCACAGTGTAAATTTCACAGAATAAACGGGAGTGCAATCATAACATGAAAAGAAAATCACCGAGTTATAACGATCTCACAGTTAATGGAAGTAATATGAAAACAAAATAGTTCACATTCAACTGATCCATAGCAAAACATTTGAAACATTCCACCAAGCTTTCTCCAGCAGGAAACTTGTAATTCTTTATTGCAAAAGAAAATAGTTCTTCTTACAATATACTCTCACAAATGATCTAGGAAAAAGTCCTTCTTACATCTTAACTCTCCTATATTTATACAAAAAAGCAAAACCTTTGGGCTGCCCCTCGATGACCTTTGGGCTTTCTCAACCTTTCAGTTCCAAAATTTTGTCTTGTAGTATGTGCTCATAATTTATACAATATGTTTTATTTTAAATTAAAATTTAAGAGCACTTTATGAAGAGGGACTAGCTTGGTCGCTGATGAACTTTTTCCAAGCCTGGGCCTCTGTTGCTATCGATCTTCTCAGTAATCTGTTGGTCTTTTTGAGATCTTGTTAATCTCACACCCTCACTTTCTTCTTCTCTTTTCTTTATCTCTGCTTCTTCAACCAATTCTCTGCCTCTTCTGCTTTTGTCTTTTAGACATATCTTCTTTACAGCAATCACCCTGTCATAAACATAGCATGTCCTTAGACCATTTAGCTTTTACCAAAATAACAAAAAACTATATCAGTCTATTTACCTCCTCCATATGCATTATGTAAAATAAACTATACACAGTATTAATGCATGAAAAGAAAGAATGACAAGGCAAAGAATATCCTGCAAGTTTGTGTCTTAACATCCTCTGAGTCCACCGTCTGTAATTAAAATCACAACCTCGGTAGAACAGACTCCTCCTCTTGATCCAGGCCACATATGAACTAACTTGAAATCCTCCAATGAAAGCATGAACCACATTTCCGCTACTGCTAATCTCCAATATACCAGACTCTGCACTGTGCTCCTCATCATATCTAATTCCTTGATGAAAAAGAGTCGGCGGGAAAAAACCTTTTCGGCGAGAAAAACCCTATCGGTAGTCAAAAGCACTAGACATTGGCAAAATAGTTCACTAGACAGCCGCAATGGTGGGAAACAAACAGACTACAGGTTCTGTGGGTCATAAAGTCAATCGGCGTCGGATACTCTTAACGCTAAGTATCAGAGCTTTAAACCTTAAAATATTCGCAGTGTCAGCGATGCCAATGACTATTATCGTAGTGATTGTGTATCGTCGATTGGAAACGTTAACCACTACAGCATCGGTGAGGAAAAAACTAAACATCAGGCATATAGTCTGATCGACAGCCGCAACACTGGACTCACAAACAACTATGTTTCCGCGACAACATAACCCATCGGCAGTCGGAAGCTCTAAGCGCTAAGGATTGGAACTTCAAACCACAACATTCTCCACAATGTCGGTGATAAAAAAAATGTATTAGTGTGACTTAAAAGGTATCGGAGCTCAGACATCTAAGTTATCGATGATCGGAGAGACTAATCACTATAGCATTGGTGATCGAAAACACTATTCTTCGGGTCACTTATCAATTTTCCTCCGAAATGTTGGCGACGTTGAGGAGAATTCCTCCAATCCACTCTTGAAACTCACTCCGATAGCGATAAAAAAACAAATCATTGGCAGTCAAAAGTTTTAACAATAAAACAAAAAGGAGGTAAAGGCCATGGATCGGTGAGAAAATAATTATCCGTCGGAACTTTCTCTATTTTCCCTCTGATGGCTGCGACATAGAAGACTAATGCCCCGATTCATTCATCAATAGACTTCCGACAGCGATAAAAAGACATCGAACAATCAAAAAGTTAAGTTTACAAATAAAACAAAAACTCCACGGTTTCTGCGGTGTCGGCAAGGAAAATGGTAGTATTAGATCATTCAACTCCCAAAATAGTGGAAAAAATAGTTGACTGAGCTTCCAACTTGAAACGATCAATTTATTAAGCAGAGAAAACTGGACTTCTAGGACAGATTTAAAGAAATTAAACAAAACTAGGCTAGATAAAATCAAAAGGAGGGTCCAAAATTTTACATATTTGGGAAAAAGGTTGCAGCTGCAACACGGTGGCTTAGGCAAACTTTTAAACACTTCATTAGCCACTGAAAATCCCATCTTTTGGCAGCTCAACAATTTGGTCCAAAAATACATTAACCAATGGAAGCTCATTAACTATGCTTTTGGATAAATTTTGGAAAGGAAGCTTTCAGTGGCTTGGGCGAATGTACCAATGGCTCATTAGCCACCGAAAAGCCTAGCTTTTCGTAGCTTGCAAACCAGACCCAAGATTCCCTTAACCGCCGAAAAGGCCAAAAGAATAAAAAATTTTAGCTTATCCATCGAAATCAAACGCTGTCAGCATGAGGCATGTCATAATCTAGCACTTAACAGCCGAAAAGACTGGGGGACTGCAAAAAATCATAAGTTGGTGAATAAAAAGGTCGTTGTTGATATGAAGTGACTGATAGAGACCAAAACCCTAGCCTGCCCTCTATCTGTCCCACGACTGCAGTTGAACCACCACAAGAAATCAAGTTCCAATTAGGATGATTACTACACTAGCCATCTCGAGTTTCCCACCAGAGTTTACAGTTACCCTGCTCAAGTACCAATCACTACTCAGCCCCTCAAAATCAGCACCCTATCCTTAGTCTATTCCCCATTTTCCTGTATGCATTCTCACTGAGCCAAGCCCTCTCTGGATCCAGCATTGTAGTATCCTTCCTTGGGGTTTGAATTTCAATTTTGCAGGCGCAAAATAACATTCGAGAAGATGTAGGGAGGAGAACCTACTCAAAGAACTCAAAAAATAGGTTTTCGTGGCTAAGCGTTGTTTTAAAACAGTCTCTAAGCCACCAAAAGCGGACTTTCAGCAGCTAAGACCGAAATTTCAGGGAGTTTCAAGCCACCAAAATTGGAGTTTTACTTTGAAAAGGAATCATTTTAAAATGGTGATTTTGAGCGACTGGAGAATCATTTTGCAAAATGCTTAGAGGTTTTTGTTACTAACTTGTCAGAAAACAATAACCTCTCTCAGTTTTCCTACAGGTATTTCATATTGGGAGAATAAAATCCATTTCTGAGCCCTAATTTTTGGATCTCCGAATTTCCCTATTTTACACATGTTTTTGAAATATAGATCTCAGGAAACTGAAAACGATTTTCACAAAACTGGGAGATTTTTTTTCTCACAACAAACCAATATACAAAAACCTCTTTCGTCTTATACACAGGTGTCACATATTTTAAGGAACAAATCCATCTTTGAGCCCCAATTTTCAACAGTTTAGCCACATTTTTAGGGCAAAAGATGACCTGTTAGTCCTCCAGGTGGCATTTTCGACCTCATCTATCAGTCCATGAATATTTTCTACAGATGTAGAAGAATTTTTGGCACCAGACAGAAACATACGCAACCTACCTTACTCAGACTATGAAGTTCAAGAAGAACAGGAAGCTGGAAACCCTAGTTGAAGTGGCAATAAGCATCTTTGGCCCAGAAGCAGCCTGTGAGACTACTGCCAATCCAAAACCTAGGTAGGCTATAGAGACATCAAAGGGACAGCACCAAAACCTCTAAAATAGTAAGGCAAATAATTAAAAACCCTAAATTTTAAGCACACCTTGCGCTTGAAACCCTAGCAGAGGAAACAATAAACCTTCAGAATCCAGAGGTAGCCCATGATATTGCTGATATTCCAAATCTTATGCAGGTTGAAGAAGTAGTAGAAGGACAGGAGTAAAGTGTTAAAGGATGATTAAAGGCTAATCAAATTTTGTAGAAAATAGAGCTTTCGGTGGCTTAGGCGAACGCAGCAGCTATTCATTAGCCACCAAAAGCAGAGCTTTCAGCAGCTAACAAACCCAGGATTCTGCTTCCTTAACCACCAAAAGCAAAAATGGGTGCAGAAAGATATTTTGACACACAGAACCAGTTTTAGCAGATACAACTACCTCAGGGATGAATTATAAAGCTGAAAATTGATGAAAAGCACCAGTGGAGGGGGTTTGTTATAGTTTTGAGGGTGTGATCAAGGAGAAATGGGTCACAAACCCTACCTATTTTTGACCAACCGTGGCTTATCTATCAGATAACAGGTTACAGCTCTACTTTAGTAATCACTATAGTTATCAAAGAGTTCAATGAGTGAACAAGTGTTAGAGTTAGATAGACTAGTACTTAAATTAGGGTTTTTGACCTAATTTTGCAAAAAACATTTGAGTTTATCTATTTTTAGTAAATCAGATTGAACTTTTCAGAATCTGAATATTTTTGTAAAGGCTATAAATCCTGATACTTATTTTGAAGCAAGGGTTCGAATTCGGGGACCTGTAGACCATTATCATTACGAAGCTTCTCATGTTATTCATGACCTAATATAAGCTCTTTTGCTATTATATGTTCAGCTTCCATATCTTTTCTATTATGTGCTTGTGCTTGAATGTCTGATTCAGGTTTATTCATGTTATCTAATATCTGATCGCTGTCATCTTATCTGTATGTTGATGAGTTGAATCGCAAGTACTTTTCCTTGTTATGATTAGCCATTTATATGTAATTGCTTTATATATGAATCTTCCAGCATAGTAAGTTCTCCATCTGTTCACCCTATTATCAAACCTCTGAACATTGGTAGTTAGAAGCCTTATATTTTGATTGAGTTGTATGCATGTCTTGAGCATGTGAGGTCCTTTAGGTCATTTGACTTGATCCATTTAGAAAAACCATAAAAACATTTAATTTACGAGACATCCTCAAGCTGCAACCTAGAGGTGTTTCTTGGAGTGCTAGCAAATTGCTGTCATTTCCAGGGAGAGGAGATTGAAGCTCAGCTTCCTTGGGAGATGACATAGATCCTACTTTGATGATAGACAAATTTTGGACACTATTTTGGTTGTAATCATCTATCTAGTGACTCCATTGGAATAAGGTGGATTCAGGAAGATCAAGTACCAGAGAAAACCCTCAAGGGCCACCAGTAATACTTGTTTCAGATCCAGAAGATATTCTAAGAAGAGATAGGGCTTCACTAAGATAGACCTCTAGAGCTGCAAGGGGAGCTACATCAGGTATTTCAAGAGGTATTTCTGCTGTTATATCAAATAGACATCCATTTCAATCTTCTTCTACTGAAGCATCTAGTTATCAGAAGTTTATAAGTAAATCAGAAAATTTTAGAGTTGAGGAATCTTCAAGCACTACTACTTGTGAAGATCTCATCCCTGGTGACTCCATGAAGGACGAATTTAGTGGAGACTCCACAATATTAAAATTGTCAAAAGCATTTGCTGCTCTTTTTTCTCGGAGGTTTGCACCTCTTGACTTCTCTTCAGTTCCTGTTTCCCACATCTAGTACCTGATACATCCGAATGGGGATATTTTCTACTTGTCTTCAAAGAGGAGAAAGAAGACAATCCTGCAGAACACCTCCTCAAATTTCACGAATGCATGGATCTATTATATCAGTAGCATGAAGATGTTCATATGAAGATGTTCATGTATTCCTTGTATGGAGATGTACTTTAGTGGTATTTTTCTTTACCTCCTTCCATCATTTCATCATTGAAGGATTTTCACCGAGCATTCACTGAGCACTGCAAAAGGTATTTTTCAGATGAGCTTGTATTTGGTAATTGTTGTGATGAATATGAATTACATCATAAGGTTGAAGAGGTAAACAGAGACGAATCTCTCCCTCACAATATGCAGCAACCCTTCAAGAATCTTCAAGATAATGCACTTTTCCATCAACATGAACTAGAAATGAATTATAAAGGAGTTGAATGTTTTCCACCATCATTAAATCCTATTGTTGTGAATCTAAGGAGTTGATTTCTTTAACTACACATGGAAATGATCAGCTTTCTTCTGGTCAAATGACCATTGAAATTAGTAAGGCTAGCTCATAGTTTCCAAATTTGCAGATCAAGGAAAGCTGCAGTAACCATGAGGAACTTCGGGGATTATCTAATATCCAGCTAGAACATTAGGAAGATCTTCCTTCTCCTTATGAATATGTTGCTTCAAATTATGACAAGGAACTAGGTAATATTTTTCCAGATCTGTTTCAAAATTTTGTTACTGATACTCCTATATTCGACCAAAACAATGATAAGGAAGAAGATGTTAAAATTTGTGAAGACTCATTGTTTACTCAAATTTCATCTAGTTCTTCTTTTCAGCAGAGAGATGATAAAAAATGTATGCATGTTGTGATAGATGCTTGTTACGAATCTGCTGCTCAAAAATCCAATAAAGATCTTTTTAGTTTTGATATATCCTGTAAATATATTATTGTGGAAGAGGAAATTGTTAGCTTTGATAAGCCAGCATATCATCATGATGAATTCATATTACGTGAAGGGGAGCAGAAAGATTCAAATCAACTGTTGAGCTTGCATTTTTATCAAACAAAGGTTGAGGAATCCACATTCAACATTGACATCAGTGGAGGAAAAGATCAACAGCATAAAAAGGTATTTCCTATTGGATTTTATGATCTTGTAGCAAACTATCTGGAACTTGTGAGCAGCATAGATATCAAAATATTTTTGTCAGATGATAGCTGGTTCTGTCACCCTTTGAAACTACATTACTGCATGCTAGGGTTTCATTTATTTTTTGGGTCAAGATCAAGGATAAGTTCAATAGATCAGCTTCTAACATGGCTTAATTGGAAGCATGATGTCACTTGATAAGAAGACTCTACTGATTATAATTAGGAGTAGGAATAGGTAGGAAAATAATCTCTTAATATGAGTAGCTAGGTTATTTTCAGTTGTTTTCATGAATAAGCAAAAGTGGGCTACAGACAGGTTGCAGCGGATTAGTTATGAAGGACAAATGACTCCATGCCCAATGGAACACTAGAACATAGCTTTAATTCTTATTTTTCAGGAAAGGCATTTTGGTCTGGGATTCTTGGGACCTCATAGGGAGGTTCCCATCCCCAAGTAGGAGCCAGATGTTATCTCCTAAATAAACTAATTTTCAATAGGTCAAACTCAGACAATTTATTTTTTGTAGTAGTGAAGATTTCAGGGTATATTATGAAAGATGTTTGGATGATTAACAAAATTGGAATGCCTGGTGTTCTATTTCTCAAGAAAATTTGAAACTTTAGCTTTCGGTGGCTTAGGAAAACTTTTCAATAGTTCATTAGCCACCAAAAATCCTATCTTTCGGAAACTAACGATTTGGACTCAGGACTGCGTTAACCACCGAAAGCCTGTTGACATCGTTTTTATAAAATTTTGGAAAGGGAGCTTTCATTGGCTTAGATGAACTTTTCAACAGTTCATTAGCCATCGAAAAGACCAGCTTTCGGTAGCTTAACAATTTGTTCCAAGAAGACATTAACCACTGAAATCTCATTAACTACGTTTTTGGATAAATTTTGGAAAGGAATCTTTCGGTGGCTTGGGCGAACGTACCAACGGTTCATTAGCCATCGAAAAGCCTAGATTTTGGCAGCTTGCAAATTAGACCCAAGATTCCCTTAACCGCCGAAAAGGCCAAAAGAAGAAAAATGGTTAGCTTATCCATCGAAATCAAATGCTATCAGCATGAGGCATGTCATGATCTAGCACTTAACCGCCGAAAAGACTAGGGGATTGCAGAAAATCATAAGTTGCTGAATAAAAAAGATGTTATTGATTTGAAGTGACTGATAGAGACCAAAACCCTAGCCTATCCTCCATTTGTCCCATGACTGTAGTTGAACCACCATAAGACATCAAGTTCCAGTTAGGATGATTACTCCACTAGCCATCTCAAGTTTCCCACTAGATTTTATGGTTACCCTGCTCAATTACCAATCACTGCTCAGCCCCTCAAAATAAGCACCCTATTCTCAGTCTATTCCCCATTTTCCTGCATGCCTTCTCACTGAGCCAAGCCCTCTCTGGATCCAGCATTGTAGTATCCTTCCCTGGGGTTTGAATTTCAATTTTGCAGGCGCAGAAGAACATTCAAGAAGATGTAGAGAGGAGAAACCGCTCAAAAAACACAAAACATAGGTTTCATGGCTAAGAATTGTTTCAAAACAATATCTAAGCCACCAAAAGTGGACTTTCGGTAGCTAAGACCGAAATTTCGGGGCGTTTTGAGGCACCGAAATTGGCGTTTTACTATGAAAAGGCATTATTTTAAAACGGTGGTTTTAAGCGATTAGAGAATCATTTTACAAAATGATCAAATTTTTTTGTTCCTAACATGTCAGAGAAAAATAACCTCTCTCAGTTTTCCTACAGGTATTGCATATTGGGAGAATCGAATACTTCTGAGCACTAATTTTCAGATCTCAGAATTTCCTTGTTTTACACATGTTTTTGAAATACAGATCTCAGGAAAATGAAAATGATTTTCAAAAAAATAAGAGAGTTTTTTTCTTAAAACAAACCAATCTAGAAAAACCTCTTTTGGTTTATACATAGGTGTCACAGATTTGAAGGACCAAATCCATCTTTGAGCCCCAATTTTCAGCAGTTTAGCCAAATTTTTAGTGAAAAAGATGACCTGTCAGTCCTCCAAGTGGAATTTTCGACATCATCTATCAGTCCATGAATATTTTCTACAGATGTAGAAGAAGTTTCAGCACTAGACAGAAACATACACAACCTACCTTACTTAGACTGTGAAGATCAAGAAGAACAGGAATCTGGAAACCCTAGTAGAAGTGGCAATAAGTATCTTTGGCCCAGAAGTAGCCTATGAGACTGCTGCCAATCCAAACCCTAGGCAGGATAAAGAGACATCAAAGGGAAAACATCAAAACCTCTAAAATAGCAAGGCAAATAATTCAAAACCCTAAATCTCAAGCACACCTTACGCTTGAAACCCTAGCAGAGGCAGCAATAAGCCTTAAGAATCCGGAGGTAGCCCATGATATTGCTGATATTCCAAATCTTATGCAGGTTGAAGAAGTACCAAAAGGACATGAGTAAAGTGTAAAAGGATGATTAAAGGCTAATAAAATTTTGCAGAAAACAGAGCTTTCGGTGGCTTAGGCGAACGCAACAGCTGTTCATTAGCCACCGAAAGCAGAGCTTTCGGTGGCTAACAGACCTAGGATTTTGCTTCCTTGACCACCGAAAGAAAAAAAGGGTGAAGAAAGATATTTTGACACACATAACCAGTTTTGGCAGATACAACTACCTCAGGGATGAATTATAAAGCTGAAAATTGATGAAAAGCACCAATGGAGGGGGTTTGAGTCCAATTTTGAGGGTGCGATCGAGGAGAAATGGGTCACAAACCCTACCTATTTTTGACCAACTGTGGCTTATCTATCAAATAACAATTTACAACTCTACTTCAATCATCACTGCAGTTATCAAAGAGTTCAATGAGTGAACAAGTGTTAGAGTTAGATAGACTAGTACTTAAATTAGGGTTTTTGACCTAATTTTGCAAAAAACGTTTATTTTATCTATTTTTAGTAAATCAGATCCAACTTTTCAGGATTTGAATATTTTTGTAAAAGCTATAGAGCCTAAGACTTATTTTGAAGCAAGGGTTTGACTTTAGGGACCTATAGACCATTATCATTACCAAGCTTCTCATGTTATTCATGACCTAATATAAGCTCTTTTGATATTATATGTTCAGCTTCCATATCTTTTATGTTATGTGCTTGTGCTTGAATGTCTGATTCAGGTTTATTCATGTTTTCTAATATCTGATAGTTGTCATCCTATCTGTATGTTGATGAGTTGAATTGCAAGTACTTTTCCTTGTTATGATTATCCATTTATATGTAATTGCTTTATATATGAATCTTCCAGCATAGTAAGTTCTCCATGTGTTCACCCTATTATCAAACCTATGAACATTGGTAGTTAGAAGCCTTATCTTTTGATTTATTTTTATGCATGTCTTGAGCATGTGATGTCCTTTAGGTCATTTGACTTGATCCATTTAGAAAAACCATAAAAACATTTATGTTACTAGGCATCCTCGAGCTGCAACCTAGAGGAGTTTCCTGGAGTTCTAACAAGCCTGTTTTGCTGTGAGCGTTTCATTTTGGTCGGTTAGGTTTTTCCATCTCCGTCGTTGTACAACCATGAGTACGACTATGACAGTTTCGTGGAAGGTTAGGGCACGGTGCAGACGAGTGTTTCGATGTCTACACCACCCTGTTCTTGATTGCTCCGTTTTAAGCCTAGGGTTAGACAGTCGTGTCCTCTTTGACAGTATGTTTCCATGGGATATGGAAGGGCCGCATATAGTATAAGGGTTTGCGGATTTTGTTTTGAGTAGACAGGCGGTATGAGCCATTCCTCAGTCGAGATGCACATATATTTTTTTTTAGTAAGCTGGAAGAGGTTAGGGTTTTAAGCTAGCAGAGTTTTGGCAGTTTTAGGGTCAGAGGGATATTAAGTAGATTCTCTTTGTTTATAGTTTCTCACTCAAAAAGGTTGTGGGTGTTAATATTATTTTTTCAGAATGCAAATTGATCAAATGGTAATATTTGGTTGTTTTATTGTTTTCTCATTACACATCTTGCTAGAGAAGAATAGACTGAAATCATGTTGTATATTTGTCATAGGTTAGTTATCAACACAGCAATATGCCGTGAAAGCAGAAGAAGAAGGATAAAGCAGCCGAAGAGGAACCTAAAGTGGAGGTGATAACCATAGTGGAAGTCATCTGTGAATATACTAAAGGTATTACTGGAGTTGATCCAGAATCTAAATGGGGAGAGGTATATAGGATGATTTCAAGCCAGACTGTTCCAGATGCTAGTTTTGAAGATATGCACATGTATGCAAATATTGAGAGGTCAGCCCTTATGAAAGTAGCTACAAGACCTGAGATTTTCCCATGTTCAGAAGTGATAGGTTGGAATCTGCCTAGGGCAGATGTAACAAGGATGATATTGGCAAATACCGCGAAGCAGGGTTATGCTACATATAGCCCAGCTTATGTGTTTATGGTGTATAATTTACCAACAGCACAAACTTATCTGACTGAAATTTTGTTAAAGGAGTTGAATTTAGACATGGTGGAAACAGTCAAGAAGATGATGATACCAGGAAAGAACTTTCGTACAAGGCCTTCTGGAGAGTATGAAACATAAACTCTATGTACTCCAGTTAGGTTCATTGTTTTGATGCTGAACATAATTTTTGGAAGAGCTAATGGAAAAATTTTTAAAATGGGTTGGATACCAGTTATCTATTTTGTTGCTACACAAGGTACAGTTTTTAACTATGCAAGTATAGTATCCAACAGTTTCTCAGCTTGTATAAGCGCAACATTGGGAGGAGTGTCCCAAAAGAAGTCAGAATTTTACATGAGTTCTATTTTGATTGATTGCATTCTGTGCACTCATCCTTTCCTAGCCTTAAAGTACCATTGTGATAAGGACTGAGCTCCAGTGTATGCAGCCTATAAATTATTCTGGGCCCACAAATATTAGAGCCATCATAGGGAGATCTGTAAGCATTTCATTATGCCATTTTATACTTTGATTTTCTTGGTTGAAAGCAATTGTATGTCAGAAGAAGCTTTCAAAGTTGTGCAAGAACACTGAAGCTATTATCTGACAGAAGAAGGCCTATATTTAAGAATGTATGGTGGTTCGAGAGCCCCTTCTCTTCTACTGAAGTATGCCACAAACTATGTAATTAACAAGGAGGCTATGAGAAAGTTATACATTGATGGGATAGGAAATTTCCTGTTTGAGCAGAAGAAGGCAGTCTATCTTGCAGTACCATTTTTGGTTGGAAGTTACAAATTTTCCAGGGTGAATAACGCATCAGAGTTTGTCAAGGAATCGGAGTATTTTCGTTTCGGTGAAATGAATTTCCATAGGAATGGCTCTGAGGAAGAAGTTGTTGATTATTGCATAGAAGCTGGAGTACATTTCAAATATACCAATTTCTGGGATAAGGATGAAGAGACCTTCCGAAATGCTAGGAACATGACAGATTTAAGGAAAAGATTCAAGAAGAAGATAGCTACTGTTGGTGGTAAAGATAAAGTTGCTGAGAAGCAGAAAAGGCAAGAAGAAGAAGAAGAAGCAAAAAATAGGCAGGAAGAAGATAACAGACTAGTACAGGAGGCGAAGAACTAGTTGAGAATAGAAGAAGAAGAAAAGAAACGAGCAGCTGAAGAAGCAACAAAGAAGATTGAAGAAGAGAAGAAAAGAAAAGAAGAAGATGAAATATAGAAAATGTAGGTAGAAATTGAAGGGCTCAAATTAGAAGATGTCCAAAAGAAAAAACAGCCAACAGAAAAGGCAGGTGAAGGAGTAAGAGAAGAAACATAAGAAGAACAAGACCCTATTGCTCAAGGACAGGTTCATATTTATATTGATCCATTAGAGCCTGTTGTTCCTTCTAGTAGTACAGTGGGAGAAGGTTCAATCTCAATTTCTGGAGTTGAGTTAATTCCTTTCATGCCCACTGAGGGGGAGGAGGTGCCAGATTTTAACACTATCTTTTATGACAAGGAAAAAAAGAGAATTGTCAAACAAACAGAAAAGAAGGTGAACACTGGAGGTAAACCCAGAGTGATGGTGACTAATAAAATAGTGGTTCATGGTACCAACAAAGATCCACGATTAATGTCTAGAGTTGGGGTATCCCTAACCCTAGCCACTGAATATAATGTGGACAGAATCATGATAGATCTAGAACAGTCTCAGAAAAGGGTCACATAGTTGAAATAGACTTTGAAGAAAGAAAGGAGTGAAAGTCAGAGTTTTAAAAGGAAGTATGAGGATATGATTGGTGAAGTTAAGGTATCAAAGGTAGAGTGTCAGACTCTACAGGCTGATAAGAATGCTTTGGTAGTATCTATAGGAGATATAGAAAAAGAAAAATAGATCATCTTGGCAGAGTTTGAAAAGCTTTAGCAGAAATATCAGAGTTTGGAAGACGAGAGGGATGAGCTTAGGTTATCAATGGAAGAATTGAATAAGGAAAAGGGCAGATTGGAAGGTAAAGTGATAGCGATAGAAGTGCAGAAGACCACAACAGAAGGGAAGGCTAATATATATGAAACTTAGATAGCAGTCTTGGAGGATCAAAAGAATTCACTAGCAGCTTCACTGAAGACGGATATGGAGTAGAAAGTTGATGTTGAACCTTTAAAGAGGCATACTCTTACACTCTGAAAGAAGATTCATCAAATGCAGCTGCAGATGGTTGAAGAAAGATTTAAAGTTCAACAGATAGACATCAGATTAGAGGAAATTGTAAATACAACTTCTTATTTTTTGGATAGAACACATGATATCTTAGAAACTCTGCAGGGAAGGATGACATGGGTAGAAACGAACAAGGAATATCCTGTAGATATATCTGTCAAATATCTGGAGACGTTAAAGCTGTAATACGAGTTGATTGAGTTTGCTAGCAAAGCAATAGAAGAACTAAAAAAGACAGTGAAGAAAACAAAGAATGCCTGTGCTGAATTCTGTAGGAGAGTGCTCCTAACCTATAATCGGTGTTAGTACTTAGCTGCAAAGAGATTAGAAGTGCCGCTAGAGCATGAAATGTTTTTGAAACAATTACAAGGGAGATGCAACGAAGATGAACATGCCATTTAGCAAGTCAAGGAGTTATATGAAAATATACTTAAGACTGAAATAGCACATGCAGCTGTGAGTATCCACTTGTTGGAAGACCAGCTGCGCTTAATTCCTGCCAGGATAGCAAGTGTAAAAGCATAGGCTGCTCAGCACGATATTACTCTCAGATTTCTCAAACCTTCTGGTTTTGAGAATATAGCAGCAGAGGAAAATGTATAGAGAAAGTTTATGAACGAGCAGGCTGGACCCTCTTAGTTGGATTGTCTAACACTTTGACAAAGAATAAAATATATTGTATTTATCATTTTGTTCACAAGATAAAAGACAAAATTTTGTATGGGAAAGGTTGGGGAAGCCCAAAAGACAATGAGGGAAACCCAAGAGTTTTTTGCTTTTTGTATAAATATAGGCAAGCTTGATGTATCAAAGGACCTTTTTTTCAGACTATGTTTGTGCAATATTATTGTAAGAAGAACTATTTCATCTTATAATAAAGAGTTATGTTTTTTGGGCTGGAGAAAGCACTGTGGGGTTTCAAATGCTTGACATGGACTAGTTGGATGTGAATTATTTCTGTTTCAGCTTGTTTTCATGAACTGTGAGATCGTTCTAACTCATGAACTCTTTCATGTTATGAATGTGCTCCTGTTTATTTCTATGAAATTTCCACAATCATATTTGAGTAATGAATGTTTTAATTAACAATGAGCTATCTCTTTGTTTATCTGTCTATTGATATTCATGTATTCAGAAATATTAACAGCTACATGTAAGTGTTTTTAATGCATGATGTACAATACATTACTCAACATTAATTACAGTATTTCCCCCTAGGGATAGGTTTGTGAGTCTTAGTTAGTTTTCTTTGTTTATGATTTAGAAGAGAGAGAGGTAAGATGAGAGGTAAGAAACTGTGCATCACATTGTGACACTCCTCGTTATCTCTATCAACTGCATTTAGTTTGGCACTTGCATATCATACATAAACATAAAATTAAAAAGCACACCTAAACGGTGGACTGGGCCACAACTGATAAAGCATTTTAACCGTTACTTGATCTATGGTAGTCGGACCGTAAAACCGGACGGATTCCCCATACCAAACAATAACAAGCTAATTGGGAACACTTATTGGGGAGAATCCCTACTATTGTTACCTGCGATTTTCCAGGCCTCAACAAGACTCTAAATTTGCCTGATTAATTGAGTAGGAGACAAGTTTACGATTACCTCAAATTTTAACAGATCGACCATAATGCCTTTGTTGTACATGATAAATCCTACGAATCATACCGATTCAACACAAAATACACATTTATGGGGATTTAAACAGATCTTATAGTGTCTACATCGTTTGAATATCGAACGTAGATGAGTCGAGTGATATTTTCTCTAGCAAGAATGTGCCAGGAGATCATCTAGGTAGGGTTCGACTATGTGTTTTATATCATGAAAGGAGAATTCCATGGCCCGTTGAAATGTAGCTCCGATGTTTTTCAAACCAAAATGCATTTTCTTATACGTGAAGGTACCCCAAGGACAAATAAAAGTGGTTTTATGTTGGTCTTTGGGTTTAATTTGGATCTGATTATACCCCTAAAAACCATCCATAAAGGAAAATATTTCACTACATGCACATGCGATGATTACATGATCAATAAACGGTGTAAGATAGTTATATTTAGGATATGCTTTGTTTAAATCTTTGAAATTGATATAAACAAGGATAGTCCCTTGCTTCTTATCTACCGAGACTGGATTGGATACCCACTCCATTAATGAAATAGGTATATGAATCCATCTTTCAATAGATTTTCAACTTCATCTATAATAGCTACCGCCTTCCGAGAATTGATGAGACGTAGTTTTCTTCGAACAGGTTTAATGTTGGGATATGTATTTATTTCGTGTTCAACAATGGGTGGGTCTATACCAGTGGCATATCCTCATATGACCAGGAAAAACGTCACATAATTCCTTGAAAAGGGTTTTGTAAATGGCAATCTCTTCAGGTGAAGAGTTCTCTCCAATATAAACATTTTCCATGATGTCGGGCTTAGTGGAGATATTGATCGGTCTGGTCTCGAAAATGTTTTCCATATTCCCCTAGAAAAACACTCCTTCTTTGGGCAGCAGATTGATAAGCATATCAATATCTTCACATAGTCTCATGTGAAGCTATATGAATTTTATATTCTCCTCAGTTTTGGAAGAAAATAAGACTTGTGATGTATATCTTCACAAATTTTATCAGGTCTTATGTTGGACTCCTAGATGGCTTCATTTAATGGTAAAACCATATCTAAACAGTCGTAAAAGTATGTAGAGTTACCGCCCATGCGGGAAAATAACCTTCATCTGACTCCTCTAAGACATGAAGAGTCGAGGTGGAATCAACAACAACATCGTATATAGCTTGATAAGTCGCTTCTGTTGTAGATAAGGGCACGTTTGGTTCAACTTGTGAGGGTAGAATCAATGGGTCAGTCGGATTCGTAACTAAATAAAATTTTGCAGATGTAAAAATGGTATTCCCTACACTAGTTGTTCCAATATAGTTTATATGAGAGGGAAAATCAACAGTGCCCATGGGTGAAGCGTATATCCCTACTCCTAAACTCTCATTTACTAGGTGTGTCTGATCAACTAGTGGAGCATTAGATTCTGATGTGTGCGTATGACTTTTTCGAGTATAATATAGTTGATCAATGGTAACTGCATTTCCTTCATAAGGGAACATAATAACCTGTTAAAATTGAAAATGGGATTGAACACATGGCATAGGTCCAACTTTTTCCCCTAACTGACGAAAAAATGGTGATGGGATCACCTAATGTTTTCCTCAACTTCAATTGAGACCACTTTCCCTGCCAATTCAATATCAAAAGAAGGTAGGATACCATTAGGATGGAATCACCTTCCATCGAAAGCGGTCAACAAGGTATTACATGGAACCAAGTCAGGAGAGCCTAGAGCTTTCCAACAAGATATAACCATCACACAGGTAGACACACCTTCATCTATGACTATTCGCCCAATGGTTTTAGTTCTATGGACTACTCCTACTTGGAAAACAATGTGGTAAGGAAAGCTTGGTTTGAAATCAGATAGGTCAAAATTTGCTTCTAATCCTATAGAATCCATACTACCAATAGCATCTAGAATCGCATTACTTTGCAATGGACAAATCTGTAGCATTTCCAAAGCGGGCATGGCATAGGGAGTTTTTGATAAATCTTCCACAATCAAATAGTTGGGAAAAACCCATGCATTATGATCGTGAGATTCCCTATTGAAGACACCTTTCGGTATCGTAGACATAGGATCATCTAGTTTCTCGATAGAAAGAGAAGCCGACATTTCGACAATCTGTTCATCTTTTTGTGATGAATTGGGCTCATATTTACTATCTCTTGCTTATAGTAATGTGTGAGATCGAACCATGTTAATGTAAGATTGATTTGATGAGGTAGTACTTTGGGTTGCCCCAACAGTATTAGAGTCACCCAAAGTTATATTTCGTCCTTTTGGGAATGGATCTTTGAGGATAGTAGGTTGTTGCTTTAACCACTTTTGAGCTTATTCCATGAGGGGGCATTGATAATTTAGGTGATATTCCTGACAACGTTCACAAGGGAACTTCACCTTCTTCTTCTCTTTTTTCCCCCCCTCAACATTGTTTATGGGCTTAGATTTATTTTGATTACCCTCTGCCTTCTTCCCTTTATTATTCTTCCCACTGGGTTGTTGAGTACCCTTCTTATTAGATTGCATGTTATATACACTCGTAGTTTGAGGGGAGGTTGTGGCAGCATTAGTTGTTTCTACTGTAGACTGCTTCACAGTTAAATCGTGTATTTGTTTGGCTAGATATTCTACAATAGGTTCTTCGACTGAACCTACAATTCCATCAACATGTGGCCGTCCAAGTTTTGGTTTCACAAAGTCAGTGTTGGACCCAGGTGCGTCTGGTATGATTTCATAAAGAACCCCAGGCTAAGCATAAATCAAGTCAAGCTGTCAGTCTCTTAATATGGATTCTTCCTCTATGGTTACTCCTGAAGTATAAACGTCCTTTGAAATATACGCTAGTAGTGATTTCAAAAACCATTCTAGCAAGAATTCAGGAGGAAAGCAATTTAGTCTTAATTTATGGCTCTTTCCATAGGTTGATCTTGAAAACATTTGGTTTAAGTGTATCTAACTCCAAAGAGTATATTATTGTGTTTTTTTTTTAAACTAGTTACTTAAGATTATTATTTCCCATTGGCTCTCTTGATTTATTTTTGTAGTTTGCATGTAAAAAAGCATGGGAAGACAATGGCATGGGTGTAAATAATAAACTTACACAAAGTTGGAAAAAAATGAATGCATGATCTAAGGAGTTTGATAAACACGTGGAAGAAAATAAATGCAAAATAGACTCTAAAACATAAGAAATAACAATGGCTAACACACACAATACACAAAGATTTACTATGGAAACCCTTAATTCGGAAAACTAGCCTAATTGAGAGATGCTCCTTTCTCTATCTCGTTGTATTATCTTCACCATTTATAATACAATATTATAGCAGTCGAAACCTTAATTTTTTAACCCAAATTGTATTATAACCTTAATTCCTTAACTATAATTAGTTATAATGAGTAAAAAAACCATTGACCAAGAAATGACAAAACAACAAAAAAGGGCCCAAAATTTTCTTTGGGGGGGCATTTCACAAAAAAATCTAGCAAACAGTATAATTCAAGAACGTGTATTAATGAATTAGTAGCTCGCTCCCTCTACCATTACAATTTTTCTTTGTCAACATTAAAGCTCCCTTTCATCTATGCTACTTCATCACATTTAAATACACAAAGAAATCTTATGCATCATATGCACTTTGACATACATGTCTTCATGTTCTCTAGGCCTAACATGCTCTGTTATTTAAAAGGCGCAAGAACATTACCTTCTTTCTCTTGATTGAAATTTTGAATGCTATGTTTCAGTGGTCAACTAAAAACACCAATTAATCTAACATAATCCCATTAACCCTCATGTACCTTCCCTAATAACATCAAAACTCAATCAAGATCTATTTCAGCCACAACCTCTTCAACTTGCATCTCTTTCCATGTTAAGAATGGAATTTATTCTTTTTAACTAAGCACAACATATTTTCATTGTTTAAAAAATCCATCGATTTTAAATTGATGAAGTGCACGTCTCTATGCATCAATGAAAAATTCAGAAAAAACATGTGTACTTTCTCAAGTCTCAATTGCAAAGACGTCATCCATGTCCTTGCTCCAAACATAATGAAATGTCCTTGTGGTATGGATCTATTCACATAATCCAGTGCAACATTGCAAAATAACCTACATCATAAAGTTGTGTATATATGTTTCAACTACTTCGACAAACAATTTGAGTTAAATTGCAAAGTGATTCATTTGGTACCTGGTAAGTGCTTTCTAACACATGCATTCACTTGATCATGTTTGTTCTTTCATAACAATTCATAAATTTAAACTAAATCCATGTTGAACCAATAATATGTCAAATCATAATTATTATTAGCATAAAAAATAATACTCCTTAAACACATCCTAATATCCGTACTCCCAACATTAACATATACATGTTTATACAAAAATTGAACATTAACATATGCATGTTTATACAAAAATGTACACATATAAAACAAGCCAACCAAAATAATAAAACTCAATTATAAAAAAGATAAAAATAAAACATCAAACATCCTTAAACACATCATAATATTCTTCTTAACCCTACTCTCAACATTAACCTATGCATGTTTTTACAAAAAAACCAATATTAACATACATGTTTATACAAAAATGTACACATATAAAACAAACCAACCAAAATAATAAACTCAAATATTAAAAAAATAAAAATAAAACATCAGACATTCATAATTCGTAGTTAGGATGAGAATAGTCAGTGTGTATCTTTCTTTGTCGAACAAATATTTAAATATTTAATTCTAGATAAAGTCTAACACTAAGATTATGATTAACAAAATATATATTTAATTCTAAATAAAGTGCAGCGATTAACAAAATTTTCATGGAATTGTTTGAATGGGAATCTTATCACTTGTAAACAGTCTCAAAATATATTATGGATTTGTTTGAACGGAAAGAATCTTATTACTTTAGTGAGACTGTTTGATATATTTCTAAATATAATAAATTATAAAACAAATATTTTATTATCAAACAAATAAATAATTAAATGTTAAATTAAATTAATTGTTTTTAACAAATCAATCATTTAAATACCAAATTCAAACTAAAAGAAAAAACCAAATCAATTATTTAAATGCCAAAAAACAAAAAAAAATATTTTATTGTGAAACAATTTTATCACAAACTCAAACTAAAGCTAAAAAAACCAAATCAATCATTTAAATACCAAACTCAAACAAAAAAAATATCATCGTGAAACAATTTAATCATTTAAATGCCAAACTCAAAGTAGAAGAAAAAACCAAATCAATCATTTAAATGCCAAACACAAACCAAAGAGAAAAAAAACCATAAGCATAGCAACAAACTCGTATCTCTTCCATGCAAGTGTGATATTTGACAATCTAGATGGTAAAAGAGTGTCAAATTACTTTCCTTAGAATACAATTTATCTTTATAAACAAAGAAACACATAATTAATTAGAAAGAAAAGTATGTGAATAATAGTAAATTTGTTTAAAGAGAAGGATGGGATGGCGTAAATAGGTAAAGGAACCAATTTGGTAGACCGGACTTCTATCAGGGCAACCATCAAACCTCTACGTTGTTCTTTCCTTCGCGTTGCTGACCATGAGGTAACCCCACAGAGACCAAATGAGCTCCACCTCATGGCTTCAATAATCGAATTATAATATGCAAATGATGAAACGAGAGAATCGCGCGAGATGGCATTGATAGTTAAGTAAATGAAAGCAATGAGAGACTAGAGTTGGGCGTTGGGGAACTAGTCGGAGAGTTAGTGTGTAATGGAGGTCACATTCAAGAAATTTGTTTGGATCTACAAATATATTCTATGGAGCTCACATGAAAAGACATATCAAGATAAACAGTTAAAGGTGGCTGCCACCACTTCCCAAAACGTACAGACAACCCACACGCGCGCACTCCGGAATGCATTAATCTTACCTGTATGGCCACCCAGCCACGGCACCCAATCGATTTATATATACATGCTTCTTATGCTTTCAAGCTCAACGAGCAACAAAATGGTGACAGGCGAAGATGTGGAAGCAAGCTCTAGCCATGGGGTCGCTGACAGTAACACCAAAGATTTCTTGCAGGCCAATAGTAGTCGATTAGTACTGGAAGAGGAGCAGGCGCTGCTGCTGCAACAATGGCCGGGATTCGAACACATAATCTGCGAGCTGAAAAAGCAGAAGGGCATCGCCGGACCCATTGCTGCAATGAACATTATGTGGTTCGGCAGAATGGTTATATCAACGGCCTTTCTGGGAAGCCATGGGGAGCTGGAACTGGCAGGCGGAGCACTGGCTCTCACATTCGCCAATGTCACGGGCTTCTCTGTTCTTGTAGGGCTTGCCGGGGGAATGGAACCCGTGTGCGGCCAGGCCTTCGGTGCAGGGAATCATAAGCTCATTGGCTCCAGTCTTTACAGAGGGATTCTCCTTCTTCTCCTCGCGAGTCTTCCTGTAGGGCTCCTGTGGTGGAATGTGGAGAGTGTCCTGGTGCATCTGGGCCAGGACAGGGCCATTTCTAAGGTTGCCGGAACTTATCTCTTGTTCTTGCTGCCGGATCTAGTGGCTACGTCTCTTCTGGAGCCGCTGAGAATTTATCTCCGGTCGCAGTGCATAACGAAGCCCATGATGGCATGCTCCGCCATAGCCGTGGCTCTGCATGTTCCGATAAATTTTCTTCTGCACCGCCTCGGCGTCAAGGGAGCGGCGCTGGCGATTTGCTGGAGCGACTTCAACGTGGTGTTGTTGCTCGTCGTGTACGTTGTCAAGAAGGGGCTTTATAAGGCCACGCATGAGGAAGGCTGGTGGAGAAGCAAGGGTTGTTCTTGTTGGGTGGCTCTGCTCAGGATGTCCGTGGCTTCTTGTCTCATGACTTGCTTAGAATGGTGGTGCTACGAAATTCTGATGCTCATAACAGGGCGCCTGCCGAGGGCGCAACAATCGGTGTCGGAGCTCGCGATCGTGCTCAACGCGGATCAGATACTGTATGCCCTGATGCTTTCGCTCGGGTCTTGCGCGTCCACGAGAGTGGGCAACGAACTCGGAGGAAACCGGCCGGTCGGTGCGTATCACGCCGCCGTGGTGTCCGTGGGGCTTAGCGTGGGAGTTGCCTGCGTGGGCGCCGTGGCCATGGTTTCCTGCAGGAATGCGTGGGGAGGTATCTTTAGCCGCGCCGAAGATGTGATCCGTGGTGTGGGGAGGCTCCTCTGCGTTATGGCGGCCATGGAGATATTCAATTTTCCACAGACGGTGTCCAGCGGGGTGCTAAGGGGGACCGGGAGACCATCCCTGGCCGTCTATGTGAACCTGGGCGCGTTTTATCTGTTGGGTCTGCCTCTGGGAACGGCTCTCGCCTTCAAATTTGAGATGGGGTTGATTGGATTGTTGCTTGGATTGCTGGTTGCGATAACTGTGTGTGCTACATTGACCATGACCGCCGTTCTGAAGACGGATTGGATTCAGCAGACACTTGTTGCCCAAAATCTCACCAATCAATCCCTGCAATTGCAGACCCTTGAATTCAATGACGAAGAGCATATCAACAAATAGAATATCTTGCGGGACAAATCGCATAACGGGCTGCGGCAGCGGAGTGCTGGCCTTTTGCATAGCTGCTCTTCAGCGAACAAAAAATATATCTATGTGTCCCACACAACGTGAATATATGCCTCCATATATTATTAGTAACATTCCAGAACTCCGTGCACATTGCTTATTTCGTCCTCAATTGTTTATAGTATAGTATAGTAAGTAAAAAGTTTTGGGGGCTTTAATTTCCAAGTATTTATATATTGTTATATAAAGATTTTACTAAACTTTATATAGTTTAACATTATCTTATGTTGAGTTTTTTAAATTTGATCATAATGATTATAGAATTAGTTCTTATTTTAATTATAAGGTTTTTTTTGTTTACTCTATAATAGAAAAATAATTTTGATTTTCAATATTAAAGTTAATAACTTTCTTATTTAATATCTTAATTTTCATTTTAAGTTTGAAATAAAACTTTTGAGATAACATATATTGCAAACTGAAATTAAAAAAAACCCACCCAAAATAGTTAACGTGGTAGCTCATCATGTTACAAAATGAAAATCCATGCTGGAAATTATCTAAAAACGGGTTGCTTTCTCATGCCATTGATGCAGAGCATCTGTCATCCTGATCTCCATCGCATGAATTACACGTTGAAGAAAAACAGGAGTGCCATTCTTGCGTGCTTTGATTAGTTTGCTATTAAAGCAACAATAACATCAGTGAGCAGAGGATCAGTGCAGAGACAGATGAGAGGGGTATTACAGAGGCGCCGGCGCTCAGAGGAGCTGTGCATGCTAATTGACAGGACGCCAGTGTTGTGTTGTGTGCCAATAAATCACTGTTTCAAGAATGGCAGGTTTTAATAATCTATGTCACAGATTTGTGAAGATAGTTGGTTGATAAACCTATTTATTTTTTAATATAATTAAAAAATAAATACTATTTAATAAATAATAAATAAAAAACTGGTATAAATTTTTTTTAGGATTTTTTAACTATTTTTTAACTAAAGTTTATTTAAATTTTAATCAAGATAATTTAAATATAATATTATTGATTCACAAAAACAAATTCAAAATTTTAAATAATATTTTAAATACCTATCCAAAATATGATATATTTTACCATCTTTATAAAAAAAAACCAAATCCGATAAAATTCTGCCACATTTCCTTTATTTCCAACCACAAAGCCAACTTATATAATAATCGTTTATAAGTTTAAATTAAAGCCAGCCACTTATATGTAAGTTATGTAATAATCTTTGATAAATTTAGATATAACTCTCTTAAATAGAACCTTGGAAGTAAATAATTTGATAACATTTTCCATTAAAAATCCATAAAGTTTTTTAATAAACTTTCGAATTGACAAACTTTTTTAGTTTGTTTGGAACATACTTTTTTAAAGTTAAAATTGTTTCCAAAAGTTTTAGTCCAATAGCTCAAAAACAATTCCAAAGTACATATATTCTAAGTAGCTCAACATTATTATATTTGCTAATAATGTTTAACATTACTATAGTTGTTGATAAGCTTTAACTAACGGTCAATATTATTATGTTATTTTAAGGTTTAAAATAATGAAATTCTTTCTCGAGTGGGCTTTGTTACAGTGTGTTTTTAAAGTTAAATATAGTTGTTTTTTTACCCATAATTCATTCAATCTTCATACATATCCAAAAAGGTGTTGGTACCACCAACTTTTTCATTGGTCGGTTATAAAAGGTAATTTGATAAAGCTTTTTTAAGTTTTTAAATTAAAAGTTAATTTATAAAATTTATTTAATAAGTGTATATTGAATATATTGATTTTTCTAAAAATAGTAACGTTTATTTTCAAGTTTTCAAGAAATAGAGATACAAATATTTTTAAAATATCATGTTAAGAAGGTTTTCACATGAATGAAATTTTAAATAAGATACTAAATATTATTATATAAAAAAATGAAAATTAAGATATATAACTTTTGATTTTTGTTTAATGTATTTTAATTTGTAATTTTTAAATTAAAATATAATTTTTTTTTATTGAAATAGAGTTTTAATTTAATTGATTTATATTATTTGTTTGATATAAATATTTTGGTGATAAGCAAATTACAATTTATGAAGATTTTTGTTTTAGTTATTAGAGCTTGGTTTATGATGATGATGATTAATGTCTATTGAGACCAATTTTGGTCTATAGGACTTTAAGTATAGTTTTGGCAAGTTAGGAGGTTATAAAGGTTTGTATTATAACAAATACTATGAAATTAGGATCTAATGTGGGTGTAAGCAAGACACTATAAGAGAAAGTGATTTTCATCCTCAACCCTCATAGACTCACATAGATGGAAAACCCTTTCGACCCATGAAGTTTTAGGAATATACCAAAGCCTAGTTTTCCTATGGAGTTCATGAGTGTTCGTTTTAATCTTGGCTACATTAATTTTCTTGGGAGAGATACTTACTTCTGATTCTCCAAGTAAAGATTAATGACTTCTTTATAGTATCTTAATTTTTTCTTAACCACTAAATTTTTTTCACATCAAAATTTCTCTTTAAACTTAGAAGTAATAGTATTTTTAACAAATATTATAATATTTTATATAAATTAATAATAAAAAATGTTAT
Source organism: Pseudotsuga menziesii (assembly GCA_001517045.1). NCBI lineage: Eukaryota > Viridiplantae > Streptophyta > Pinopsida > Pinales > Pinaceae > Pseudotsuga > Pseudotsuga menziesii. Next base: position 175,158 of record LPNX011018580.1, read on the forward strand.
AATCATAAATTTTAATAAATAATTTATTTATATTTAAAAATATGATAATAATTCTTTGGAGGAAATTCATTCCACTAAAATTGCAAGTTCCATTAAAACAATAGTGTTAAAAAGATGTAAGTAGAAAGTTTGAGATATAACATTTTTGAAAAATTTGAGCAATATTTTAAAATTAAAACATTTTATATTGCAAGTTCCATTAAAACAATAGTGTTAAAAAGATGTAAGTGGAAAGTTTGAGATGTAACATTTTTGAGAAATTTGGACAAAATCTTAAAATTAAAACATTTTATATTCAATATCTTAAAATTAAAGGCAATAATTTTTATCCATTTTTTTTAAAAGTGCTTTCACCAATTAAGTATAAAGAACATAGGATTTCTTTTTTAAAAACTGCTTTCACCAATTAAGTATAAAGAACATTCCTATATTGCTTGGAATGTGGATACATAGCTTAATCATTAAAAAAATAAAAGAGATTTAATCACAATATTAATACGATAAACTAATAGATGGATTCATGGACCATATATTATGAAAAACATAAGAATAAAACAATTTAATATAAAAAGAAATCATATTAAGAATATCGCTTTAATGTTATAATCAATTTAAAGAAAAGAATATTATCAATAAAATAAAATAAAAATTTGTCTTTAATTTTATAATAAGTTAAATATTCACAAAATATTTATTTAATAAATTAATAAAGTAAATAATAAAAAATGTTTTAATAAACATTGAATCTCATCTTAAAAACATTTGTAATAGTGTTGGTCTTTATAATTTGTTAATTTTGAAAAAAGCAAAGATAGTTTTCATAAATGGTTACAATTAATTTTTTTCAATATTATAACATTACTTTACTTAATAATTAAGTACATATTTTCGAATAAGAAGAATTATTTTCTAATTTTATTTGTTTTTGGAAATTGTAATAATAATAGAGTGACAATCACAATACTTTTGTGTTAATGATTTTGATTTAAATTTTAGTTAATAAATTTTAATTAAAATTTATTTAAATGAAAATCATCATATTTTTAATTTAAAATTTAAAATATAAAAATAAAATAAAATAATACAATTTAATATATATATACAAGAAAAACTTTGTATTTATAGAATAAACATGAACTGTTTTATTCAGTTTATACCTTACTTCTTTAACATTCTGTTTTTTTCCAAAAACTTAATATGACTGCTCCAATAACCTTATATAAAAAGCTTCATAGAATAACCTTACATAAAAAGCTTCATAGAGAGTATTGTGTCTTTGTGTTTGCTGGACGAGTCATATCATTGTTTAAGATTGTGTAGTTCGTCCATTGTTGAGTTCTTCTACCTCGATAACCCTAGGATGAATTGCTAATGCCAATTTGGATAGGGTGACTATACCTTTACATTCATCTCTCTATAGATATGTGAAAAATATACCTGGTCAAAATGGAACCTTGCCGCTTGGATTCAGATAAAAGATGTTGTAGATGAGGTGCTCTAATAACTCTTTGTCCATTTGCCCAATCAATTGCCACTTTTGAATCATGTTTTGAATCGCCAAAAATCTGAAGGTTGTGAATTTGCCTCTCCCTCACAATCTTTAAAACTGCCCATAGAGATGCCAATTCGGCTTTGCTATTAGAGGCTCACCTAGCAGCATATTTTATGCACAATTTTGAACTCAATGGTAGATTGATAATCCCTCCATCTCCTCCAAGTGGAGGGTTTCCTTGATTGGCTCCATCGAAAAATTCCCATGGGATATTCTTGTTTATTACTGGCTCTACTATTGTTCTTGTTTGGTTCACACAAGAAGGAATTTGTGTTGCTGCAATTTTTCCAACAGCAACGCACTGGTAACATCAAGAGGAACCCATTTTTCTTGAAAAAATTCTCTATTTCGTGCTTCCCATACGCTAAAAATGAATAAAGTTGGGAAAGCATCATAGCTATGTACCCCATCGTCTTGCCACCATGTCTGCGTGCGTTGTTCCAGCGTTGCTTCGCTTTGTGCATGAGTTCTGTTTTTAGAAAGTGACTCTGCAGCGGAATTCCAGACGGCTCCTACATAAGGACAAAAACTGAATAAGTGAGAGGTCAATTCCTCATTTTCTTTGCATAAAATGCATATTCCTGGTCCTTGGAATCCCTTTTTTCTCAAAATTTCCCAAGTGAGTAGCTTGTTGCTTAAAGCTAGCCACAAGGTTATGATGGTTTTTAGGGGGCTATGAACTCCCCATATTTTTCTCCATCGCCACTTTTTTTCACCTTCTGTCATTTCAATGCTTGCTTCCTCATAGCCTTGAGAGGTTTTCCATCCCCCAACTAAACCAAGAGCTTGAGAGGTTTTCCATCCCATCCTCCCTCTGTTATGTGGTTGGTGTGCTTGTGCATTGACTATCACTATAATTCTCTTTGTTCTCAACTGTAGAATGACTTGTTATGACAATTTGTATTCCTCCCCTGCCCCTTCCCACGGGTCCTCACCTATTTTTACTTTTTCCCCATTTCTTATTCTCCATACAGTCCATTTTCTAACTAGGGGAAATGCCAAAACCATTGCTTTCCACCTACTGATATGTTTTTATAAGTTTTAATTGGATTTCTGAACCAATCTACTATTGAAGAATCTGGGCAGTATTTCGAAAGCATAACTCTTCCCCATAGCAAGTCTGTGTTATGTGCTAGTCTCCAACGGGTCTTTGCTGCTAGAGATTTACAAAACAAGCGGGGTTTTTTACTCCCTAGCCTCTAAGCTCCTTTGGGAGTGCAATAGAAAATCATTTGACCAGAGGTATGACTTCTGATTGTTTGTTTGTTTTCCACATGAATGAGGAGCATTTCTTTCTTATCTTTGTTAGAATTCCTTTAGGTATATATGTGATAGAGGCCCAATAAACTCGAATACTTTGTAGGACTACTTTTAAGAGCACTAATCTACCTCCTCTTAGAGAAAAGAAACGATTTGCCCATGATGATATTCTAGTTTCTATTTTCAGCCATATCATAATAGTATTTGTTGTACAATACAAATTTTTATAACCTTGTAACTTGTCAAAACTATAATGAGCTTGGAATGTTTCTTACCAAACTTTTTAAGCACAAAACAAGATTTTAAAGTAAACCATGTATTATCCTTTTTAAGATCCCATAAACCAAATTTAATCTCAACTAATCATCATCATCATGATCATCACAATTTTACAAAATTGTTAAATTTAAAAAATAATTTATTTTGATTTTAAAATTTTCAAATTAAAATTAATTTTTTTTATTAATTAATCAATAAAAATTTCAAAATTATTAAATTAATTAAAAAAATATAACACACCGACATTTTGATGAATCTAATTTCTACGTTTTTTTATAAACATCAAATTATATAAATCGCATCTATACATCATTTATAAAAAATAAATATATGCTTTATTCTAAGAGAATGAATATTATATGTTTTGTTGTGTTTAAAAAAATAAAAGATAAAAAAATAGTTGTTTCTCATCAAAATAATATTTTCATTATTATATCTTAAAAGTTTTCGATGTTAACAATTTTAATTTTTCCATAAACTATATATAAAAATAATATGATAAATATTTAATTAATAATTAAATTATTTGAAAAAACTTTTTGATTTATAAGTATTTTAATTAATACTCATTAAAAAAATTGAAACTTTTTAATTAATACACATTTTGGGGAGTTTTTCAATTAATATTATGTGAAAATTTTTAATTAATATTTTTTTAATTGTTTGAATTTTTTAATTAATAATAATTTTAAGGAGCTTTTTAATTTATACTAATTTTAAGAAAACAAATATATTTTAAGATTATGTTAAGTTTATTTGAAAAGTTTTTAGCCTTATATATTATGCTTAACATTAACATTATTAGTTCTTGCTTTAGGTAGAGACTAATGTTTTTTATGTAAGTACATTTAATTTTTTCGAAATGTGTAAAGTGTAACGTTCCCTGTAGGTTAGATTATTGTTTTCATCTTTTTCTATTAGTTTCATGCAAGTACATTTAATTTATAAAAATGTGTAAAGTGCAAGAGTAGTTTTAGTTATTTTTTTATATTTATTTTAATTTATGTTGGAATTTTTTCAAAATTTGATTGATGCAATATCATAGAAATAAGGCTTAAATAAATTGAGAAAAAAAAATTAAGGAATAGAAACTTCATATAAATTAAAGTTTATAGTTTTTTGTTTCTGTTTTTTTTTTGCTTTTTGCATTGTTCGATATTGCTCTACCATTTGGATAGAAAGTTTCTTTTTTGCACATTTTTTTATTAATTTCATGCAAGTAGTTTTATTTTTTTAGAAATGTGTAAACTACAACATTAATTTTAATTATTTTAAATTGTGTTAGATTTTTTTCAAAATGGTAGTGGTGCTATACCATAAAAATAAGCTTAAATAGAGAAAAAAATAAAATCCATGAATAGAAACTTCTAATAAACTAAAAAGGAAAGTTTCTAGTTTATGTGTTTTTGTTTTTTTTTCATTGTTCCATATGGATAGGAAGTTTCCATTTTTTTTGTATAAGTTTGTTCCATATTACTTTTTTATATTTCTATTGTTATTGTATCCCATAACTCCAAGGGTGTTTCTCTCATGCATAGTGCAAATACCACACATTTGGCCATAGTTAGAAGGACATGCTACTGATGCCAAATATAAAACTAATAAGATTTAAATGAGGTGATACGCTCACCTACAAGGTACTACCTGCTGCTATATAAAATAAAAATGCAAGAAAATTTAAACATTGATTTTCAAACTGGTTTTGGTTTTGAATTAAATGGTTATGATGACACTATCATTAGAATGGATGATGATGCAGGACGAGAAGGCCCATGGAGAAGCGGCTTCAGTTATATCATGTTATATGAAACACAAACATGGATTAACAAGGGATGTATAGAGATGGTTTCATGTAGATAAGGAAACAAAAAGTTTGGGCATGCTAATAGTCCTTGAAGTTATACCTTTATAAAGTTAAATAATAACCTGAAATCATTATGGATTTTTACCATTATTCATTATATGGGTATTTACTTTTAAATCTTGCTCTTAATGGTGCAGTGTCATTTGGTAATTTGTAAGTAGCTACAAAGTTTTATTTGGTCACTTATAACTACAGTGTTATTTATAATATTTTTTAATGTAATTATATAGTGGAGAACTAAAAAGTCATTTTTATTTCCTTATAGATTAAGAGGGTTGATAATTGCAATTTTCACAAAGTCACAATATCACAATATAAAACATGTTTTAGTTTGTTCCTCAACTAATATTTAACTATTTCATTACATAATATTTATGCAAATTGTGAGTGTAACTATTTCATTATATTTTTCATGCAATCTTGTGTAAAGTTCCATATTCTATAGATCATAATGAAATTATTGTGAAAATAGTTAGATCTTCAAAAAAACATTTTCACCTATACCAATGGGTGGTTTCCATTGTCTGGAAATTGGAAATATTCTCACCTCTATATACAGATAAGTAATTGCATGTCTCACTCTAACATACCCCAATTCTACCTTACTATTTACAGGGAAATGGGGTATAAATTTTTTTCTTAAACATCTATCATGTATCCAAGAGCGTTAATAAAAATTATTTTTATTCAAAATATCATGGTGCATCTTTACAATCATAAGCATCGGAGGGTTCTTATGTTGATACACTAAAATACTCATATATATTTTGAAGACCAAGAACATAATTCTCATTAGTTTGAAATTAAGTGCAATAAAATTGGATTAGCTTATCTTATCTCACTTACTATACTAATGGCAATGAAATAATCCACTTCATATACTCACAACTTTAGTGCAACTTTACTTATTATCTTAACTCTTTGACCATACCTAATCCTCTGTATGCTTGAAGCATTTTTTTTTGTAAGTTCAAGACTAATCTATTAAGTAAAGATAAAAGTACAGTTAATGATACAAGTCTGTTGTTATGAAAACATGAAGCAGCACTGAAAGAGGCCGTCCAAGAGTTCAAAAAATGATCCCCCCCTTTAAGGGGAAAACAGATCTTAACCATCCAAAAATTACTTAACAAAGGAGATATAAAAGTCAAGCTAGCCTAAGCTAGACAGTTGGCAGAGACCGGAAAGAAAAAAACCTTGAGAAAACCTGTGGAGTTGAGACACCTGGCATCATAGCGGCTTGTATGGTACCTCGGTGATTGGGCAGCTGTACTCTGTTCCCCATTGAAGTTCCTGCCTTTTTCCATTCTTCCGCTTCTGTTATGGTTCATTGAAACCACCAGTGGAGTCATTGTTCATGGAATTGCCCAAGTCGGGTGGTGGTTGCTTGACTGGCATAGGTGACGATTTCTTGACAACTTTCCCTTTTTGCTGCACAAACTGGTGTTGCGAAGAGGTAAGGATGTTCTAACCATGGGGGAGCAGAGTGGGAGGTGTGGGGAGAAGTGGAGGGATCGAAGGAGGCGAAGGCGGCGGAGGAGGGGGTGGAGGTGGTGGTGGCTGGACAGGGTCGGGGTTGTCGTTGTTGGTCAGCGGAGGGTTGACAACACAGAGGATGATCCTAGTGAGTAGATTTTTGAAAACCCAATAGTTTCCCCTGCGGGACGTGGTGCAGGTAGCTATAGTGACAAAGCCAAATACTTCATCCTCCCAGTCATCGACTAGGGTTCTCAAAGCCTCCAGAACCTTGTCTTCGTACTCTCTATTGTTGACATGCGGGTGAAAAGATGGCTCTGCGGGATTACTAGCCCTTCCACGTCCTCTCCTGCCTCTAGGAGGTCCTCTTCGACGCGATGGCATGATATTTCCCAGGCGATAATTACTGTAATAGGCATAGGGGGAGCTGAGCATCGAGTGAAGGTTGGTACCGAGCTTGGGAAGACAGAGTGTGAGCCGATCTTGGGTGACGAAATGCATTAGCTGAAGGGCGAGGAGAAAGGAGGAAGCCATAATGCACCGAGTCTGATGGGCATAATGGTAAGCCATAACTGCTCTGTACCCAGCCTGCTCAGCCTTAATTGTCGAGGGTACTAGTATTGCCTGGAAGATTGGGTTCGCCGACGTCCCTACTGGTGCTAGCATCATCAACTGATGCTGGCATCAAAATTCAATCACCGGTGAAATGGACTTCTCATGGTGTTTCTGATGGGTGTCAGTTGCATGAGGGTGTCGGTGTGCATGTGGCCACCCGTCGTCCACCTGGTCATCCACAGTAGTATTTAGTGGGATGATGACATGGTGGGCCACGTCCTTGGTTTCCTGTGCCATCCTGTCACCCATGTCATTCCTCCTGTCACCCGCATCTGGGGGATGGTCTTTGGCAGCTGTTTGTATACATTCCTCCTTGAAGATGTTATTTGGGATTTCCCCCAGGGTATAGGTCTACAGGAAGGAGGGAGAGAGCACACCTTTGTTTACTATTTTATCCGCTAGGGAGTTCGCTTCTCACCTGATGTGTTGAAAGGTGATTGCCATTGGTTTCAAGAGGAGATCTGCAAGTTGTTGTAGATCATGGTCCAACCTCCAGAATGAGATCAAAGTCTCCTTCCACAATGAGAGGAAAGGATCCTTGATTCTGTGCAATAATTATGCCTTGCAGCATTCCCACGAGTTCTACCGCATTGTTACTTTCCATCCCTAGTTTTCCATAATAGATGTTCAGGATTTGTCCAATTGTCAGTTCTGAATGCCCTACCAAAGCCTGCTAGCTCAGGGTTTCCCTTCGAGGTGCCATCAAAGTTGAGTTTGACGAAGCCTTGAGGTGGGGGTGACTAGAAGTATGGAAAAGAGGGTCGAGGCCGAGGAGGCCTCAAAGGATCGTTTTGAGCAATGGAAAGAATGAGCCAGTTGCTGAGGATAGCTTTTTCCTGTGGATTGGCCTGGAGATCTTGATCTGACCAGTTGGTCAACATCGTGGTTTCTTTGAGATTAAGCCTTATGTGATTCCAGACGGTGTCAATGGGGTTTTCTTTGCCTTTAAAGAATCTATTGTTGCGTTCCTTCCAAATATTCCATATGAGAAACCCAGGGATGAGCTGCCAAATTTTGTTGAGGATGGGGTTCTCATAAGGATGATCATGCTCGTTCTTGATGGTGTTAGCAATATTACCCTGTTGTTTATCAGTTCTTCTGCAGAATGTGGCTTTTTTTATCCATAGCTGATTGGCCAGAATGCATTGGTTTAGGAGATGCTCCATGGTCTCCTCATGCTCCTTGCATAGTGGACACTATGAAGGCCCTGTGAAGCCCGTTTTGAACAGGTTATCCCAGGTGAGAATTCTTCTATGTAGAACCTGCCAAAGGAAGATGGTAACTTTGGGCCAAGTTTTGAGTTTCCATATCTTGAGCCATGGGAAGTCTTGATGGTTCGACGAGCTTATTTTGATGTGATAGGCTTCTTTAATGCTAAACATACCTCGGGGTTTGTGACCCCAACGAAGGATGTCTGGGCCATGCCTGGTGCGAATGGAGCATTGTTGGATGTGATTTCATAGAGCTTCTGAGAACGCCTACTACTGTTGCCGAGGCCATTGATATTGGGAGGTCCATTCCTGAAGGTGCTGGTGGGTATTGGCCGTCTAGAAGGAATTAACTTTTTCATGTTGAGGGATCGAGAAGAAATAATGAAACCTTTGTAGGTTGAAAGAATATTCCAAAGAGGGTATTTGGTTCCAGGAGTCAGTCTAGAAGTTGATAGTGGATCCATCGTGAATTTCCTAGAAACTATGATTCTGAATTATCGGTCTTTGTGAGTTGGCTGCATTCCAGATGAGGGAGCCATTGATATCTTGCGATTAACGTATTAGCTAGAGGGGTGGCCAATCAACCGCGTACTTTTTATTCCAAAGTTGAGCCCATAGGCTGTTGTTTTTGGTGACCCAATTCCACCAGATTTTGGCACTGAGGACCTCATTGTTGATTGTTAGATCTCTTAGCCCTAGGCCTCCCTCTGCTTTGGTCTTGCAAACATTGTCCCATTTGACCAGGGCCCAGTGATTCCCCTACTTGTTGCCTTTCCATAGGAAGGATTTCTGGAGCGTGTGAATGGCCTTGAGTACCCATCTGGGGCCATCCAGAACCGAAAAAAGGTATAAAGGCATGGCTTCAAGGACTGATTTGATGAGGACTAGCCGGATAACCAGATTAAGAGAGCGAAGTTTCCAATGCGAGAGACGAGTTTCCAACTTGGCTACTAGGTCCTTCCTAGAAGAATGTTTTAGGGTCAAGTTAGTGAGAGGGGCTCCCAAGTATTTGGAAGGGATTTTGGCCGCCTTGAAGCCTAGGATACGGGTGACATTCCTCTGCACATCTAAGGGAGTGTTAAAGAATAAAATATCGGGTTTTTGAAGATTGATGGTCATCCAGAAGCTTTGGAAAAGGTGGTAAGGATATGATTAAGAGAGCGGGCTTCCTGAACAGAGGGATGCCCCATGAGAAGGTTGTCATCTACAAACTGCTGATGAGTGAGGGGAGTATGATCGTGAAGAGGGATACCTTTCAGGGAACCCGTAACATTGTATTTCTTGAGCATGCATCCTAAACCTTCTTACATCAGAATGAACAAGAAAGAAGAATGTGGGTCACCTTGTCTAATTTCTCGGGAGGGGTTGAAAGGATTTGAAGGAACCCCATTTATAAGAACAGATAGGAGGGGCATGGTAATGAGGCAGAGAATCAACTTAATCCAAGAATGATGAAAGCCAAAATCCTTCGGGACTTTGCCTATGAAGTTCCAGTTTAGTTTGTTGAAGGATTTGGAGAGATCAAGTTTGAGCATCATGCCAGGATTTTTGGTGATCTTGAGGGAGTGGATGACTTTGTGGGCCAGAATAATACCATCCAATATTTGACGCCCTTCGACATAACCAGTTTGTTCTAGAGAAATAAGGGAGGGGAGGAGGGGTTTGAGGTGGTTGGCTATAAATTTAGTGACAATTTTGTAGAGGACGTTGTAGAGGGAAATAGGCCTAAACTTATCAGGGGTGGAGACATTGGCCTCCTTGGGAATGAGAGTGAGAAAGGTAGCATTAAGGGCTGGGAGAATATTTGTATTACTTCATGACTCTTCCACCAACTCCCAGATCTCGTGTTTAGCATGTCCTTGCAGGCATGGAAGAAATTGATGGTAAAGTCATCCGAGCCTGGGGCTTTGTGTTCCTTCATCTGGTTGATGGCTATCTCAACTTCTTGCAAAGTGATGACTCTCATCAACATGTAATTTTGATATTTAGTTACAAGGTGAGGGATATGGGAGCTTACCTGCTGTTGTGCTTCCTCCCAATCCATGTTTTCCTTTGACAGGAGATTATTATAAAAAGGAGACTAGCACCTCTTCCATTTCCTTATGCATTTCTAGTAAGTCTCCTGCCCCATTCTTGAGTTGAGTGATCCTGTTGTGCATTTGATGTTGGACAGTGGAATGGTGGAAGAAGGTTGTATTGTGTTCCCCCTCTTTGAGCCATTTAATGCTGGCTTTTTGCATCCATATATGCTTGAAGCATTACTAACACTTTAGTTTACAACATTCTAGTACCAAGATAATAACATCTTACAAGCTATTTATTGTTTACCTTTAGATCAGGATATTATCTCTTTACCTAAGGGTATTAAATCATTTAACTTATCAAGTATGTTTATTCACAAAATATACTTATGTGAGAATATTTATGTCCCAGATACCATCACATATCTACAATGAGTAACACTAATAAACAACAATCATTAAAAATAAATGTATGTCTCTTGTGTACAAAGGCTTGACACACATGTCCAAATCTCATTCATTAGGTTCAATTTAAAGGAAAGAGTATTCTCCTAGAAGGACACAATTTGGAAAGAATTAGCTAAGGGAAATTTGCAAAAATAAACACACATAAGATGCAAATGCAAGAGAGACCCAAATATACGTGTTTCACCCCTACGAGGGGCTATGTCCACCAAAATTTATTAATCTTTATTATTTTTCTCCAATAAAAAAAGAATACAATTTGCAACACTTTTGCCTGTAATTTGCTAATAATTTGTTTAGCGCCGAGAGGTCCGACGGAAGGAGGTCTCGACTAAAAGGAGAGGAGAAATCACCTTTTTCTAGAGGAGAGGCAAAAGATTAGCGCCGAGCCTACTTCTTACATCATTAGAGGCATGTAATTTCTACTTATTATGATATAGACTGGTTTACCATAAATTAAATAGCTGTTGAATCTATGAAAGCTAATCCCCAATCTGTGCTCTATCCCGTAAGCTCACAATTAGTACTCTTTATTCAATAGTTATAAGTAGTTAGAGTTGGAACTTTACTGCGATTTTTCTTCTTCATACTCTCACATAATCCATTTAGCTTTGCTCTAATAACTAAACCAAATCCTAGCTTCATAATAGTTGTGACTAAGACAAGATTTACATACATTATATAAATAACTTTGACAAAGTTGGCTTCTATGCCAACATGTGGTTTGTTAACAACTTATATAAAAATGGAATTTTCCAACTCTCTTTCCAAAGACCAAGCATTGAATATGCCAACTCTCTTTCCAAGAACCAAGCCTTGACCATAAATTAGATAGTTCTTTAAATATTTACCTCATAGTTGATTTGACTTTCAAATATTCAATTACCATTATACCTATAATTAAGAGTAGACTTTTGAAAACAACTTACTTGAATCCTTTATTTAAATACGAAATAAGAATATTACAGTCCCTCGCAAATATTTTTTACTTGGTTTGACAGATGAACTTGCAACTACTCTCAAAACATAGTTAAGAGTTGTCTCTCTTTAAAAACATAAGGCTCTACTTAAGTAATACCATGATATATTGTATTCATTCCCTATTAAACCCAACTTACTTCTTATTATAATATTAAGAAATCCCTCAATTATCATGTTATTAAAAGAGCCCTCACTTAATAAAGATACTATGAAATACACATTGTTCTTTTAAACTTAGGTAAATTAATCATATATTCTAGCTAACATTTTTCAACTTTATAATTTAAACATGTTGCCGCATAATTCACACCTCGGCTCACGTGGAAAAAATATTCAAGCCACTGGGTGTGACCTTGGGGGAAAGCAAGAGTCAAGTGTTGTCACTTGATCTTGACTCCTCCATCTAGGCTCTCTCCTAGCGAAGCCAAGGGGGGTGGTCCCTAGTATAATAAACTATGGTGTTTAAACTATAACAATGCAACAATTAGTCTAGGAGATGAGATACAATAAAACCTTGAAACAAAGATAACTACAATATATTTAATTAACTAGCATAAATAACATTCCACACAACACAATGATTAACTTAATAAAGAAAATAAGCAAGATTGCCAAAATAGACCAGTGCTAATGGAGTGCTTGTGTAAAGGTTGCTAGTGAAGTCTCATGAAGTATTGTCTCAGTTCGTCAGTTTTAAAATTATTAAGTGAGTAATTAGGGAGTGGGTCAATTCTTGGTAAATTTTATTATTAATGTGGCAATGATCTTTCTTATAAAGGGAAATAGGGTATTCTAGATTTACTTGAAGGTATGAGGAATGTGTCCAGAGTTACCAAGAAGTGGCTCTCACAGTAACGTGTGGGCTAGATGGAGTTGCGGGACAATGTTCAACACTACACCAAACGAGGGTGTAGCCTAACGATAGCCTACGGTCACTTTCTAGTGGTTCCTGCTTCACTTGTAGAATTTCCCCACAACTTAGTACAATGGCATAAGTGCCAGATTTTCACTTGTAGAGAATAATTGATGTGTTTTTCTAATTACTAGTCACCTCAATCCCTTTCTGATTGTCCCACCGATCCAGCCAAAGGCCTGCAGTGGTCACAAGAGCATATGGGGTCTTGAAGTCTTGGATATTTTAAGCTTTTTAAAGCTAAGTGTGAGTTTTTTAAATCTCGATGTCGATACTCTGGTTACGAAGAACACAATCGGATTGATTAATTTTACTTTAGGAACTTAAAATAAACAGGAAAAAAAAGGAAAAAAATGAAACAATGTGAATCCCCGTTGAGGGGATGGGGTGTGGGCACTTGGCTTCCCACTTTCTTCTCTTTTTACAATGATTAGAAGAAAGAAGTACTCATGCTCCTTTGTAGAATAGGAAACATCAAGCTTTTACAATGAAATGGGGCTTTAAGAAGTGGCTAATGAAAGAAGTAAGAGAAGAGGGGTCTCCGATTTGACTTGGATATTTAAAATTTCGCCAGAGTGCTTCTTTATCAGATCAATATCTTCTGCAAAACAACAAACAAATTCATATTTTTTTTGTAAGTTGAGATCTATTCTATTAAAAAAAGAAGATAGTGATACATAGGAGTTTACAAGGCAAGGAAGCAGACCTGCTCATGATGAGCAGACATATCAATTCAAAATGAAACTGGGCCCTCCCTCCAGGAGGGAAAACAGGTCCAGAAAACCAAGACCCTCCCTCCAGGAGGGAAAATAGGCCACCAAGATGGACATAAACAAAAACCTCCTTTGTTCTTGGAGAAACCAAACTATGAGCAGACAAGTTAATAGTGTGAAAAAAAAACTGGTAATGTCATGTAGAACGACACGTAGCCATGACGAAACCTATTCAAAAAATATGGTAGTGGCATGCAGAACTACATGTAGCCATGGTGAAACATGTTCAAGGTTTGTAATAGGGTTCCTCCATGATGGGGAAACTGTATCCTTGTGAAGCTAGTTGTGTAGGCTCACCTGGCTTGGCCTCTGAATTGTTGTTGGACGTAGCCATCTCCTCATGACTAGTGGGATTGTCTTCATTCATTGTACCTGCAGGAGTCTGCTTGGTGGGGAGCGAAACAATCTTTTTTTCCACGACAGGGTTGGACGAGAATGTTATATTTTTATCATTCAAGCTAGCATTATATTAGGATATTTAACTGAGAGAATAACAAGCACAACAATCAAACACAAGAGACAATGAACACAATGTTTTTCCTCAGGGAAACCATAAATGGAGAAAACCCTGCAACTTCCTCAAAGATAGAATCAGCACCAAAAGTAAAACCCCAAAATAGTAAAATGATCTCTCGACAGCAGTAGCCTCTTTCTTTCTAGCCCCAATAACTTCTTCTCTCTCATCTATGCGCTACAACTGAGTGTGTAATAAATAGAGAGGCTCCCTCTCTATTTATACTAATTCCCTACTTGACAATAACTCACTAGGGTCGACTTCTCTAGGAGAGTCTAATAACCCTAGGGCCCCGAAACTGCGGGGACTTTAACCCTTGAACAATAGGAGGGTTACCCACAATGACTTGACATGACTTATTTACATTATTGAATCTCCCGATAGGAACATCAGGGCATGCCATGACTCAAATACATTACAGATACTTCCTGGAATAAACATCGGGGGTACAAGACATAAGATATACAAGTGAATACATTCCAAAGTTACAAATACATCAACACTCCCTCTTAACTAGGAAGGTATTCTCTCAACACAATTTATCAGCATGGGTATTCTTCTCAAGGTGGTCACGTGCCCACTTAATGTGCACACAACATTTGCTCATCCCTTCGCCCACTAAGCCGACATCATTTGCTTTGCATGAGTGCCAACGCGCCCCCACTTGGGTGGGTTCCAACGTTGGTTAACCGCCAGCTCCCATTGCCCGCGTGCCACATGTCGAGATCCCCCAAACTCCAATTGCGATCTTTCAACGTCGTTGTGTTCAATATGGTGGGTTGTTGGGCTTTCCAAGCTCCAACGCCTAATTCTGGGAACACACCCCATCTTGTTGGTGCATCCCACCTTGCTACAGGCTCTTTAGTCGTGGTTTGGGGAGAGGTCGTGTTAACACTAAAAATTGTTCACCCAGCTCTACATGGTCTAAACCATATACCTACATCATATTCCTACCACATTTCCCTTATTTTTGACCTTCACAATTGTATTTCCACAAAAAATGGTCCAAAACATCATTATTTACTATTGTTTACCCTCACTCTACTCTCTCCCAAAAAGGGTTAAAAAACCCTAAAAAGTGGTTTAAAACCTTAAAAAAGAGAAAGGGTAAAAAAACCACAGATAAATACCATGGGTCACCACCTTGGGTCAAAAATACCTAGGACCATACTATAAATACATTGTGAAGGGCTCTCCCAAAACACATGTTTTCCTCATTCACTTGTGGTTAGCTGTAACATTTGTGCTCTCAGGTATTCCACATACTCCCCTGCCATCATTCTCGTCGCCATACCATTTCCCGCGGTGTATGTTGAAACATTCTTCGTACCCACTTTGAATCCATTCCCCATGTGACAACTGTCTATGAAGGGAACTTTTTATTATTATCTAACTTTACTAATAATGAATGATTATAATATATTGACAAATTGAAAATCCAAAAATATAAATAAATTATATTTATAATAATATTTAATGTTCATTAAAGTAGAATAAAAAATAATGTAATTTCTTTATTTAATTATTAAAAACATTGATTTGAACGTAAAAAAAAAATCAATTTTATAAAATCAATATATATTAATTAATTTACCACTAAAGAAAAGCTGCAAAAGAATATAACAAATAGACAGAGCACCTCATGAATCCAACCAATCTTTCTGGACAATAAGTATAATATAATAATAAGTATTATGCTTCATTTCTCGCATATATATATTCCTTTAAATGAACATAATACTAAGAGACAATATCAACCAATTATTAGATTCGTCCAAGTAAAATATTAAGTCCATTATTTGGATCCCGACAAATAAAGAAATGAACGGAGGGCATTGGAATCACATCTTCGTTTGGAATGGTGAAAAGGATAAGTTGACGTCATGTGAATGACGTGGAATCAATCTTGATGGACATAGTATCTTAAAAACAATCTCTAAATTAAAACTAGCTTACAATAATGCAATTTAAGGACTCTCTCCACTTTAAACTTGTACAATGTTGTGTAAACTTTTCCATTTTAACAATGTCTTATAATTGTGTTGATAAGGTTCAATCTTTAAGTTTGCATGTGATGATGAAAGTGTATCTCTACATGTAGATATTTGAATTTGAATGATTGTGTTGACGCCTTGCATAGATAGTAACTCTTCTTATTATATTTGTTGATAGGGATGGTATGTTGTATTGGCAGGTTATTAGTTGTCATTTGATAGTAACCCATCACTCATTGCATAGATAGTAATTATTTTTAGTATATTTGTTGATAGGGATGGTATGTTGTATTGAGTTGTGTATGGGTAGGTTATTAGTTGTATTGGTATGTTGTATGGGTGGGTTATTTGTATGGTATGTTGTATTGAGGCAAGTAAACTATCTACATACGAAGTTTTATCTAACCTTGTGTCTTTTCTAATGTAATTTGAAGTAAAAGTTATAGAATCACAGTGATTGTTCGCCTTGGATTTTGTGTCGAAAGCTACACTCACTAGATGGTGGGGTGTACATAAACATTCTATCTCCAAATCGTGGTACTGTAGAAGACTACTGGAGATTAGATTTGGAGAAGAGATTAGCTATACTGGTCGCAAGTATACATGATTGACAAATCCTGTTGAACATATTAAACATTGTCGCACAATATGGAAAGAGTATCCATGACAAGAATGGGTTCATCGATTCATACATACATTCGACATTGTACCAAGGAATTGGTATACATCAGTGGAGCTACGACGAGGAACACTCGAGTGGGAGGAGTTAGCTACAATATTCACCCATACATTTTAGTTTGCAAGTGAACACCCAACAATTGATGTTTCCCTACAGATAATGAAGGAGAAGATATTTGAAGAAATCCATGTCGTAACCACGAATTTCCATCAATCTAGCACAAGATTCCACCATTGTATGGAATGTTACAATGTCACAGGAGAATCAGATGATGATGATCCACTCGATATAAACATAGTTGATTCAAAAGGTATCTGTGCACTGGAAGGAGTTGGCATTTCCAATGACCAATTCCTAAGTCCACTTAATATTAAGAAAGTAATAATTGGCTCGCCTGAAAATCCAAAGTTTGCCAATATTGAAGATTATTGGGATGATGAGACTGTGGGGAAGATCACCGACTTGTTGCATGAATTTCAAGATCTGTTCCCTACCAAATTTTTCAAAATGAAAGGAATAGTCGGTGAACTCAGTGAAATGAAGATACTTTTGAGGCTTGACGCAAAACCAGTCAAGAAGCAACCATATAGATTAAATTCGCGATACAAAGAAAAGGTTGAGGATGAATTGGATTGAATTTTGGAGGTAGGAGTTATATAACCTATCAAAGAATCAGAATGGATTAGCCCAAATGTAGCACAGGACAAGAAAACCTTAGGTGAAGTAAGAACTTGTGTCGACCAAAGAAAATTGAATGATGCTTTTTTGTTTGATCTGTTTCCAACTCCATTTACAAATGAGGTACTGGAGAATGTCAAAGGTCAAGAGATGTACTCTTTTACTGATGGAATTTTTGGTTACCATCAGATTAGAATTGCAAAGGAGGACCGACACAAGAATACCTTTGCGATGGAGTGGGGATGTTTCCAGTATAAAATTTCCCTGAATTTGACGAAATATATTTTTGAGCATGTTTTTGATCTCTATTGGGCCATGTGGTCGGTTGCAATGGAATTTTGGTTGATCCAACCAAAGTTGCGATCATCCTCAATCTACCACCACCTACTATAGTTAAATAGTTAAGAGCAACATTTGGACACATTGGATACGACATGAAGTTTATTAAAGGATATGCGGAGGTGACTGCTCCGATGGAAAAATTGTTGAAAAAAGATACTAAGTTTCAATGGATAGTAGATTGTCAAGAAAGTATGGACAAGTTGAAGAAAAAAATGGCTATTGTGCTAATACTTGTGTTCCTAGAATGGGAAAAACTGTTTCATGTTCATGTTGAATCATCGTCTGTTGTGCTTGACGTGGTACTAACATAGTCTGGAGAAGGATCGATTGATCATCATATTGCCTTCCTTAGCAGGAAGTTGTCAACTACATAAAAGAATTATACCACAACAGAGAGAGAAGGGCCAGCGATGGTATATGCGTTGCATAAATTTAGACATTATTTACTAGGAGGACATTTTAAGATGTATACTGACCATTCTGCATTGAAATACTTGGTCAATAAGACAGTGTTGGGGGGGGGGATATTTGTCGGTGGCTTCTCCTCTTCCAGGAGTTTGATTTCAAAATATTTGTTAAAGCCAGTTGATTGAATTTGGGAGCAGAACATATTTCAAGGATTGAAAGTGGAGAAGAACCTGCTAGACTGGAAGATGATCTTCCTGATGCGCAACTGTTTGTGATAGCCATGTTTGATGATCAATATAAAGATATCATACATTTTCTTAGTACAGGTTATGCACCAACTAAATTTACCAATGCGAAGAAGAAGCAGTTGGTTGTGCGAGCTGCAGATTTTCGGTTGATCATTGGACACTTGTATAAAATGGGTAGTGATGAGATAATTTGGTGTTGCATTTTGGAGCATGAGCTATCATGGATTTTGAATGAGACACATGCTGGTGTTGCAAGATGCCACTATGCAGGAAAAGATACGATGCACAAGATTTTTCAAGAAGGATTATGGTGGCCCACCATGCATGCAGACTCTCGGGGTCATTGTCATACCTGCGATGTCTGTCAAAGAACTGGAAAGTCATCCCGAAGAGATGAAATTACATTGGTACCGCAGATAACACTACAGGTATTTGAAAAATGGGATGTTTATTTTGTAGGACGTATCGGTCCGGTAGGAAAGCACACGGGAGCATAATATATTACTACTGCAATTGATTACCTAACTAGATGGGGCGAAGTAGTTCCGTAAAGGACTATACTGTTACGACTACTGCAAAGTTTCTATTTAAAAATGTAGTGACATGGTTCGGGTGCCTAAATATTTTAATCAGCGATCAAGGTACACATTTTTTCAATCAATTTATTGAAGAACTGATTGAGGAATTTCAAATACAATATAGAAGGACAATGCCATATCACCCTCAAGCAAATGGAGATGTCGAAGCATTCAACAAGATTTTGGACAACGAATTGAAAAAGGTTTGGAATGCATGGAGAGATGACTGGGACTAGAATATTTATTTAGTATTATGGCATATCGCACAATGTGTAAGAAGTTGACAGGTCAAACTCCATATCGGTTGGTGTATGGGAAAAAAGTTGTCATGCCTATGGAGTACATTGCATCGATCTTAGGAGTTGTTGCAATCATTGAAATGACAGATGTTGATGTTGTGGAAGACATGTTACTTCAACTAGTACAATTAGACGAAGAATGCTTTGTTCCAGGATTTCACCAAAATGCGGAAAATAAAAGATAGAAGGTATGGCATGATCGACACATTCAGAGAAAACAGTTTCAAGTTGGAGGACTTGTTCCTATGTATGACAACCAATTTTTCAAGCATCCAGAAAAATTGAAAACACACTGGTTAGGACCATATGTTGTCAAAGAGGTCACCGATGGAGGAGAAGTGAAGCTATAAAAATTAGATGGGACAAAGGTTAGATGAATCGTCAATGGGAGTTGACTGAAACCATATTTCGATAGCTTCGACTTGGTCGCATAAAAAAAAAGAGAGAAGAAAAGAAAGAATGGACCAAAATCTATGATTGCAGACTGCTAGTTTTCCATAGTAAGAACTGGAGTTTCCCAGGCTTGGCACTAGGAGAAGGTAAATTTTTTGAAAGCGAAGACACTTAGTCTTTCGCAAGAACATAACCCTGATGAAGGATAAATTTAAGTCGCAAGGAGTTGGACGTTGTCACATAATTTATAGAAATCTTGAATGTGACAAGATGGAGGTCATTAATTGGAAAATACAAGAAAATATGATGGCGTGCTTTTGGTCACGCCCGACTCTATGGAAATAACTACCATTTGAAGTAACAGTTAATTGGTCGCATACATCAAAATTTTCCATAAATGAATCTGGCGACACTCCCATGTTCTTGAAATTATGGAGGCCTTCTTGATTAATTGCTCACGTGTGCGAATAACGGCTAGGGAAAATTGTTGCACGCTATTAGACTTCACGCCCAAGAATCCTTTCATTATACTGGAAAGAGATAAGAGATATTGTTGGTTGCAACCTTGAGAGACAAAGCAAGTTGTTCATAGCATGGTCATTTCCATATCCAGCACAAGTATAGTTGAGTTTGAGCCTGCATCACCCACGATAGTCATGGAGGATATTGTTGGTTATGTCCCACCGCAGGCGGAGGTTCCGCTAGTTGCTGAATAGACTACACTAGCTGTTGAACAGACTGCATCAGTTGTTGCAAAGACTACTCCAGTAGTGGAGATGAATCCCATTAGGTTGTTTGGAAAAGATCATACAGATAGACTAGGTCCTTCTGGAACCAAATGGGGCAAGCGAACTGGTAACCGGAAGAGGAAGGGAAAAACATCGAAAACCCTAGTGCCACCCCCATTGGAGAGTGAATATTCTAAGATAATAAATTTGTTTCCACCTTACATCTCACCTAGACATAGTGATGCACCGAAAGTCAAAATCCAAAAGAAAACAGGGGCCCCGTTGATGACACCATTGGTGCCAAAAGGAGTAAAAGTGTTAATGGATATCATGTTGAACCTATGAAAATGATCTTTTGTTGACCATGACACAAAGAAGAAAAAATACCTATACCACCAAAACTGCATGGATACTATGCAAGACACACCAGATGCACCCAAGCTATTTGTCACAAAGGAGTGGGCTAGAGAATTGGAATAGTATGGCATATTGTCGTTGTTATATATGCCGCATTTTGGTCATAGCATACCGATAAACACCTGTTTTAAGTAGTTGTTGGTATTCTTTTTCCTATGGCTTGGAATTCCTACCTATAGATGTCGAACTTATTGCACGCATTACAGGACTACTGCTTGTAGGAATGGACCCAATGCCACTTCTAAGGAAGGATCAAGAAGCAATGATAACTACGTGGATGAAGGATAAGTATGATGTAGTAAGAGATAATGAGGATTTAATATAGCCTCCATCAATGATTATACCATTCGATTTGCTGTGCAGGTGTTGGCCTCAAAGTTAATGCTCAAGATGCACCCAAACCAATGCACTAGCTAAACTCTGCATGGAGGGAGTTCAGATCAATTAGTGTCCGTTCTTGCTGAACGAACTATTACAAGATTCCATTGAGTCGTAGGAGGAGGGTAGGGAATTTCACTACTCCTGGATGTTTATTTTAATTTCATTTATTGCATGGTTTGAACCATTGAACTACCAAGGGGTAGATCTATCGGTGAACTAAAGAGGAGCGAGATACCAGAACCTTTGGTTCAAAAAAATATAAAAAAGGAACGGTAGACAAAAAATAACATTGAATTCTTTATGCATGGAGAGGAAATAAGGAACACGATAAGGAACATGTGCAGGTTGGATGACGACATTGTTAAGAGATTTCGTCAAGTTGTTAAATTGATATTGGTGTGCACCATGTCAACATGCATCCATGTCGGGACCACATCATCAACTCTTGCCGATGAAATTCAAAATATTAGAGGAAGAGGTTGAAGAAATTTTTGTTGAATGGTCGAAAGAATGGGGCATTCTGGTGCTAGAAGATCAACTGTGGAAAGAGGAAGAGCAACTACAAAAAGAGGACCCACCGCCGCCAAATCACAGTGTTAAGACTGAATATTGTTCGTAGTCTATGTGTTCTATTTTTCAAATATTGATTTTTATTACTCTTCATTTGTGGTTTGGTTTTGAAGTTTCATAGTGATAAATACTTTTTGTTTGATTTTATGATTATAACGGTTTTGATTTATTTTAAAGTTTTCCTTTGGCTTATTAGGGGTTATATATCTTTAAATTCTAAAAAATCTTACATTAAAATCTATTCTAAGCTTTATATTTATGACCTAACCCTCGTATTTGAGTCATTGTTCAAAAAATATTCAAAAAAGGATTGCTATAACGTCTCTATTTGCCTGTTTTTGTCATTATCATTGGGAGCCAATTACAAGGTGATGGAAACAAATTATGAAAAACCAAAAGAATTTTTGTCCACAATAGACTCATTCAAAAAAACCTCTCTTAGTTTTGCAAAATCTATTATCGTTTGAGAGATTCAAATTCATCTTTGTGGCCTATTTTCCAGGGTTTAAATTATTTAATAGTTTCCTATTTTTGTCACAAATTTCCAGCACAATTTCCAATCAATTGAAGGGGAATTTTTAAAAACCAAGAGAATTTTTTGTTTATAACAGACTCATAAAAATTAACCTCTCTCAGGTTTTGCACAGGTGTCCTGGATCAAGAGATATGGAGGAGTCTTTGAGACCAAAATTTTCAGAAATTCACCAAATTTCCTCAAATTCGATTTGCTATTTTTAGTTAATTAGTCTTTAGGGATTTGAAGTTAGTTTGTAAATATTTATTGTAACTATCTCATAATAGACCCAAAAGATAGTTATGGAAGTGCTCTAGTTTGTAAATGATAAAAGGAGGAAAATTTAGTGGAATTGGGGTTCGAATTTTGACTCAAGGAGAGGCTCTAGAGCTGATGTATCTCAAGCTAAGATTGATAACTCTTATGTAAGTTTGAAGACTGTTATTGATTATATACATACTTATAAGCCATTTTACCTGCTATGCTGGTTTTATTTATAATCTGTTTGATTACTCAACATACAACTTCATTTCTTGTTTAAGGTTTTTACTCATGCAAATGCTTGTATCTTGTGGATGGAATCAATATTATTTGTGTAATGTTTATGGTTTATTCATATGTGTTTGATCCCCAATTCTTCAAACTTTTTCATGATCTATTTCTTGTGTTATCTTGTTTATGTTTTTACCTCCTTGTTGATAAAGTTTTAAACCAAAACCAGTTAAACCTAATTGCATTTTGTTTTATTTTTGAGATTGTGTTAGCTTGTTCTTGTGGTAGTCTAAGAACAGTTTCCAGCACTGACACATAGGAATGAAGAAGAAAATCCGTAGGAGGATTTGGACAAATTCATTCTAATTCAACTCTAACTGACCCAGAAAAAGAAAAGAAGGGGAAAGAACCTTATAGGGAACATGGGGAGACCCAAAGGAAGAAGAATAAGATGAAGGCTGATAAAAGTGAAAATACCATCATCCTGGATAGCGAAGATGTTGAACTGATGAATGAGGCAATATTTGAAGCTGCGCAGGAAAGATTCAAAACCATAGAAGAGCGACAAGAAGATATTTCAGGTACAATTACTGATTTGCTCAAAGTTCTGTGTAAGGCGGTTGAATATGTTAAATTTGTTGTAGACTATTTAGCCCCAAACACTTAGTCGTGGGATGAACCCGTCCCTCCTGAAGCACCGGAACCTGAGGAACCAAGATTGGTTCCACCAATAAAGGTACAAGTCGAAGAAAAACAACTAGATCTGGGAATCCTAGACTTTAATGATGTGGAAAAAAGCATAGGCCAGGTAACTATAGAATTTTCACAGATGAGACTGCTTGAGTTATATGAATAACATAAAGATGTAGTCATGAAAATCAAAGTCAGAGAAGTTTCCTTGGTTAAGCAAGTGAAGAAAGCTAAGAAATGTTGATAAAATAAAGAGAAAGATGCAGCAGATGAAACAGAAAGCAAAAGCATGGGAAGAAAACAAGCTTAGGCTTGACAATACTATAAATATTACATGCACACGTTTTAATGATGTAGGAATTACATCAGAAATGGTTGTGGAGGCGAAGGTCACTCGACTTGGAGAGATAGTAGCTGAACTTCGGAAAAAGGTCGTAGAACTCGAATATTAGGTGCAACCAAGCACATCCACTTAGGTGTTGGAGGAAAGAAGGCAAGCTGAAATGGAAGCTACAAAGAAGATAGAAGAAGCGAAAGCAATATGTGCTAAAGTTGTCGACTAAGTCTCTCAATCTTGGGTAGCACTCATAGATGATGTAGAATTAGAAAAATTCATAGAAGAGCTATGCACAGTTGAAGTAGAGGTAAACCACATGAAGAGAGAAATGAATAAATCACCCTTAGTAGAAAAAATAGCTAAGAAAACAGAGATAAAAAAATTGTAACAACAGGTCAGAGTGTTGCGCACACAACAACAACAACATGCAGATAAGGTTGAAGAGTTGCAAGCTGAAGCTAAAATAATTACAGGTGTTTGTGCTAAAAAAATTTCCTAGACTACAAAGGAACAAGCTAATACAATATCAAAATAAAAAGCAAAAATGGAATTGGTTTTTGTGATTTTATTGGTTGGAAAGTTCATTTACAAGAAGGTAAACAATTAGAAAGTTAATACAGGAACCGAGTCATGAAATAAAATGAAGAACTGAGATATAAACTCATAAATAATAAATATAAACCATGAACATTGATAACAACAGTACTGGTTCTGTCCAGAACGCATAAGCATTTACATGAATAAAAACATTAATCAAGAAATGAAGTCATGAGTTAAGTGGTCAAACAGGCCATAAACAAAAAGAATATAGAGGATGAAATGGCTTATATGTATATATAGATCAATCTTAGTCTTCAACACTTACATGAGAGTTAAAATGCATCAGCTTGAACATACATCCAAAGTCTTCAGCTCTAGAACCCTTCTCAAAACAAAAATAGAACCCCCTCTGCACTAAAATTTTCTCCTTTTATCCTTTTACAAATAGAGCAATTTCATAAGTGTATTTTAGGTCTAATCTCGAGACAGTTACAATAAATAGTTACAAACTAATTTCAAATCCTTAAAGACTAATTAACTAAAAATAGCAAATCATATTTTGGGGAAATTCGACGAATTTCTGAAAAATTGGGTCTCAAAGATGCCTCTATATCTCTCGATCCGGGATACCTGTAAAAAACATGAGAGAGTTTTTTTTAAATGATTCCATAATGAACAAAACCCTCTCTTTAAAAAAAAAAATTCTTCTCCAATTGATCGAAAGACGTGCCGAAAATTTGTGACTAAAACAGTAAATTATTAAATATTTTCAACCCTGAAAAATAGGCTGCAAAAATCAATTCAAATCTTTTAAATGATAATAGCTGTTGCAAAACTGAGAGAGGTTTTTGTGAATGAGTTTGTTGTGGAAAAAAACCTATTTTTGTTTTCCATAATTAGTTTCCATCACCTTGTAATATGCTCCCAATGATAATGACAAAAACAGGGAAAAACATAGCATAACTACGCATCTCTTTTTCTTTTAAGGGCTTCTTTTGCTACTGGATTCAACATGATTGAAACCAGTGATCTTATCAAAGAAACTAAACCACTTTTCTGTTCTAAATAATTCTGCACATTTTGGAAATTTAATGGCCTAACTTGTGTTTGTAGGCTTGAAGCAGTTAATCTTTCCACTCTTTCCCATATCTATACTGTAACTTGGCTTGTGTAATTCTTTAGGAAACTTCAAAGATTTGCAAACTATGTCTCTGCAATAGTGAGACTCATAACCCAAACTAAAAATAATGACAGTTCAAAACCGCGATTTTCTCAATGATATTCACACAGCTTCATACATTTGTCATGATATATGGAACCGGGGTATGTACATGTGTCATGATGTATTAACCATGTGTCTAAAAAATTCCCATTATCCTCAACTGCAATGGCCACACTATATCATCAATCAACCACTCTTCCCAATGATTCATGATTCCTACCATGTTTTATTGTATAGATCCTGAATTTTGCGCTACAGGAATCTCCTCATGACATATTTGACAAAGAGCTCAAAACAAGGGTTAGACTTTGGATATACACCTTGGAATAAATTTTAAACAACATTTGCAGACTTTGAAAGACATATAATACTTAATAAGCCATTAAAAAGAAAACTTAAGAAAGAAAATAAATAAATTAAAGCAATCTATAACCTATAAAACCAAAAAAAATGCATTTCACTATTAAAATTTAAAACAAGCTCAAAATTAAAAGTAAATAAGAAATGAACCTTTGAAAAACAACACACAAAGACTAGGAACAATTTTTACTCTTAACATTTGGATCCTGTTGAGGGATGAAAGCGTCCTTGTAAGGTTTCAAGAACTTGTAGACCAGTGCCTTCTGCAATCTAAACTGAAACTTCCCTATTATTCTACAACTTCCATTGGGCAATGGAGTCTTATTCCACCTATCTATACTAATGAGCTAAACTTTGCTTGATCAAGTTGTAATCCCATTTCCAATGTAACCAGGCAAAATTTCCATCAACCCACCAAAACTTGCTTCCAACTCCGAATATATGTATAATCATAAATATTGAAAAACATGAAGAGAAAATATCTAGAAGGTCATACTTACTTTCATCAAATGTTGTCTTTAAGATAAGAAATTTATAATTTAGTGGTGACTCTAAATAATCTGCCACTGGATCATAAAAATTGCCAAAATTTACCTCTTCCTGTTCTGTGAAAAAGATAGGTTGTCCATAAGAATATTTTGTTCCATGAATATCATCTAGACATTGGAAATCAAAGACATTAGGATCAGCCTGAATTTGCTCCAGAATTTCTTGAACAGTATCAACAATAATGTTAACAAGCTGATCCTCCTTTTCCACACTGTCTTCAAACGGATAAATATCATAAATCGGCTCCGGTTGTTCAAGGATAATGAACTGAATGCATTCTTGAATCTGTTGATCAGATTGTTCCATATCCATTAGAGGAAATTTGGGGTCTAAAATGGGCCTTATAAGAAAATGTGCCAAAATAAGTTTTTATGAGTTGGAATTCAAGAACCAATAGAATTTCAATAAAATAAGTCAACCATAATGGTTGAATTGGCATATTTGTCATTAAAAAAAACTACTTTTCTTGTTCGTATTTTCGACATATCTCATTGTGTTTTTACTCAAATTTCGATCGGGAGAGCTCGTTGGATGCGGAATTTGATTCTGCATCCAACAAGTACACACACTACATAATTTTGATGGACCCCGCTACCCCAAAAACAAGAAATACCTGAAAAAACGTGATGATGATGTCATCATCACGTTTTTTTCAGGTATTTCTTGTTTTTGGGGTAGCGGGNACATCACACATTTATGGGTCTTGCTTTTCAATTTCATCATCATATTTATAAAAAATTACAGCATCTTCATAATGTTTTTGAACAGCAGATTTATCATAACCATGAATATAAGAAACTTCTGATATGATGTTAAAAGTGTCAACAGCCTGGATTTCATCAATTTGAGTATCAAAACAAAAAGGAATAGAATATAATTCATCACAGAATTCTTGTCCTAGAACGTCAATCTCTTCATCATAACGAGGAGCATTCTGCGAAATTTCAAATGATGATGCTGAAGGTTCGTGTTTTTCTTTATTACAAGGCTGATCTTTAACACAACAATGATTTCCAACAGTTTGTTGAACAAGGGGTTGATCTTCAATGGGATTAGTATTCAAATGATTATTAAGATTGTTGAAATCATTATGAGAATATTCCAAACTATCTCTACTGATCTCATCACTAGAATCATCTTCAACTTGACTTAAAACAACAACTTGATTATCGTAATGATCATGGAATTCTTCCTTGACAGGAGAATCTGAAAAACGTTGTCTCTTCGTCTTCAAAAAATTCTGAAACTACAGCTTCTTCATGACATGTTTTGAATCCTTGATTATACTTATCATCATGATTTTTTGAATTAGAAATTGTATTATAAAAATCAGCCTGCTCACAACAATATTTAAAAAATAATTCAGCTGAGAACGTATACTTACAATGTTTCCGGAAACATGTATGGAATTATTTCAGTGAGGAAATGCTAGAAGTGGGAAGAGAAAAATACCATTCTTGTGCATCTCACTCGAGTGAATACATGAACGTCTTCATGAGCACATCTTCATGCTGTATATTTAACTGAACCATATATTGATGAAATCTGATGAGGTGATCTAGAGGATTATCCTCTTTGATTTCTCTAAACCGTGGAAGGAAATCTCACCAAACATCCATAATAGGTACTAGAATTGGAAAACTTGGAACATCTAAGAAATTGAAAGGTGGAAACCTTCGAGCCATAATGGCTTCCATGGTCTTCGACATCTTAAACTGGTGTAGTCGCCAATCGATTTGTCAAGACAGATTTTGTTTTTTTTCTCTTCTGATTGAAGTTCTAAATATGCAAACGAGGATGCCGAATCTAACTGATCATGAGTAAACAGAGAAGGAGAAGACTAAGATCTTAGAATTTGTCTAGATTCTTTCAAGATTTGCTCTATATCTAAGATACCCAAATGTAAAGGTGAAGTAGGTTTTTCTCTTGTTCCAATCTTTCTAGTAACCACTGTGAAACACTATCTGGTGAAAATGTAGTTTGAAATATTTCTGATTTCGTTCACCTCTCAAAACCAGATCAATAATGACATCTCAGGGAATATATGCTTCACTTCCATCCTCAGAAATGACACCAAAGATGTTTGTGCTAGAAATTGTTCCTAGAATACAAATGAACAAACTAGTACAATCTCAAAACAAAAAGCAAAAATGGAATTGGTTTTTGTGATTTTCTTAGTTGGAAAGTTCATTTACAAGAAGGCAAACAATCATCAAGCTAATACAGGAACCGAGTCATGAAATAACATGAAGAACTGAGATATAAACTCATAAATAATAAATATAAACCATGAACATTGATAAGCATAGTACTGGTTCTGTCCATAACGCATAAGCATTTACATGAATAAAAACATTAATCAAGAAATGAAGTCATGAGTTAAGTGGTCAAATAGGCCATAAACAAAAACAATATAGAGGATAAAATGTCTTATATGTATATATAGATCAATCTCAGCCTTCAACACTTACATGAGATTTAAAATGCATCAGCTTGAACATACATCCAAAGTCTTCAGCTCTAGAACCCTTGCAAAAACAAAAATCGAACCCCCTCTGCACTAAAATTTTCTCCTTTTATCCTTTTGCAAATAGAGCAGTTTCATAAATATATTTTATGTCTAATCTTGAGATAGTTAGAATAAATAGTTACAAACTAATTTCGAATCCTTAAAGACTAATTAACCAAAAATAGCAAATCGGATTTTGGGGAAATTCGGTGAATTTTTGAAAAATTGGGTCCTAAAGACGCCTCCATATCAGTCGATTTGGGATACTTGTAAAAAACATGAGAGAGGTTTTTTTTAATGATTCCATGATGAACAAAATCCTCTTTTTGTTTTTAAAAATTCTTCTCCAATTGATCAGAATACGTGCCAAACATTTGCGACTAAAACAATAAATTATTAAATATTTTCAACTCTTCTTTCAAACTTTGACAACTGTTGCAAAACTGAGAGAGGTTTTTGTGAATGATTCTGTTGTGGAAAAAAAACTCTTTTGGTTTTATAGAATTTTTTTCTATCACCTCGTAATATGATCCCAATGATAATGACAAAAACAGGGAAAAATAGAGCATAACTACGCATCTCTTTTTATTTTAAGGGATTCTTTTGCTACTGGCTTCTTCAAGATTGAAACCAATGATCTTCTCAAAGAAACTAAACCACTTTGATGTTCTAAATAACACTGCGCATTCTATAAATTTAATGGCCCAACTTGTGTCTATGGGCTCGAACCTGTTAATCTTTCCACTCTTTCCCATATCTACACTGTAACTGGCTTGTGTACTTATTTAGGAAACTTCAAAGATTTTCAAACTACGTCTCTGCAACAGTGAGACTCATAACCCAAACTAAAAATCGCGACAGTTCAAAACCATGATTTTCTCAATGATATTCACACAGCTTCATACATTTGTCATGATATATGGAATCGGGGTATGTACATGTGTCATGATGTATTAAACATGTATCTAAAAAGTTCCCATTATCCTCGACTGCAACGGCCACACTATATCATCAATCAACCACTCTTCCCAATGATTCATGATTCCTATTGTGCTTTATTGTATAGATCCTAAATTTTGTGCTACAGGAATCTCCTCATGACATATTTGACAAAGAGCTCAAAACAAAGGTTATACCCTAGATATACTCCTTGGAATAAATTTTAAACAACATTTGCAAACTTTGAAAGACATATAATACTTAAAAAGCCATTAAAAAGAAAGTTTAAGAAAGAAAAGAAATACATTAAAGCAAACTATAACCTATAAAACCAAAAAAAAAGTATTTAATTATTAAAATTTAAAACAAGCTCAAAATGAAAAATAAATAAGAAATGATCCTTTGAAAAACAACACACAAAAACTAGGAACAAGTCTTAACAACAGGTATTCTTTAGCCCATACATCAGAAGGTGTGATAAGCAATTGCATCAGTAGAGAAGGTAATGCCATAAAAATTTAGTTTCGAACTGGTGGAGCAATTGAAGAAGACGGAGGAAGAAATGTGACAGGAAGCTGACAGAGAAACAAAAATCTTGCAATATTTTGAAGGAAAAGCTGGTACAAGTAAAGAAATGGAGGAATATATTTGTGTGGATCGGGACAAGCCATAGGTGAAGGTTGGGGGCCTGTTGGGCCTAGGGAAAGGGAAGCATAATTCATTTAGAATTTTTCTTAAGTATGAAAAGCCGCGAGAGAAAGAGGAGAAAGGAGTTGCGAGAGAGTCAGTAACTGAATAAAGGAAGAACAGATGAAGTAAAAGAAGGAAAAGATGTGCGATAGAAGCATAGAAATAAGGAGTTAAGGAAAGAAGGAGTTCAAGAGGAAACTACGAAATCTATGACACAAGGAGATGCTCGACAACAGGAAGATGAGTGACAAAAGGAAGGAATGCGACAAGGAAACGTGCAATGAAATAACAGTACCAGAAGGCATGCAACGGTATAATGACTAGAAAAGGGAAGTAGGGCATAATATACATAAAGCGACAGCTAGGAAGATCGTGGGCACGATATTGGCTAGAGCCGACAAAATCCACACATACGAAGATATATTTGTAAGTTTGGTCATTAGTGCCTATGGTCATGCGTCGCTAGAATAGGAAATATAGCTTGTTGGCTAAATGTAGAAAGTTGGCTGCGAAAGCGATAGGTAGAGAGTCTGTAATGAGTCTATGAAGGGAGGAACCCAGACTATATGTAGGTTATATCCTCGGTTGTTAGCTCCTTCTCTGTAGCTTCTCCACTATTAGAGTTTTATCCTCTCTATTTTTGTCTGTTAGTTTTTTCTAAGTGCATAGAGTTGAAGAATCTACAGTTGAGTGTGCATAACTGTAGAAGAAGTTGAATCGATCCAAGATTTTTGCATATTGTTAGTAGATTCAAGTAGGGAAGGAGTAGAAGAGAAGATTAGAGAGCATGATAGGAAGAAAGAGTCTGTAAAGATAAAGAAGAAGATCTAGAACATAGTATACATCTTAGTGCATAGAGAAAAGGTGCATACATTTCTCATTCCAGATGAAGAATACCTTTATGGTAGTTCCCGGATGGGTTTCCACATTAGATACTCTGTATATGTGTGAATGTTGAATGTTTTTGAGTCAACTGTATAGATTTTCTTTGAATGAATGTTTGGATATTTGCTTATGAACGAATAGATGCATATCAGTCACACCATTATAAGTTGAATACATTTATGCTGCACCGGGGTTGTTGTTATATTAGTTGCAAAGGAAGAGTTGTGTTGCGGTCTAAATGTTCATAATAATCATAAGTAATACACCCATGGGATTTGGTAAAGCACCTTAGTAAACTACCAAGGCACCAAAAATCCCCCACCCAACTACAGAAACTTGGTTATGGCAGTTACTCATAGAAAGATATCTCGAGTGAGACTACATCTGCGTCGCAGGTGCTACCAACTGAGCATTGCTCTTTTGGGATGATATATGGGGATTTTTTGCACTAATAATAAGGGATTGAACCTAGGTCAAAGGGAATCATGATAAAAATCCAACACATACCCCTCAATTTGGTTCCTTGAACCGCCATCGCCGGATCCATATTTGACATTGTTCACCACCTTCCAATCCGTACAATGCAAGTAAATCAAATCCAAATTCTTATCAATATGATCCTACCTTGTTCACTTACCCTTCTACTCCCATGGTTGGTGAACCTCCCAACCCATTTCTCAGGGGGATGGTTGGTAGTGGACTTGTGAGTAGTCCACCCGTCATACTGGGTATCCCTTTTTTTGAAACTACAGGTCTTGGTCATAGTGGGTGCCTCCTCATTGCACACATTGTTATTGGTTCTCTACCCAATAGTAGTGGCCCCACTCCAGCCGCCATAGTTCACACCTTTCCTACATTCATGCATGGGGGAATTGGCCCTTCTACCACTATTCTAAATATTCAAACTATTCTAGTGACTACTTCTACTCCCTTTGGACATCCCTAATTTTGAAGGAAAGGAAAGAGAAGAACCTCATAACCATATCATGTAATTCCACTTATGGTGTTCCTACAATAGCATATTATATGATTCTATCTGATTTTAGCTATTCCATCACACACACAAACACTGGTGTTGAATCCAAATGGTACATTGAGTTGCCCCATGCCACATATCTAGATTTTCCTCTTTAGCCTTGATGTTCCTCCAGTACTTCCAGCTACCTGTTTGTTACAATGAGGGCATGGAAATCATGTTATTATGTAGACAGAACACTAGTACCGATATCACAGATCACATCCATGAGCAGCGTTGTCGTCGTAGTTTGTTCGAAATCTAGTTAGATGATAGGATCTTCCTTCATTGGTTTCTTAAAACCTTACTCCCCTCTATAGCCAAGGATATTGCATCCGAGTTCCCATAAACCGAGGAAGAAGCAATACTCAAAGCATATCAGTTTGACCTTATCTATTCCCAATTGGGTTACCTTTACACCATCATATCTTATGCTGCTCGTGTTGTCTCCTCATGACAAGATACGTTGGGGGCATCCCATGTTGTTACTGGAGTCATTAGCTCTGATACCCACCACCACCACCTATACATCACCTCTCCTTCGATGTCATCTGACTATGGTAACACCCCTAGTGTTTCCCAACCTAGATACTCCCCTAAATTTTCACGTGCAGCGGCTCAGTCTAGAGCCACACCTTCATATGCATCTCCCGCACCCGTCCTCACTTTCATGGGACAAATTTCTTTGAACCTTATTGTAATGGCCAAACAATGGGCTTTGCATCCAATCTAGCCACTCCCACCTACTACCCACCACCTCTGCAACCTACACCTGCTCCTACCCCCACTCCTTTTGTTCCTCAAGGACAAGTCTATGCGCAACAAAACCTTCTCGATCAACCCACCCCTAATAACCAACAAGGGCAGAGAAGAATACATAGAGGTATTAATAAGGGAAACAACCAACCTCAATGGGGTGGTCAACAACCCAAACCTCCTAACAACAACAGATCCAAATCCCCTGCACAAAACCCCCAGAATCCACCTAGACCTGGGAAGAATCCTTAGTTACAGAATAATCATCCATGTACCATTTGTGATATTTATTGCCACTATACACACCAGTGCCCCCAGTTATGTCGAGTTTGCCACCTATTACATGAAGTAAATAAAGGTGAAACCAATGTTATCGCTTCAGGATAGCCAAACCCAACACCACAGGGTCCTCCTCTTTTGGTGTTGCAGAACCCATTGCCGAATCAAGGAGTGGTTTCAACCAAACCATTGGTACAACAAAATACCGCAACCACTTATTCGAGTCAACCTAAAGATCCTAATGTCCATCATCTTATGACATTGGTGCCTGATGTCATCTTATATACTCGAAAAAAACAATATGGATCCACCATGAAAAACATTAATCCCTCCATGGAATCCACTTCCACTTCTCTCGATATTTCCTTACATTTTTCGAGAACCCCCACGGACGGGATTTCTAAAGTCCCTAGGTTCCCTTTTTTTCGTGTTGTGAACAACTCCACTAGTAGAGCTGCTCTCAATTATATTATTGTCGATGACTTAGCCCAATATTCCTATGCCATGCCTCCTCTGGAAGTCATGATAACTTATCCTCTACAATGCAAAGCCTTATTAGTTGCTTTAGGTTTCTTCAACCCATCTGACTCCAGGTTGATCACTGTCAACTTCGATCAAAGAGAATATCGGATTCCTTCATATGTATCCTTCCAGGTTCCTGTCACCATTCGAAATTTGGTCATCCATCGATGAGAGTGCATCCACTTGTGTTATGTCAACTTTCATTTGAAATAAGATAGGATCCCCAACCCTTCAACCCTCAACCACTTCCCTATGCACTTACGACGGTCGCATTTCCCAACCATAAGGCGTTTTCACGAATGTCCCCATTGAGTTGGAAAGTAAAACTGTGTTGATCAACATCAAGGTTGTGAACACCCAGCTATGTTATGAAATTCTCCTTGGACGTAGTTACATGTATGTGATGTGAGCCATACCTTCATTCATCTTTTGGCTCATGACTTTCCCCCATGATGGGAATATTGTGACCATTGACCAGTTGAAGTATTACGATCCCAAAGGACCAGCCACTCCAGAGCATGTATTCCATACCATCAAAGCCACCACGGATAGCACACCCATCCTCTCCCTTTATGTGGCTGGTCAAGGAATTTTTAGTAGCGCACCTTTGAATGACATGTTTTTATCCCTATCACCTCCTCCCTCTATGGCTGAAACATCATATTTTTGCACCATCACATCTAGTAACCTTTCAACCTCATTGCAGCCTCAGACGCAGCCCCAACCGCAGACCATGTACACACCTAATATTTCTCTGGAGAATTATTGGGGTTCATTTCCTATACACCCCATCACATTTCTCTTTTAACCCTATGGAATCATGAGTAAACCAGTCATGGATACTCTTAACTTTCTGGGATTAAATTTGGGTGTTCCATTGTGGTACCTTGATCCCCCCAACACCACCTTGACACAACAAATCGTGCTAACACCACTCCAACATATTGAGACATTGTCACATCCACCTCCTGGTACATAACTAGCTTCTCCTTCATCCACTCCTGCACCCCCTCCTCCTACGAAGACTAGGGGAAAGGAACAAAATGCCCCTGCAGAACCATGCTCACCTCCTACTTGTTCCTTATGTGATGTCCTTAGTTGTGCTAGTCAAAATTGTCTCGATTTTTAGTTTCTTTGCACCCACATATGCACGATAGTGGAGGTCGATGACACTCTAGTTGTTAATGTACCAAGCATCCCTGCGGTTAAGAACAAATCGTTATGTACATACCACTTGTGTGCATTTTTTGGCCTCTATGGTCATTATTCCCATCATTTACCTACCTAAGTACCAATCTCTCTTCACTAATTTACAAGAGCACTCCCTTGAGTCTAATTCAATGTCCTCAAAGAAATCCACCCTCCGCCTTCTTCCTTGGATACCACCAACACCATATGTATGATCTAAAGTCCCAGCCTTCCTCCCCCCTCATCGATTGCAGAATATCCCTCATATCTATCTAGGTGCCACTTTTGTAACGACGAAGAGATCCCTGAAGCTCTCACAACTCCTGAGTATCCTTGGGATGACCTATACCATCACTCATTTTTCATCCTCGATGAACCTTCCTTAGTGTCAAATTAGTTCTCTGTCGATTCAAAATATTTTATTCATGAAAGTGTCGATTGGTTAAAAAAATCAATATTGGCCCCTAAAACCTTTGAGGAAGGTAATATGGACAATATCTCTCCAACCATCCAAGTCGACATATCAAAAAAAATTTAGATACTCAAGAATATCATGATCAGTGCTTCATTCTCTCCTGAGGAATTCACCGCCTACATGACACTTTTCAAGATTTTCGTGATGTTTTCGCTTGGTCCTACACCAAAATTCTTGGGCTTGATCCATCTATCGTTTAACATCGCATCGAAAAATGGACCGATGTTTTCCCAGTTCTCCAGAATAAATGACCCATCCACTCATCAAAGGCCACTGTCGTTAAATATGAGATTAAAAAATTGTGCAAAGAAGACTTTATATACCCCATCATGTATACCACTTGGGTTTCCAATATTTTTCCCATTAATAAAAAATAAGGAACCATTCGTGTGTGTACTGAATTCTATGATTTGAATTTGGCCTGTCCCAAAGACAAATTCCCTACCCTGTTTATCAACCAGATCATAAATGGATGTGCCAACCATGAATTCTTTTCCTTCGGGTCATTTCCTAGAATTTCCTCGATTTGTGTGCCACCAAGAAAGTCTAACCCCTTATGTATTGGCATGTTCATAAACCCTCTTGTCTATTAATAATACAAACTTTTTGTTATTTTACCATCATTCATTCTCTCGCAAGGAGGCCCCACCAGTGTTCCACTGTTATTTTTTTCCCCATTAGCCATGATCCCAACATCACCTCTTTTTGTACATTGAACACTTCCTCCTTGCTTGACTGACCATTACAGATTTTCTGTTAAGCTCTTTTCTGTCTCCTCAAAGAATGGAAATATTGTCAAGCAAGCTTGACAACTTTTATGCTCATTAAATTATTTGAAAGGGTGTCTATGTGGTATCGTTTATCTCCTTTTTAGACTATGTAGAACAATTAAAGAAAAGGACCACCCTAGCACCTTCCATCTAGGAACGTTTCCATTTGTATCCTTTTATGATTTTTTGGACATTGGGATTGTACTCTATGAAGAATCTCACTTATGGGTTGTATTTAAGATCTTTTCCAACCCTCTCATAAAGAAACGATCATCGAGCAAACTTGGTTCCATTCATGCTCATAAAAGTTTTTGAATGATCGGTCAATTAGTACAGGCTTATCCTTTTTCGGCCTAGTTGGAATACCTATGAAAAAGAAGTCTCTTTGCCCCTTTCGACTGGGAAAGTTATCCTTTTTACACTTTTATCCTTTTTTCAGGATTAGAAGACTATTGTACAAAAAAGAGGCCCATTGGACTCTTCTTCATGTTTTAAGCCTCTCTAAACATGAAAACACCATCAAGCATTTACTGTTTTAGGCTCGACAAAAATCCATGAGACAGTATAATACTGAGCATACTTATATCCCTACTTCGAGCTCCTTAAACTATGAATAAGTCCCAAATATTGCCTCTCGATTCACACCCATATTGCATATAGTCTCAGATTATGGAAACATTCCCCCCATTGGGTCACCTTTGTTCAGAGTAATATGTGATGATTCTCCCTTGGATCCCCTGTATATCACTTGTCTAATGCCTTCCCTAAGTATCTCACATTTTAGTCATCTCCTCAGTTCCACGGTTATGGTACCCTCCCCATGAACCAGTGTCATTTGCTACCAGGTCAGCCCTGTCATTATTCTCAGATCCATGGAATTTTGAGTCTCATGTACTCTCATGCCCCTATTCCCCATTCAGTGTCTCAATCCCATTATCATTCCATATCTCTAGTTGTCCCCCTCGAGCGCCTATCAAGGAAACCTTATTTCCTTGGTAGTTGTAGGTCTCCCTATGTCAAAGTCAACACATCTATTCCATAGGATAAGCCCATATGTCCATGTATCTTATTTTTATCAACCTCATTGATGAGTCCCTTAGACCACTTTAAAGGAGTCCTTAGTGATTTTTGGGTTGGTTGTGTCTCATGTGCTCGACTTTAGCTACATTATCTAACCGTTGAGATTCATATAGGGTATTGGTTCCTTTATTATTTGGTCGAAGACCCTCGTTCTCACCTGACTCTAGCACATGGTGAGTCTCTTTGGGACCCATATAGTTTCATTTCCTTTGTGATATCCGGGTTGTGTTGGAGAAATTGTTTGAAAGGACCTTAGTATCATGCCTTTTAATGTACCTCAGAGATTTCGACTCTCGGTCGTTGAGTCCATTTAGTTGTGTACACCCTCATATTCAATAGAGAATTAGTTATTTTGATATTTCATTCTAATAGAATGCCATTGTTTCTATGTACCAGTTCTTTAGATAAGTATTTGTATTCAACCTCCTATTGGGGCCACCATTATGTACCACAAGTTATATGTATTGATCGCCTCCCCTTGTTTGAGCCTTGATACCCATTTTTATATTGAGACATTGATACAAGCATGGGTATGCTCGCCTCGTCCATATATATTTCTGAGATTGTATGTACCTCATCCATTTTGAGAAGCAATACAAACCAAAAGCCACTGCAGTTCGAATGAGGATACTCCAATTATTCGTAGTTCTCTATATTTTCTCCAATGTTGTCACCATTTCTCCCTTGATCCTATGATGTTTGTCGGCAATACGATGAGCTCATGCCCTCACACATTGGGGGGCAATAATGATTAACACAAAAAATTGTTCACATAGCTCTCTACAATCAACATCATAATCCCATGATTATTCCCTCCATTTTGAACTTCACAATTAAATTCTCTCCAAATTGGTCCAAGTAATCATTATTCCTTCCCTCATAAATATAGGGAAGATGTCCATTTATTGCAACAAAACCCCCCATTCTCTCAAAAAAGGACCAAAAAACCCTAAAAATAAGAATGGGTCAAAAACCATGGATCAAATAACATGCATTACATAAAACCATGGACCAATACCAAGGAAACAAAATATTGGATCATCCTGTAAATACATTGTGAAGGTCTCCCCACAAACACTTTTGTAACGCTTCTCATTTTTTCACTTTTAGTCACATTTTTGTCTACCATACTTTTGCCACATATTTCCACATCACATTGTATGTTTAGTTTCCTCCATACAATCCTTGATTCAATTCCCATTGACAACCCTAGTTGGATAAAATCAAAGAACCAGATCATGGAATCCATTCGACCAAATCCTCAAATGGATGAAGTGGCCCATTTACAAAGGCATGTTGCATGTTTTTTGTTAATTAAAATAAAATATAAAAAATAGTTTGTTTATTCTTTGTTAAGTAAGTCAAGGTCGAATGCTTTCCCTTGTACCATGAACTCTACCTCTAAATCCCTTTGATACAAGGTTGGTAATTTTTCACGTAGACGGAGAGAAATCTCCACTACAGGTGCTATCCTTCTTTTTGAAGAAAGTTTGGAAAGGTTTCGTGTTGGAATATCCCTCTCCAGACTCTTATGTAGATCAACAATGTCATAATTAGAGAGTTTCTTAACTAGCTTGAGAATGCTTCCTATACTAGTGGGGTTATCTTCAGAGGATTTATTTAGAAGTATAGATTTCTTAGATGAAGGTAAATATTTGTGGTATTCTTCTACTTAATTTCTAGTTAAAAATAGCTACATGCAAGAGGGGTTCCTCTACCAACCATACAATGGAATCCCTCCTTCTAGCACCAATTTTATTGATGTGCAAAAATGTAAAGCATTGACAATAAAGGGTTCTCCCTGGTGAAAAGTACTAATTAGACCTTAAATTGTTTGGTATAGGGAACCCGTCTAGATGTTAGCTTGATAATGATTAATTGTTTGGTTTTACTGGTTGTGGCACAGTTCAACATTTAATTTTTTTGAGGGGATGAGATGTATGAATTGCTCTATTTTAATGCACAATGACAGAAATTGAAACCTACTTTATTCTATCCTATCCTAGTTAGTAGTTTTTCTAATTAATGAGCGGTAAAACAACATTCATTTCATGCATATTCAAGTTCAAATAATTGTCCCCAAAAAGAGACAAAACAAATATGAAAGCGAAATAAGATCTCATAATAATCCTCTATTCAGCTCAGGTTTTACAACCCATAAGAAAGCAAATTTTGAATAAAAATAAAGACATAAAACAATAGAACAATATTGCATAGAATAGTCACAACAACGTACTACAATATTACTTCACATTCACCAGTGACACACAACATGAAATAGCTCATAACAGTTCACCAACAAAATTTGGACATCCAAAGGCTTCTCCTCATTAACATAGCAATAAATAGTTCTAGCCGAACTACACAAGCAAAATCCATTCCTTTGCTTCAGTTCTTTCTTTTATAGGATTTTACAAAAGGGTAACTGCTTAGGGAATTTTCTTCTTCCTTTTAGCAGTTGCAAAATTTTCAAATTCCCTTTAGCCTAATTGATTCCCTTAAAAATTAAACTTCATGATAACTTTTAAGTTGGTGGGGCCACTTTGGACTATATGGATGAGTTCAAAAGAACAAAGTAATTATCCATTTGTTGTGGTCTAAGTGTCTAAAGGGTAACCTCATGCTTAATTTCCTCACTAGAAATAGTGAGAACACCTTTCTTGAGAGATGAGCTACATGATGTGATTAAATTAATGTCTCAAGTGGGTATGGAGACACACTCTTTTATATTTTCTATAGTCACTTCTATTATGGATCCAATTGCTAAGTGTTGACTTCTTTTTACTTCTTGTAGCTCTAAATTCCACTACCCTTCTAGTATCATATTATCCATAATATTAAACAAAGGAAGATAACATTTTTCCATCACATATTCTGCTCCATGGTGAATACATTGACATTTCTCCAAATAGTTCATAACACCCTTTTGCACTGAGTTGTTGATTGTCCTGCAATTAGAAAATATTGCATAGTCATGTTGAATTTGCAAGCACCTCAACTTAATCTTGTTTCCACTTGACCAATTCATTAAGACTAATTCTTGTAATAGCCAAATTTAGCACTTTTTTCATTTGTGACGACACTTACATGTTTTGGTCGCATGACGACACTTCATGAAGTTATTGTCGCTCACCCAAAGGACATTTAAGGATGGAAGGGCCCTATTTGGGACTTCAGTATGATGGCCTTACCTCATTCATGGTTCATTCAATAGTTAGGAATATTATGACAAGTTTGGATACCAAACACATAAAAACCCCTGGAAAAACCCTAAAAATGGATTTTTCCCAAAAAATCCCCTTGTGCTTGGTCAACTAGCATTTTTGCGTGTGCACACGCATGTCTCTAGTGCTCCACTAGCATATAACATGTTGGTTGTGGATCCTGATCTTCCTTATTCAAATATTTTATTGATAAGTCATTTTTGTACCCTAGTTTTATTGTACACTCGTCCCAGCAGGGGGGTTTGGGGAGACATCGTCTCCCCATAGGGGTCCAATGGGACCCCCCCCGTTGGGGGGTTTGGTGGACACCAAGCCACCGATGGGGGTTCAGGGGAAGCACTCTCGATAAAGGGGGTCTGGGGCCGACGCCCCTATAAGAATTTTTTTGGGATGTTTGTTGGATAACAATTTAGGGGCCCATGGTATTGTATGACCCAACATATTTTTCGATGGTAACTCCCTGATAAAAATAAATAATTTTAATACATATTTGTATTGTATAATTGTAAAACAATATTTGTGATTGTGTGATAGAGACAATGAGAGAATTAAGAGGAAGTGCAGTGGAGGTGTTGCAGGTTGTATCCCTTCATTTTGCTTGACGGTATAATAATAAAAGGACTAGCAATTTCTATGTGGAAGTATCCCATCTTGGGTGAACCACGTTATATTGGTTTATCCCTTGTAATATGTTAATGTGTTTTATATTTGCATCTTATTTATTGTGATTTCTATACGATATTGTTTTTCTAACAAGTCTAAAGGTCTATTTGGTTGGTAAACTCGCAGGAAAGAAGGGTTCTTGGTTCGATTGGGAGCAATGGTAGAAGAAGGAAAGTTTAGGGTCGAGAAATTTAACTGCCAAAACTACCAGTTATATAAGATGAAAATGGAGTACTATATTTACCAGAAGGATCTCTTCCTAACATTGGGTGGAAAAGCAAAACAGTCGACGAATATGGAGGATGAAGAATGGGAGGTTCTTAACATAAAGGAACCGGTAACAATACAGTTGTGATTTTCAATATTTCAAAAGAAAAGACAACGGAGGGTGTGATTCACACATTGGCTAAGATGTATGAAAAAATCTCAACTTTAAACAAGGTATTTATAATGAAGTGTTTATTTTATATGAATAGGTCAGAAGGTGGATATGTTGCTGACCATTTAAATGAATTTAATACGGTTACTAATCAGCTACGTTTTGTAGGAGTGAACTTTGATGATGAGGTTAGGGATATTATAATCTTGTTCTCATTGTTATAAATATGGAATGGATTGTTCATGGTTGTAAGTAACTCTGTCTTTGATTCAAACACACTTAAATTTTATGATGTTTTTGGTGTTATTCTTAGCGACGAAATGCGAAGAAAAATTACAAGTGAGATATCAAGTAACGTGTTGACCATTTAGAGCTGTTGACTGGCCTGGAAAATCACAGGTAACAACAGTTAGGGCTTCTCCCCAGTAAACATTCCCAAATAACCTATTACTGTTTGGTATGGGGAATCCGTCCGGTTTACGGTCCGACTACCATAGGTCAAGTAACAAAAAAAAAGGTTCTACCGGTTACGACCCGGTCCACCGTGTATATTTTTAGTTTATGTATTTAAGTATGATGTGCAAGTGCCTATATAAGAATGCAGATTGATAGAGAATATAAGGAGTGGTCACAATGTGATGCACAGGTTCTTACCTCTCGTCTTAACTCTCTTGCATCTAAATCACACACAGCAGGAAACTAAAACTAACTATCTAACCTATCCCTAGGGAGCAAGATTATCATTTATCAATGATTAATGTATTTCTGCGCATGCATTAAGAAAAATCACAGATAGCTGTTACTTATTTCAAAACACATGAACATTAATAGATAAATGAACAACAAGATAGCTCATTGTTTATGAAAGGCCTTCATTACTCACAGTGAAAATTTCATAGAATAAACTAGAGTGCATTCATAACAAGAAAATAGGTTCAAAGAGTTAGAATGATCTCACAGTTAATGGACATAAGCTTAAAATGAAATAGTTCACATTCAACAGATCCATAGCACATCATTTGAAAAATTCCACCAAGCTTTCTCCAACAGGAAACTTGTAATTCTTTATTGCAAAAGGAAATAGTTCTTCTTACACCATACTCTCACAAATCTATAGGGGAAAAATCTCTCCTCTACATCTAACTATCCTATATTTATACAAAAAGCAACAACTTTTGGGTTGCCCCTCTATGACCTTTGGGCTTCCCCAATCTTTCAATCCAAAAAACTTTGTCTTTAGTAAGTGCTCATGATTTATACAATACGTTACATTTTAAATTAAAATTTAAGATAACTTTATAAAGAGGGACCAGCTTGGTAATTGATGAACTTTTCCCAAGCCTGGGCCTCTGCTGCTATCGATTCTGCTCAGTAATCCGTTGGTCTTTTT
Source organism: Pseudotsuga menziesii (assembly GCA_001517045.1). NCBI lineage: Eukaryota > Viridiplantae > Streptophyta > Pinopsida > Pinales > Pinaceae > Pseudotsuga > Pseudotsuga menziesii. The sequence goes on from LPNX011018580.1 coordinate 218,265, forward strand.
TAGATCTTGTTGATCTTAGACCCTCACTTTCTCCTTCTCTTTTCTTCATCTCTACTTCTTCCTTTTCCTTTCTTCTGTTCCATTCTTCAGCCAACTCTCTTCTACTTTGTCTTTTATATATGTCTCCTTTGCAACATCAATCACCAAGCTGGGTCTAAAAAATCCTCTAAGTCCGTTTGCAGTTAAAAACGAAAAACTCATCATTAATCCGGATTGCATTCAAGATCATCTAACTTTTCAATAAAACATAAACCACACTATCAATAAGACTAATTATCAAAAGTGAGTCCGTATACTGTGTTCTCATCACGAAATCCCCAACTTGATCAAAAAATCAGAAACCTCCGTCACCCATGAAATAGGGTAAAAGCACACCAAGTTGGCGGGAAATCCCTATCGGCAGGAAAAACACTAAGCATCGGGAGGAAAAGCTCTTCACCGGCGAATGAAACAACTATATGTCGGATGGTTAGTTCACTAAAGAGATGCAACGATGGGTAGAAGAAAACTATGGGTTCCATGACAAACAAAAATGTTGGTGATCGGAAGCTCTAAGGTTTATGTGTCGGCGGATTCCAATCTATCGGCAAGCGGAACCTCTAAACATCGGGCCTATAGATCACTATGCAGCCACAACGGCGGGAAACATATAGACTTCGGGTTTCGCGGTCAACTGAAAATCATCGGCAATCAGAACCACTAAGTGCTAAAGGTCGGCATTGGTGAGTGGAAGGACTAACCATAATGCATAGGAGAATAGTTCACTAGAAAGACGCAACGACGGAAGACAAACTAACTATGGGTTTCGCGGATCACAAAACTGTTGGCAATCAGAACAACTAATAACTAGCTCATCGAAACCTCAAGACACAAAATACTCCGTAGTGTCGACGAGACAAACAACAAGGCCTCCGAAACGGCGACGTCGTTCAAGACTAAAACTCCGACCACTTGTTAGAAACAATCTGATAGCGAAAACAAAATCATCGCAAAGTAAAAGGTTTGAGTAATAAAACCATGACATCGGTGAAAATAAGAACTATTCCTCGACGGCATAGAGGACTAATGCCCTAATTCCTTCATCGATTTACCTCCGACAGTGATAAAAAAACCAAGTCATTGAAAAATTAAAACATTGAGGACTTAAAATACTTTCGGCTGGGCGGTGGTAAAAATAGTTCATTTAACTTCCGAAACAACAGCGACATAGAGAACTAAAGCCTCGAATCAATCTTCAATAAACTTCCGATAGTGATAAAACAAAAACATCGGGAGAGAAAATGTTAAGCTCTGAAAATAAACAAACTCCACAGTATTAAAAAAACAAAGTTTATAGCAGAGGCATGACAAATTTCAGGAAACTAAACAATCCCAGGCAAGATAAAATCAAAAAAGGAGGGTCCCAAATTTTAAAATTTGGGAAAAAGGTTGTAGCTGCAACAATTGGCGACTACTTGGTGAACACAGATCTCTGGACAATTTCGTCTTTGAGTAACAGACTATTTGACAATAAATACCAACATGTTGAATTCTTCTAGATGTCTGGGTTTTCCAAATGACAGATATATGTACTTTTAATCATTGATGATAGTCCAATTTAGGGAAATCGGAAACCAAGATTTCAAAGTATAGATAACTTCTTTTGAGTCCAGGGATATGAATTTCATTTTTTACCTCTGTCTTCGGGTAGCTCCCAGCTTGGACACCATAGGATTGTAACATATGGTAAACATAAATATTCGTTTGTTCCTCATTCGCATGCCATTTAGCACTTTTGTGCTTCTGGACTTTTTTTCCTTTCTAAGTCCTCCTGCATGCCTTTCTTTCTGAATTTTTTATTCAGGATCCTCTATCCATAGTGTCCTTTTGTGTGAGAGATGTATTTAATTTTCAGCTCACGGGTGGAGAAGAACTTTGGCAATTTTGTACTCATATGGTTCAGTACTTTGTTTTGATACATATTGCTTTTTTAGGAGATTTTGACTCTTGTTTTCCTTTTGGATTTCAATTCTTGGCATGGGATATTTTAAATATAATATACTGTTTACCTTGCTTCCTCTCCATGGGTCTTTGCTGTCACCCCCTAAGACATTTTAAATGTGATATGGATGGAGCCTCTAAATAGTATTCCAGACCTTTTGACCTTGAGTTATTTTACAAGGATTAAGTAGGACTTCAATGTGTTCATAGCCATTTAGGAAAACTACCAAACTAGAAGAATTTCTTTCAAATAAATCAATAGTACACAGTCTTATAATCAAGGATTTTAGTTAATCTAGAATTCTGATAAACTCCATACAACCAAAAGTTTGCTTCGTTATTAAAATCAATCAAACCCTAACTAAAACAAACAAAAATAAACAAATCAAAACAAAACCAAGCAATCAGTTTATTTATGTACAAGATAATCAAGAAATAAAAATCAAGAAAATAAAGTTTGAGAATTAAACCATTAACTGGTCAGTTCTCTGCCCACCCCTGTAAATATGGCAACTTATAAGTTGAGGGGCTAGGCTTGATTGCAAATTGAAAAAGGCCTACCCACTATCTAGTTCTACGAAACTTGAATTAAAAACTATATCTGAAACTAAATCTATTATTTTACAGTCAATCTCATCAACCCGCAAAAATTGAAGGAGATCGGGCTAGGTGTCAGATATGTTGCTGGCTTCTTCAACTTGGTAATTTTTCGGTTCTAGTTCAATAAAGTAATTTCCCAATACAGAATTCACTGTTTCATTTTTTTCCTCTAATTGAGTAACATTGTGCTTCATCTGAGGCTCTCTTAATACTTTTATCTGATTGGGACTTCCCTTATGAGGAAACCACAGATGTGACCAATCTAATGCAAAATATCCATCTAGCCTTGTTGACCAATCTCGACTCAAAACAAGTCCATAAGCATCAGGTATGTCTTCTACTATAATATCGATGAACTGACATACTTTTTCATTTGAAGATAAGTGAATCATAACATCTTCCATTTCCCCAATTACCTTCACAGCTGTCCTGTCTAACTGAATAACCTACCAGGTAGATGGTTTAGGTTTTCCATTGATCTTCTTGCAGACTGAAAGTGGCATAACATTGACTGATGCCCCTGAGTCTACTAAAAAATTGTGTACATTATGGTTGAAAATCTCAAAAGTTAAGGAGAAATGGTGGGGTTTTATACTTAGACTTACCTCCCACACTTGCTTCACCAATTTCTTATTCTTCAGGTTGGTTGTCAGTGGGAAGCTCTTCCTCTGGTACTTCAAGTGCTTTTATCAATTTTTCTTTCTGCTGAGGCACATTACACATTTCAAACAATGATATATTTGCCTTAGTTTTTTTAATATCTTCCACAATATTATACCCCATCTCAAGTTCTTTGAGATTTTTCTTGACATTATCAATCTTGTCTTCAACATGCTTAACAGGCATGCTAATTTTCTTTGGATCTTGACTTGTAATAGTAAATTCAGGTATTTTATCAGCTGTGGTGTTCTTCTGTAGTTTCTTCATATTTTCTTGAAGTCTCTTAATTTTCGGCAGTATTGACTTGTCTTCTTTTACAAAATCCCGACTTCTTGTTGTCACATTGGTTTCTAATATCTCCTCTCATTTCAGAGAACCTTCTTCCAACGTATCAAACATTGAGACACAATCCCATAAAACTAAAGCATCTTCCTCTTGTTTTCTTGTGGATTGATTATTTTTTTCTTCCTCTTCATCAGTCTCTGTTAGTTTGGAGTCCAATAACTGATTCATTACCAATGTCATAGAATTTATCCATTGGGGGCAATTCTTCTCAGAATGAGGTTTCTGATGAAAGGTGCAAAAATTATCCATGCATACCTCAGACTACATCTTCATGTTCTCCAGCCTGTATTTCTTCTATAGCCAAGTAAAAACTTTGCAAATGATCATCTACCAGAATTTTTTCACTTGGGTCAAACTTAGGGAACATTTTCTCAAAAGCGTGAGGGAAGTCATGCAAAGGAGGTGACATGTTTAAAGGTGACCTAGACTTCCAAGCAGGTGGTGGATTCGGTGGTTGATTTGCGTTTACATTAGCCATGATTTTGAGTGGAGAATGAGGTGGTGAGTGAACAGGGGTATGAAAAGGTGAATAGTAAGGTGTATCTGGGCCCAACTGATTCAAAGGTTGATCAAATTCCTGCATCAATGAATTTAACTGTGTGGAGGAGGTTTAGATTTATTTTTGTCTCCTCTCCTTTCATAGTAAGGCTTATAAGATTTCTGAGCTTCCTTTTCTTTTTCCAAATCTATTACTTTGTTGGAAAGATTCTGCATCATCTTCAACATCCCTTCAAAGTCATGTGACTGCTCATCCTTAGGCTTAGTCATAAATAAAGCTTTCTTACCAAAAGTTTTTTCTTCCGACTGCACAGGATAATCTTCTATGCTCTCCTTCTCAGCCTCCACCCTCTCAGCTTCTTCATAAGTTTCTGATAATGTAGGTTTGAATGACATCTTGGAAAACATGACCAAGTCAGGGCCCAGAGCTGAAGTATAGTATTCAATTAGAACTTGATCAGATGGTTTATCAGTTGCAGATTTTTTTTTAGATAAGCAGCAAATCTTTGAGTGAAATTATGCATTTTTTCCTTTATTTCTATATTTAAAGCACATAACCCTTTCATTAATGCTGCATGATTTTTTTGGACTAGATATTTACTTCTAAATATTCTTTCAAATGTGTTCCAGTCTGTGATTGAATTTGCAGGCAGAGCAAAATACCATGAGGTTGTTGCTCCTTTCAGGGTATGTGGAAACAATATGCAGACTACATCTTCATGTTCTCCAGCCTGTAGTTCTTCTATAGCCAAGTAAAAACTTTGCAAATGATCATCTACCAGAATTTTTTCACTTGGGTCAAACTTAGGGAACATTTTCTCAAAAGCGTGAGGGAAGTCATGCAAAGGAGGTGCCATGTTTAAAGGTGACCTAGACTTCCAAGCAGGTGGTGGATTCGGTGGTTGATTTGCATTTACATTAGCCATGATTTTGAGTGGAGAATGAGGTGGTGAGTGAACAGGGGTATGAAAAGGTGAATAGTAAGGTGTATCTGGGCCCAACTGATTCAAAGGTTGATCAACTTCCTATAGGGCTGCTTCTACCAATTATTCAAGGTCTTCTACCAACACTGAATCTTCTAACTTAGGGTGGTCTTTCTTCTGATATTCTCTTCTGGGTAAGGTAGGGATAATCGGTAATACTCCAATCTTCTTCACATATGCCCTCGTAAATATTCTCAGATCATCAACTACTTCGTTATCGATAGAATATAGATGCTCTTCAACCTTCTCTTCTGGAGTTGGATTTGGAAACAAACTACTTTCAGAACTATCACCGATGGAATAATTTCAAGAAAATGGGTTTCCTCGTCCAGCCATGCACTGGTTTCCCTCCTTCTAGCACCAAAAACTATTGAATCCTGGAAAATCACAGGTAACAACAGTTAGGAATTCTCCCCAGTAAACGTTCCCAACTAGCCCGTTAATGTTTGGTATGGGGAATCCGTCCGGTTTACGATCCGGCTACCGTAGGTCAAGTAACAAAATAAAAGGTTTTACCAGTTACGACCAAGTCCACCTTGTATATTTTTAGTTTATGTATTTAAGTATGATGTGCAAGTGCCTATCTAATAATGCATATTGATAGAGAATATGAGGAGCGGTCACAATGTGATGCACAGGTTCTTACCTCTCGTCTTAACTCTCTCGCATCTAAATCACACACAACAAGAAACTAAAACTAACTATCTAACCTATCCCTAGGGAGCAAGATTATCATTTATCAATGAGTAATGTATTTATGCGCATGCATTAAGAAAAATTACAGATAGCTATTACTTATTTCAAAACACATGAAAATTAATAGATAAATGAACAACAATATAGCTCATTGTTTATGAAAAGCCTTCATTACTCACAGTGGAAATTTCATAGAATAAACTAGAGTGCATTCATAACAAGAACATAGGTTCAAAGAGTTAGAACGATCTCACAGTTAATGGACATAAGCTGAAAATGAAATAGTTCACATTCAACAGATCCATAGCACAACATTTGAAAAATTCCACCAAGCTTTCTCCAACAGGAAACTTGTAATTCTTTATTGCAAAAGGAAATAGTTCTTCTTACAACATACTCTCACAAATATATCTGGGAAAAATTCCTCCTCTACATCTAACTATCCTATATTTATTAAAAAAAAACAACTTTTGGGTTGCCCCTCGATGACCTTTGGGCTTCCCCAATCTTTCAATCCCCAAAACTTTGTCTTTAGTAAGTGCTCATGCTTTATACAATACGTTACATTTTAAATTAAAATTTAAGAGCACTTTATAAAGAGGGACCAGCTTGGTAATTGATGAACTTTTCCCAAGCCTGGTCCTCTGCTGCTATTGATTTTGCTTAGTAATTCGTTGGTCTTTTTTAGATCCTGTTGATCTTAGACCCTCACTTTCTCCTTCTCTTTTTTTCATCTCTGCTTCTTCCTTTTCCTTTCTCCTGTTCCATTCTTCAGCCAACTCTCTTTTTCTTTGTCTTTTAGATATTTCTTCTTTGCAGCATCAATCACTAGGCTGGGTCTGAAAAATCCTCTAAGTCCGTCTGCAGTTAAAAATGAAAAACTCATCATTAATTCGGACTGCATTCAAGATCATCTAACTTTTCAATAAAACATAAACCACACTATCAATAAGACTAATCATCAAATGTGAGGCCCTGTACTGTGTTCTCATCACGAAATCCCCAACTCAATCAAAAAATCAAAAACCTCCGTCGCCCGTGAAAAAGGGTAAAAGCACACCAAATCGGCGGGAAAACCCTATTGGTAGGAAAAACACTAAGCATCTGGAGGAAAAACTCTTCACCGACGAATGGAACAACTAATGTCGGATGGTTAGTTCACTAAAGAGCCACAACGACAGGTAGCAGAAAACTACGGGTTCTGTGACAAACTAAAACGTCGGCGATCGGAAGCTCTAAGGTTTATGCATCAGTGGATTCCAAATCTATCGACAAGCGGAACCTCTAAACATCGGGCCTATAGATCACTATGTAGCCGCAACGGCGGGAAACATACAGACTACGGGTTCTGCAGTCAACTGAAAATCATCGTTGATCAGAACCACTAAGTGCTAAAGGTTGACATTGGCGAGTGGAAGGACTAACCATAATGCGTCGGCAGAATAGTTCACTAGAAATCCGCAACGGCGGAAGAAAAAATAACTGCGGGTTCCATGGATCACAAAACCATCGACGATCGGAACAACTAATAACTAACTCATCGAAACCTCGAGACGCAAAATACTCCGCAGTGTCGGCCAGACAAACAACAAGGCCTTTGAAGCAGGGGCATCGTTCAAGACTAAAAATCCGACATCTTGAAACAATCCGATAGAGAAAACAAAATCATCGCAAAGTAAAAGGTTTGAGCAATAAAACCACGGCATCGATGAAAATAAGAACTCTCCGTTGGCGGCATAGAGGACTAATGCCCGGATTCCTTCATCGATTTACCTTCGACAGTGATAAAAAAAGCAAGTCATTGAAAAATCAAAATGTTAAGTGCTTAAAATACTTTCAGCTGGGTAGTGGTAAAAATAGTTCGTTTAACTTCCAAAACAGCGGCGGCATAGAGAACTAAAGCCCCAACTCAATCTTCAATAAACTTCCGATAGTGATAAAACAAAAACATTTGGAGAGAGAATGTAAAGCTTTGAAAATAAACAAAATCCACAGTCTTCAAAAAATCAAATTTTATAGCAGAGGAATGACAAATTTAAGGAAACCAAACAATCCCAGGCAAGATAAAATAAAAAAAGGAGGGTCCCAAATTTTAAAATTTGGGAAAAAGGTTGCAGTTGCAACAAGAGGAGAGGAATAAAAGGGGAGAGATTAAAGAGACCAAGTAATCATATCAAATAAAAAAATGTTAGATCCAATTCCATACTGGGAAAGATAGAGTGCTGGAATATAATGTCCCTTCTTGGAATGTTGGAGAAAATTACAATTTGGGCAAATTCAAGCTTAACTAGTCATGAATCTAGGGGGTCCCAACTGACACCAAATGGTCTCTAATTTGAAAGGAAATGGTATTATGAGTATTAAAACATCTCGAGGTGTTTTTTGTACACTTATTATCTGAATTTATACCTTTTCAACCTTGTTTTTGGTTAATGAGAGAAAGTGCAAATTTATTGGGAAAATGTGGTCAACTAGTCCTTCTTGGTTTGGACCCAAACGCCATCGAACCTTTCCAAAATTAATTTATATGGATACTATGGGATTTAAAACATACTAATAGACATCATGCATTCAATTTTCTAATTCTAAAACTCATTTTTACATGATATTCAAGTTTGCACAATTTGACCAATTTCTCGCTTTAGATTATTAAAACCCAAGTTGATCCAAATGCACCGGCCAAATGACTTCAAATTCAGTATGGAAGAGATTTATTGGTATTAGGGAATCATAATTCATATTATAAATTCTAATAAACTTTCAAAATTCTTCTTAATCTTTATTTTGATCGTAGGGAAAGAAGGACCAAAAGGCTAGGAAAATTGATGTTAAAACCCCCAAGGGTAGATGACAATTTTTCTCTCCAAATGTAGTACGACCATCCCAATTTTTAGAAAATATTATGGATATGAATACAATACGTAAATGAATGTCAATATTCATGGTTATTAATCTTTTCAAACTGGTTATGAGGTGCAACATCTATATGGTAAATTTCAGTGAATTTTTTCAAGGGGAAATGGTGTTCATAACTCGATTTTGAATCCTGGAAAGTAGATTGAATGGTTCAGATAATGAAATGAAATATGAACACCATAAAAAGGATTAAAATTTATTCCCTAATAGAATGAAACATCAGATAAATTCCTTCATACAAATATGATATGCAACTCTTTCAAAGTGGAATCCAAATACATGAAAACTGATCGTTCAAGAGTATGGGAATGCAAGCCTTCCACACTAGAGTTTCTTAGATTTTGAGATACAGAGAATATGGTAATCAAATTATAGAGTTATAAATCATTTATGTCTTCCACTTCATCATAAAATTCATCGAAAATTCCTCATACAAATCTGATATACAACTCTTTCCAAAATGGAAGCCAAATACATGAAAACTAGCCATTCAAGAGCATGGGAATCCAAACATTTCACACATGGATTTCTGATATTTCAACTTACATATAATATGGAAATAAGAGTATATATACATACATCATATACCCAATATTTGGAATCAAATATCCTCAGCAAAGTGCAAGCACCACTCCAATAAGTGCACCATCATGGCATGATTGTGTGGAGGAATGGAGAAGAAGGAATGAGAGAATAGGGAGATATATGAGAATTAAAATGTATGGAAATTAAAATTTAAACTAAAACAACTTCATTAATATCCAATTATAGGTATGAATTTCCCCTCCATCAACTTGTTGAGACCTGGAAAATGACAGGTGACAACAACAAGGGATTCTCCCCAGTAAACGTTCCCAACTAGCCCGTTACTGTTTGGTATGTGTTGACGGGCATATGTGACTATGCATGTAACGGGGAAGACAACCCAGACCGGGATCCTTAGAACAGGTTCCAAGCTGTTTGGGATGGTTGTTTCCGACAGGTTTAAAGGCTCTGTTAGCCTGAAAGTTAAACTAAGTCTAAAAGATAAAACTAAAGCTATTACTTTGGTTAATTAAATCGAATGTACAAATCAAACTAGTTAATCTACTTACTAACGAATTAGTAAGTTGATTAAATTAATCTATGAATCAAATCTATTTAATTAACTAGGCTTATAAATAATCAAAAACATGTTTAAATGAGTTATAAAATTTACATTATTGACAACTATACATTAATTACCAAGAATCAGAAAATAACCTGAATATGATTCAATGGCTGTTTTTTATAAAATAGTTTAAAAGAAACAACATGTAAATCAATTTATTCTGATCAAGAACAATGCAAGAAATTAACCATGAAATCGATTTATGCTAATAGAACTACCGCACGGATACGCTTTGATAATATTTAAAGAAGTTTAAGTATTAACAAAGACCATACAATAATCATTACACATCATATAAACAACAATATCAATCGTCAGTTACACAACATGATACATCAGCAAAATCAAGAACATGAAAATCGATAATCATACAAAGACATGTATATTTGTAAAATCCTTTAAAGAATTAAGACAAACATAAATAAAGTAGAAAGAGAAATAACAAGACTAATAGATATCACAAATATATGCCAGGTATACAAACTGCAAACATATATTAACAATATCACCAGTTTAACAATGTCGTGGCTGCAAACAGGTAGCTGTCCAAAGACGCAAGTAAATCGAACCACAGTCCTGTTTTCCCCTTTCCGTAAACTATCGATCCCTTAGCAGCAGTATTTCTGAGCTTTCAAGAGAAAAATCTCTTAATCTTCAGCAGCATACAGTCTGCTTTCCCCAGCTCCAGCTCTCGATTCACTCTTCCAACATTGAAAAAGAAGATCTTCAATGCTGTTGAGCATTTACAGAATAACTTAGGCAGCACTGTTTTGATCTGAGAGAGATCTCTCAGTCTAGTACCTCCCACAATCAATCAAATTCTTCCTTGCTTAAATAAACCACGAACAGAAGAAATCAAAACAAATTCAGCTCTGCAACAGGCGAATTTCTGGAAACAACCATTTCGTTGCCGGCCGCAACTGCCAAAATCGTGCTCAAAGGATCCTCTAAATTGCCTAGAATCCATCATTTTCTGGAAAAATCCCCCTAAGTAAAGCTAAATGGGTCCTATCTGAAGAAAACCCATGTGGCGGATTTTTGAGATATGCCTCCATTTGCCCACAATGTAGCTCGGAAAAACGCTTGTTATTTGAGAACGTGTTTTCTGTTACTTAGCTGAGAACGAAATTCATGATAAGCTTTTTCTTCATCTAACAACTCCAGAATCATAACAATATCCTCCAATCCAGCCATGAATGCTCCTTTAACCTGCATCAACCCAAAAATCTTAAATACAAACAATTTTTAATATTGCGATTGAATTATATTCTATTTTCCACATCAATTTTGGGAAAAGAGATTTATGCAGAAATGATAGCACAGAATATCAACTAAATCCTTTTCCATGTCATGTTTAAAATGCATGATAAAACAACAGAATTATCATAAAAGAAAAATGATGGAGAATCAGAAACTTCCCTTTTATGCTGGACGTAGTGAAAAATTCCCGTTCCTTTCAACAATCCTGCGATAACCATAATCTTCATGATTTTGATAATGAGAAAGATCTGATAGCATATCTTCGTGATCCTTGGGATATCAATATTTCTTTGATCTTTACAATTCCCATAGCGATTTGATAACACCAGATTTTCAGGTTTCAAAGCGATGCAAGTAAATTATAAACTGGTTAATCTTGATGTATTTTGGTAATTTTGATGATATCAATGGAATTCAGGAAACAAATAATTTTTGCGATGACTCTGCAATATTTAAATCAGTAAAAATGTCATAAGCAAGTTATTATCAATCCCGTATCAATCTCGACCATCCATTGAATTTCAATGAAATAAGTACCATGCGATATCGCCGATGGCATTAGAGTTTTATGAAAAAGCATGAAAGCAAAACCTTCAACACATCATTCAATGACTCAATTTACCATATATATATAAAGTTAGTAAAATGGAAACAAAGAGAAATATTAGTCCTTTCGAGACTATACTTTTCCCTTCAAGTAATTTTTTATTTATAAAGACATGATATTTAAGTATTAAGGTATAAACATGCTTTATTAATCAAAATACCAACTAACTTTATAGTAATAAACATGTACTCAACTTCAGTCTTAGATAAAATAATGATGAAGCCAATGGCGATTCTTTTAGTCATGAGTCATGAATAAAGTTTACGTTGATTCCTGGTATTTTTGCAAATAAAATTAAAATAAAGTGTTAATTATACCTAATATTCTAGGTAAACAATAAAAAGATCAAAGAACTTTATTAATACATAATATTTATACAAAATAATTAAAAGATTTATTTATTTTGTATAAATAATAAAAATAAATAAAGTCTATTAATTAAAAAGATACAAATTTGATCTTTAATTATTCAACACTTTTTAATAATGTAGCAAAAATAATATAATAGGCTTAGTAAAACTCTTTAACTTGAATGCATGGTTGTATCATCCAATATCCATCGTCTCATGAATCGAAATTACCAAGTTGAATAATCGAATCAAAATTACCCATTTATAAGGTGCCAACAATACAATAATCAGACTTACAGAAACCTTATCAATATTTATGATAACAAAATCACATAATCGAAGGATAAATATTTGGATAAGAAATCACTAGTAGATTATGACAAATTATTAACACTTATCCACTCAAAATAATAATTTCAAAATAGTAATTTTGTCACTAATCCATAGTTTGCAAAGGTTTTCTTTAAAAACATTGAATTTCATGTTTCAATAGCTTCTGGAATATCACCATTTCAGTAGCTATCAATTCTTTAATTTAGCCATATGAAATTCAAACATTTCATCAAAACAAAATACAATTTTATTTGATGAAATAATATTTTTTTTAAAGGCTGTTGGGTAGGAGCACAACAGATGGCGACTGACTGGGCAAAACAGTTATCTCTGCGAAAACATGAAATCTGATTTGTGTATTTAGCAAGCTAAGAAAAATTTTCTTTAACTCGGATTAACATTTTCCTGAAGATAAAAGAACTGTGCCTTGTGATAAGACTAGATTTCAAACTAATACCAAATTCAATTCGTTTATCATTATCCAGAGATTACCTTAAAAAATGATACGAATTTTAAGTTTTTTCAGAAAACATAAAACTCCAAAAGAAATTAGTCCTGGGAAATACAATGTAATTTTGATATTCGACCAGTTTTTAAAGATATGATCCCAATACTACAGTCACGACCCTCCTACCAGCAGGCATCCATAGCCTCGAAAGGGTTGACTTTTAACCATACATCCTACCGTTCTAGTCCCAAAATAAGATAAACACAAATATTTAGAACTTTTCAATTTATTAATGGGTAAGCTGCATTGGAACATCTTCACGAGTGTGGGATGACCTTGGATTCTTTTAGATTTTTATATATAGAACAATTCATGATTTGGAATCCAAGTATGCCACAGACGGAGCCCTCTTACCCACAGGCGTCCATAGCCTCGAAAGGGTACGTCTTTTAACCCATTCTACCCAATGACTTATATCCCAAGCTAATAAGTTTAAAGAAGGCTTCATACTCAGCATTTAAGTGCTTATCCACAAGAGATTTGCATGTTTATAATGGGGGAACGTAATAGGAAACTCTTTACGAGTAAGATAGCGTAAAGGATCTATAGATAACTGATTTTATGATTAAATTGCAACTGCTTTCCCAGAACTGATTTCTAAATAAGTATTAGAATTCCTAGTGATAGTGACTTTGATATTCATTAAATCCAACAATTTGAGGATAATGATAAAAGAAACGAAATAAAGTAAAAGTTTTCGCCTAGTAGTTTTGTTTGCAACAGTTCAATTCCTTTTTCTTTTATTCCTGAGAAAAGAACAGATTTCTAAAAAGTCTCGCTTTCTTCATATTTTACATAATCAGATTCCAATTTTATGACATAAAAATATTGCAAGATCTGAATCATTTCTCCTGGTTTTGAAAAATCAAAAGAACAACAAAAATCAAAAGAAAAATAAAAATCAATTGAAAAGAAAACAACCAATACATACATGAGTTTTATTTGAGCAAATTACAAAAACCGAATGATTTCAAAGTCTACGAGAAAACTCTTAATAAAGAAAACGAAATTTTAAAATAAATCATACACACATAACACATGAGTTAAATCAAGATCTCATCAAATAGAAAATAGGTCTAACAATATATGACTAATTCCAGCAAAAGAGAATGAGAGATTAAAATAGATTAACAAGTTTTAAAATTTTTATCCCTATTTTGCTTTTAAATCTTTCAATTTAGTCAAAGTTGGTTTTTAATAAGTGATGAGACATTAATCTAATGTGTTTTATTCAAAAATCAAAGCAACAAGATAAATCCTAATGAATATGCAGCTATAAAAAGATGAAAGATGCTTTTGTTTTAATGAGACGATTAAAGAAAACGAGAGAAAGTAAAGAACTACTTCCCTGATAATGATGTCGTCATCTCATTTTTAACATGATGTCGTCTCAACTCCATATATCTGCATTTAAAATGTAAACAAACATAAATCATTCAAAATTATAAAACTAACCTAAACTAATAAAATAACATATATACAAACTAAGTAAATGAAAATTTCCAATGAAGCCATTCGCGTAACTTGAGACCTGCCAGAGAAAACAAATCATGTATCAGCTTTAAAAATGGGAATAATTTAAAATGAAGAAAACAAAATAAATCAAATTTCGTATGTACAAAGCATAAAAGATGACATGGAAACCTTTTAATGAATGATTCCTCCCACCATGCATAAATCGGATCATAAAAATCAAGTCGGAAGGATATAGATTTCTCATGAAAACCATGACTCAAAAGACGTTTATCAGAAGTATGATTCAAGATCCATGAAAAAGAATCAATAAAAAATGTATCTTTTAATACAATATCATCATGACTAACTTCAAAAAGAGCAAAATGACATTTGGGTATTATTTGGAGATCAAATACGTCATTGTGTCTTTTAACATGAAGATTAAAATTGATGACATTATATTCAGATATGATTATCATGTTGTACTGAAGAAAATTAATTTTCAATTGTGCATCTCTTTCAATATCACAGATTGAATCATAATCCTTACTGACTAAAGATAAAATGGGTGAACATGCATGAGTCTGATGAGTAACGATAGTAGAAAAATTATGATCTTCTTCATGACAAATTTGAAAAACATCAGAATGGATCTCAAAATAGCCTTCATCTTCAAAAATGTATTTCCTTGTATCCTATCAAAATCTGACCATAATGAAGTATTCTTTAGGAAATCATTAACATGTAAATGTAGTCTATGATCAGCAAACACATCCGGATACAAAGAGTAGTAAGAGTCAGAGTATAAAAAGACAAATGCTTCTCTGTTGCTATAATTTGTTTCATTGACTGCTTTAATCGAAGCATTATTAACAAAACTCTGATCTAATTAATTTTGTGAAGAAAAGAAAGGAACTAACTCATCATGAAAGGAAGATAATGAAATTATATTATCATTAACACATTCAGTTGAAGAATTAAGAATTTTTGGTTTATCTTTCATTGTCTCGTGAACAACAAGAGTTTCAAAATTATCACTTAATATAAAAGTCAAATCATCATCATTTTTCTCTTGTTCATGAATTTGCACATCATCAAATTCTATAATTTGTCCATTTTCAATAATTTCATTTTCAGCCGTAGAATTAGGAAGAATAGATTCTATATCAACTTCAACTAATGAACTAACATGCATGCTATCTATTGAAAAATTTTCATTCTTTTCCAAATCATGAAAATCAGAGAGAGAGATAAGCCAAAGAAACCAATTCATTATGTCCTTTTCGGAAAGCTGGTATTCTTCACGAAACCTACAACATATTAACATTAATCTGGAAAAGAAATCATAAAGAGATTCATCTTTATGTCTACGAAGATTTCCTATCTCAAGTTCAAGTTTCTTAGAGTTATAATCCGCATGATCATCAAGAAATAACTGTGTGAAATGTTCCCATGAATGAATGGATTTTGCTGGCAAGAACTTAAACCAAATCAGGATTCTTCCTGTGAAATCAGCTGCAAAAAGTCTGCATTTCTCAACCTCATCAAATAGATCTATAAGATCACAGAAAGAATTAAAATTTGAAAGATGATGAGAGGCATAAATTTTACCTTCTCCATCGAAGCTCAATCGTTGCAAGAAATTATACATCTCTGGAGAAAAACTTTTTGCCAGACGTATGAAAGCTAAAAGCATGATCTAAATCAATAATATCAGCCATTTAAAAATAAAAATTAAATCCAAAATGCAACAAATAAAAATGGTCGTCTTGATGATCGGCCCTCCTTCTAGCGCCAATGTTGACGGGCATATGTGAATATGCATGTAACGGGGAAGACAACCCAGACCGGGATCCTTAGAACAGGTTCCAAGCTGTTTGGGATGGTTGTTTCCGACAGGTTTAAAGGCTCTATTAGCCTGAAAGTTAAACTAAGTCTAAAAGATAAAACTAAAGCTATTACTTTGGTTAATTAAATCGAATGTACAAATCAAACTAGTTAATCTACTTACTAACGAATTAGTAAGTTGATTAAATTAATCTACGAATCAAATCTATTTAATTAACTAGGCTTATAAATAATCAAAAACATGTTTAAATGAGTTATAAAATTTACATTATTGACAACTATACATTAATTACCAAGAATCAGAAAATAACCTAAATATGATTCAATGGCTGTTTTTTATAAAATAGTTTAAAAGAAACAACATGTAAATCAATTTATTCTGATCAAGAGCAATGCAAGAAATTAACCATGAAATCGATTTATGCTAATAGAACTACCGCACGGATACGCTTTGATAATATTTAAAGAAGTTTAAGTATTAACAAAGACCATACAGTAATCATTACACATCATATAAACAACAATATCAATCGTCAGTTACACAACATGATACATCAGCAAAATCAAGAACATGAAAATCGATAATCATACAAAGACATGTATATTTGTAAAATCCTTTAGAGAATTAAGACAAACATAAATAAAGTAGAAAGAGAAATAACAAGACTAATAGATATCACAAATATATGCCAGGTATACAAACTGCAAACATATATTAACAATATCACCAGTTTAACAATGTCGTGGCTGCAAACAGGTAGCTGTCCAAAGACGCAAGTAAATCGAACCACAGTCTTGTTTTCTCCTTTCCGTAAACTATCGATCCCTTAGCAGCAGTATTTTTGAGCTTTCAAGAGAAAAATCTCTTAATCTTCAGCAGCATACAGTCTGCTTTCCCCAGCTCCAGCTCTCGATTCACTCTTCCAACATTGAAAAAGAAGATCTTCAATGCTGTTGAGCATTTACAGAATAACTCAGGCAGCAATGTTTTGATCTGAGAGAGATCTCTTAGTCTAGTACCTCCCACAATCAATCAAATTCTTCCCTGCTTAAATAAACCACGAACAGAAGAAATCAAAACAAATTCAGCTCTGCAACAGGCGAATTTCTGGAAACAACCATTTCGTTGCCGGCCGCAACTGCCAAAATCGTGCTCAAAGGATCCTCGAAATCGCCTAGAATCCATCATTTTCTGGAAAAATCCCCTGAGTAAAGCTAAATGGGTCCGATCTGAAGAAAACCCATGTGGCGGATTTTTGAGATATGCCTCCATTTACCCACAATGTAGCTCGAAAAAACGCTTGTTATTTGAGAACGCGTTTTCTGTTACTTAGCTGAGAACGAAATTCATGATAAGCTTTTTCTTCATCTAACAACTCCAGAATCATAACAATATCCTCCAATCCAGCCACGAATGCTCCTTTAACCTGCATCAACCCGAAAATCTTAAATACAAACAATTTTTAATATTGCGATTGAATTATATTCTATTTTCCACATCAATTCTGGGAAAAGAGATTTATGCAGAAATGATAGCATAGAATATCAACTAAATCCTTTTCCATGTCATGTTTAAAATGCATGATAAAACAACAGAATTATCATAAAAGAAAAATGATGGAGAATCAGAAACTTCCCTTTTATGCTGGACGTAGTGAAAAATTCCCGTTCCTTTCAACAATCCTGCGATAACCATAATCTTCATGATTTTGATAATGAGAAAGATCTGATAGCATATCTTCGTGATCCTTGGGATATCAATATTTCTTTGATCTTTACAATTCCCATAGCGATTTGATAACACCAGATTTTCAGGTTTCAAAGCGATGCAAGTAAATTATAAACTGGTTAATCTTGATGTATTTTGGTAATTTTGATGATATCAATGGAATTCAGGAAACAAATAATTTTTGCGATGACTCTGCAATATTTAAATCAGTAAAAATGTCATAAGCAAGTTATTATCAATCCCGTATCAATCTCGACCATCCATTGAATTTCAATGAAATAAGTACCATGCGATATCGCCGATGGCATTAGAGTTTTATGAAAAAGCATGAAAGCAAAACCTTCAACACATCATTCAATGACTTAATTTACCATATATATATAAAGTTAGTAAAATGGAAACAAAGAGAAATATTAGTCCTTTCGAGACCATACTTTTCCCTTCAAGTAATTTTTTATTTATAAAGACATGATATTTAAGTATTGAGGTATAAACATGCTTTATTAATCAAAATACCAACTAACTTTATAGTAATAAACATGTACTCAACTTCAGTCTTAGATAAAATAATGATGAAGCCAAGGGCGATTCTTTTAGTCATGAGTCATGAATAAAGTTTACGTTGATTCCTGGTATTTTTGCAAATAAAATTAAAATAAAGTGTTAATTATACCTAATATTCTAGGTAAACAATAAAAAGATCAAAGAACTTTATTAATACATAATATTTATACAAAATAATTAAAAGATTTATTTATTTAGTATAAATAATAAAAATAAATAAAGTCTATTAATTAAAAAGATACAAATTTGATCTTTAATTATTCAACACTTTTTAATAATGTAGCAAAAATAATATAATAGGCTTAGTAAAACTCTTTAACTTGAATGCATGGTTGTATCATCCAATATCCATCGTCTCATGAATCGAAATTACCAAGTTGAATAATAGAATCAAAATTACCCGTTTATAAGGTGCCAACAATACAATAATCAGACTTACAGAAACCTTATCAATATTTATGATAAAAAAATCACATAATCGAAGGATAAATATTTGGATAAGAAATCACTAGTAGATTATGACAAATTATTAACACTTATCCACTCAAAATAATAATTTCAAAATAGTAATTTTGTCACTAATCCATAGTTTGCAAAGGTTTTCTTTAAAAACATTGAATTTCATGTTTCAGTAGCTTCTGGAATATCACCATTTCAGTAGCTATCAATTCTTTAATTTAGCCATATGAAATTCAAACATTTCATCAAAACAAAATACAATTTTATTTGATGAAATAATATTTTTTTTAAAGGCTGTTGGGTAGGAGCACAACAGTATGGGGAATCTGTCCGATTTACGGTCCGGCTACCATAGGTCAAATAACAAAATAAAAAGGTTTTACTGGTTGCGGCCTAGTCCACCGTGTATGTTTTAGTTTTTTTTATTAAAGTATGGGATGAAAGTGCCTATCTAAGAATGCAGATTGATAGAGAATACAAGGAGCGGTCACAATGTGATGCGCAGGTTCTTACCTCTCGTCTTAAACTCTCTCGCATATAAATCACACAAACAAGAAATTAAAACTAACTACCTAACCTATCCCTAGGGAGCAATATTATTATTCATTAATGAGTAATGTGTTTTGCGCATGCATTAAGAAAAATCACAGATAGATGATACTTCTTTCAAAACACATGAACATTTAAAGATATTTGGACAACCATATAGCCAATTGTTTATGAACAACATTCATTACTCATAGTGGAAAATTCATAGAGTAAACAAGAGAGCATTCATACAAGAACATAGGTTCAAAGAGTTAGAACGATCTCACAGTTCATGGACACAAGACTGAAAATGAAATAGTTCACATTCAGCAAATCCATGGCACAACATTTGAAAAATTCCACAAAGCTTTCTCCAATAGGAAACTTGTAATTTATTTATGCGAAAGGAAATAGTTCTTCTTACATCAGATTCTCACAAATATCTCTAGGAAAAAGTCCCTTATTCTATCTAATTATCCTATACTTATACTACAAGCAAAACCTTTTAGGCTGCCTCCCTTCTGCTTTGCCCTTTAGCCATATATTCTTTGCAGCAATCTTCCTATCATGAACATATCAGATCATTAGTGTTTAACAAAGTAACAAAAACTAGATCAATACATGCATTATGTAATATGAACTATAAACAATATTAATGCATGAAAATAAAGAATGTCAAGGCAAAAGAAATCCTGCAAGTTTATGCTTAAACCCCTGTTCAAAAACTAAAACACATCCTCGATAGAATAGATTCTTCCTCTCAATCTAGGCCACATCTGAGCTAAATCGAAACCCTTCGATGGAAGCATGAACCAGGACAAAGTAACCACCACTCTTCAAAACACCAAACCCCCAAACTATGTTCTTCAGCTCAGACAACTTTAACATCGACCCGCGCCCACAGGAAATATCCGCCATTCCATAAAATAGTGTAAAAACACACCAAAACGGTGGGAAAAACCCCACCGACAGTCGGAAGCAATAAACACTAAGCATCGGGCAGATAATCCAATTCGGTGGGTGACCATACTATAACATCGGACTATTAGTTCATTAAGGAACCACAACAACAAAAACCATACAAACAACGGCTTCCACGATCAACATAAAAAACATCGGCGAGCGGAAGAACTAAGGACTCTAGAAGCATAGTCCTATTCATAGCCGCAACGATAGGTGACAGACAAACTCAGGGCTTTGCGAAAACCGAGAACATCAGCAAAATAAACACTAAATTGTAGCCTCGGACCTCAGAACCACTACGGCATCGGATGACTAGTTCAAAGAGGAGCCGTAACAGCGAAAGTCACATGGACTAAGGGTTCCACAGACCAGTAACATCAGAGAAAACTAGAACAAACCATTGGCGAAAATCAAACAAAACATCGGTGAATTGAACAACTACATGTCGGATGGTTAATCCATTAAGGGGCCGCAATGACGGAAGACAATTAGACTACGGCCCCCGCAAAACACAAAATATTCGACGATTGGAACAACCAAAGGTCATGTGTTAGCGAAGCAAAAGACTAGTTCCCCGATCAAATGTCCAATACACTTTCGATAGAGAAAAGAGAAAATCATATTAAAAACCGCACGGAATCGGAAAAGATAAGGGCCTCCATCAGAATGCTTGCAGTCTACCATACGAAATGGCGGAAACACAGAGGACTATTGTTCCGATGGTGATAAAACAAAAATGCCGAAAAAAAATAAAAGAAAAAAGCGCATCGACAAAAAACATGGATTTAGATCGGGTCATTCATTAGTTAATTTCCACAACGACAGTTGCGTAGATGACTACGACCCCGACTCACTACTCAATAAACCTCCAACAATGAAAACCAAAATTTCAAGCTCAAGTCAAACAAAAGATAATCATTCAAACTCTCGAAAATGGCAAAAAATAGTTGACTGGGTTTTCGCGACAATAAAAAAAAACGCCAGCGATTGGAGGTTCTAAAACTATGGATCGACGGACTTAAAACTAAGCACACCCGCACTGTCGGTGAGACAAAAAAACAAGGCCTCCGTAACAGCGGCGTCGCTTGAGACTAGAACCCCGATTCACTGTTCGAAAACACCTCCGACAGCTATAAGCAAACATAAAACATAACGTTAAGTGCTCAAAGACCTTTGGCTGAGAAGCGTTAAAAAATAGTTTGTTTAACCTTCGAAACAGCGGCGACATAGAGAACAAGATTTCTGACTCAAACCTCAACTGACCTCCGATATTGATAAATGAAAACAATCAGATCAAAAGGACAACATTTTCAAATCGAACTTTAAACTCCATGACCCAAAGCATTTGTAGACACAACAATTTTTTGAAAAGCATGAAAACAGTTGACCTTGAAACAATCCAAACTGTAGTAGAGGGAAAACAAAATAGAGTTCATGAATCCAAACCATTTTAGGCAAGATAAAATCAAAGGGAGGGTCCAAAATTTTAAAAAAAAATTGGGAAATTGTTGCACCTGCAACAATTGGCGACTACCTGGTGAACCCAAGTCTCTGGACAATTTCTTCCTTAAGTAACAGACTGTTTAACAATAAAACCAACATGTTGAATTATTCTAGATGTCTAGATTTCCCGAATGGAAAATGTATGTACTTTTAATCATTGATGATAGTCCAATTAGGAAAATGGAAACCAGGATTTCAAAGTCAAGATAACTCTTTTGAGGCCAGGAATATGAGATTCATTTATTACCTCTATCTTAAGGTAGCTTCCAGCTTGGACACCACAGGATTGTAACATATGGTAAGCAGAAATATTCATTTGTTCCTTATTCCCATGCCATTTTGCACTTTTGTGCTTTTGGACTTTTTTGTCCTTTTCGAGTCCTCTTGTATGCCTTTCTTTCTTAATTTTTTATTCAGGCTCCTCTATCCAAAGTGTCCTTTTGTGTGAGAGATGTATTGATTTTCAGCTCACGGACGAAGAAGAACTTTGGCAATTTTGTACTTGTATGCTTTAGTACTTTGTTTTGATACATATTGCTTTCTTAGAAGTTTTGACTCTTATCTGCCTTTTGGCTTTCAATTCTTGGCATGGGATTCTTTATATATAATATACTGTTTACCTTGCTTCTTTTCCATGGGTCTTTTCCTGTCACTCCTTAGGACATTTTAAATGTGAGATGGATGGAGCCTCGAAATAGTATTCCAGACTTTTTGATCCTAAGTTATTTTACAAGGATTAAGTAGGACTTCAATGTGTTCATAGCCATTTAGGAAAACTGTTCAACTAGAATAAATTTGTTCAAATAAAACAATAGTACACAGTCTTACACCCGAGGAATTTAGTTAATCCAGAATTCAGATGCTCTCCATGCAACCAAAAGTTTGCCTCTTTTATTGAAATCAATCAAAATCTAAACTAAAAACAAACATAAATAAAGTAAACCAAAAATAAACAACCAAATCAATTTATTTATGTACAAGATAATTCAAGAAATATAAATCAAGACAAATAAAAATAAAAATTGAGAACAAAACCACTAACTGTTCAGTCCTCTGCCCACCCCTATAAATCTGGAAACTTGTAAGTTAAGGGGCTAGGCTTGACTAAAATGAAAAAGACCTAACCATTATCTAATTCTACTATACTTAATTAAAAAACTACATTTGCTATTTTACAATCAATCTCATCAGCCCGTGAAAATCGAAGGAGATCGGGCTGGGTGTCTAATATACTACTAGCTTCTTTTGCTTGGTAGTTTCCCAGTTCTAGCTCAATTAGATGATTTCCCAACACAAAATTCACTGGTTCACTTTTTCTTCCAATTGTGTAACATTGTGATTCATGTGGGGCTCTCTTAATATTTTAATTTGGTTTGGACTTCCCTTCTGAGGAAACCACAAGCCTTGACCAATATGAAGCAAATACCCATTTAGTCTTGCTGACTAGTCTCGATTCAAAATAAGTCCATAGCCATCAGGTATGTCTGCTACTACAATATCAATGTACTGACATATCTTTTTATTTGCAGATAATCGAATCAACACATATTCCATTTCTCCGACTACTTTCACATTGGTTTTGTCTAACTGAGTAACCTGCCAGTTAGTAGGTTTAGGTTGTCCATTAATCCTTTTGCAGACTGCGAGTGGCATAACATTGACAGATGACCCTCAGTCTACTAAAAAATTGTGCACATTATGGTTTCAAATCTCAAGAGTCAGGAGGAATGGTGGGGTTTTAAACCTGGTCTTACCTCCCACACTTGCTTCAACAATTTCTTCTACAGGTTGGTTGTTGGTGGGAAGTTCTTCCTCTGGTCCTTCAGGTGCTTTGAGATCTTCTTTGACATTACCCACTTTGTCTTCAATGTTGAATTGTCTCGGATCTTGACTTCTAATGGTAAGTTTAGGTATTTCCTCATCTGTGTTGTTATTCTGTATTCTCTTCATCTTCTCCTGAAATTTCTTACTTACCAAACCTTGAATTCTTGTTGTTTCATTTGTTTCTGATATTTCTTCGTGTTTCAGTGAATTTTCGTCTTCTGTGTCAAAAAGTGAGACATATTCCCATAAAACAAGAGCATTATCTTCTTGTTTATTTGTGGATTTATTACCCTTTTCCTCCTCCTCATCATCTTTTGTTAGTTTAGAATCCAATAGCTGATTCATTACTAATGTCATTGAATTTATCCATTGAGGGAAATTTTTCTCAGAATGGGGCTATTGATGAAAGGTGAAAAAGTTATCCATACCCACCTCTATTAATTTCATTGATGCAGGACTGTGTGGAGGAGGTTTATATTGAGAGTTGTCCTCTCTCCTTTTATAGTAAGGCTTATAAGATTTCTGAGCCTCTTTTTCATTTTCCAAATCTATTATTCTGTTAGATAGTTTCTGCATCATTTTCAACATTCCTTCAAAGTTATATGAGTGCTCCTCTTTAGGTTTAGACAATAATAAGGCTTTCTTACCAAAAGTTTTTTCTCTTGACTGTTTAGGATAATCTTCTATGCTCTCTTTTTCAGCGTCTACTCTCTCCGCCTCTTCATATGTTTTTGACAACGTAGGTTTGACTTGCATCTTGGAAAACATGGCCAAGTCAGGACCTAAAGCTGAAGTATAGTATTCGATCAGAACTTTATCAGAAGGCTTACCAGTTGTAGAAAAATTCTTAAGATAAGCAACAAACCTTTGGGTGAAACTATGCACTTTCTCTTTTCTTTCTTTCTTTAAAGCGCACAACCCTTTCATTAGAGCTGCGTGAGTTTTCTAGGCTGTATATTTATTTCTGAATATCCTTTCAAAAGTGTCCCAGTCTGGGATTGAGTTTGCAGGCAGAGCAAAATACCATGAGGTTGCTGCTCCTTTCAGGGTATGTGGAAATAATCTACAAATTACATCTTCATGTTCTCCAGCCCTTAGCCCTTCTATAGCCAAGTAGAAGCTTTTCAAATGATAATATACTAAAATATTTTCACTGGCATCAAACTTAGGTAGCATTTTCTCAAAATCCTGAGGTAAGTCATGCAAAGGAGGTGCTAGGTTTAGAGGTGACCTAGCCTTCCAAGCAGGTGGTGGATTTGGTGGGTTGGGTGGCTGGTTTGCATTTATGCCTGCCATGAGTCTGGGTGAAGAGTGAGGTGGTGAATGAATAGGAGTATGGACAGGTGAATAGTAAGGAGTCTCTGGGTCTACTTGATTCAAAGGCTGTACAACTTCCTGTAAGGCTATTTCTACAAGTTCTTCCAAATATCCAACCAACACTGAGTCTTCCAATATAGGACGGTCTTTCTTTTTATATTCTCTTCTGGGTAATTCAGGGATAATTGGTAATCCTCCAATATTCTTCACATATGCCCGAGTATGTCTTCTCAAATCATTCACTACTTCGTTATCAACAGAATACAAATGCTCTTTACCCTTCTCTTTAGGAATTGGATTGGGAAACAAATTGCTTTCAGAACTGTTACTGGTGGAATAATCTTGAGAAAATAAGTTTCCTCGGCCAGCCATGCACTGGCGGCCCTCCTTCTAGCGAAAAAACTATTGAGGCCTGGAAAATTGCACGTGACAATAGTAAGGGATTCTCCCTAGTAAACATTCCCAACTAGCCTGTTACTGTTTGGTATGGGGAATCCGTCCTGTTTATGGTTCGGATACCGTAGGTTAAATAACAAAATAAAAAGGTTTTACCGGTTGCGGCCCGGTCCATCGTGTATGTTTTAGTTTTTTTTATTAAAGTATGAGATGCAAGTGCCTATCTAAGAATGCAGATTGATAGAGAATATGAGGAGCGGTCACAATGTGATGCGCAGGTTCTTACCTCTCGTCTTAAACTCTCTCGTATCTAAATCACACACATCAAGAAATTAAAACTAACTACCTAACCTATCCCTAGGGAGCAAGATTATGATTCATTAATGAGTAATATGTTTTTCGCATGCATTACGAAAAATCACAGATAGCTAATACTTCTTTCAAAACACATGAACATTTAAAGATATTTGGACAACTAGATAGCCAATTGTTTATGAACAACATTCATTACTCATAGTGGAAAATTCATAGAATAAACTAGAGAGCATTCATACAAGAACATAGGTTCAAAGAGTTAGAATGATCTCATAGTTCATGGACACAAGACTGAAAACGAAATAGTTCACATTCAACAAATCCGTGGCACAGCATTTGAAAAATTCCACAAAGCTTTCTCCAACAGGAAACTTGTAATTTCTTTATGCAAAAGGAAATAGTTCTTCTTACATCAGATTCTCACAAATTTGTTTGGGAAAAAGTCCCTTATTCTATCTAATTCTCCTATACTTATACTACAAGCAAAACCTTTTAGGCCGCCTCCCTTCTGCTTTGCCCTTTAGACATATATTCTTTGCAACAATCTTCCTATCATGAACATATCATATTATTAGTGTTTAACAAAGTAACACAAACTAGATCAATACATGCATTCTATAATATGAACTATAAACAATATTAATGCATGAAAATAAAGAATGTCAAGGCAAAAGAAATCCTACAAGTTTGTGCTTAAACCCCTGTTCAAAAACTAAAACACATGCCTGATAGAACAGATTCTTCCTCCCAATCCAGGACACATATGAACTAAATCGAAACCCTCCGATGGAAGCATGAACCAGGACAAAGTAACCACCACTCTTCAAAACACCAAACCCCCAAACCATGTTCTTCAGCTCAGACAACTTTAACATCAACCTGCGCCCATAGGAAATCTTCGCCATTCCATAAAACAGTGTAAAAACACACCAAAACGGTGGGAAAAACCCCACCGACAGTTGAAAGTAATAAACACTAAGCATCGAGTAGATAATCCACTTCGGTAGGTGACCATACTATAGCATTGGACTATTAGTTCATTAAGCCACCGTAATGACGAAAACCATACAAACAATGGCTTCCGTGATCAACATAAAAAACATCGACAAGCGGAAGAACTAAGGACTCCAGAAGCATAGTCCTATTCATAGCCGGAACAGTAGGTGACGAACAAACTCAGGGCTCTGTGGCAACCGACAAAATCGACGAAATAAACACTAAACTACAGCCTCAGACCTCGGAACCACTACGGCATCAGATGACTAGTTCAAAGAGGAGCTGTAACGATGAAAGTCACATGGACTAAGGGTTCTGCAGACCAGTAACATCGGAGAAAACCAAAACAAACCATCGGCAAAAATCAAACAAACCATCGATGAATTGAACAACTACATGTCGGATGGTTAATACGCTAAGGGGCCACAATGACGAAACACAATTAGACTACGGGCCCCGCAAAACATGAAATCTTTAGTGATTGGAAGAACCAAAGGTCATGCGTCGGCGAAGCAAAAGACTAGTCCCCGGATCAAATGTCCAATACACTTTCGATAGCGAAAAGAGCAAATCATATTAAAAACCCCGCAGAATCGGAAAAGATAAGGGCCTCTGTCGGAATGCTTGCAGTCTTCCATCTCAAACAACGATAACATAGAGGACTATTGTTTCGACGGTGATAAAACAAAAACAACGAAATAAAATAAACAAAAAAGCGCATTGACGAAAAACATGGCTTTATATTGGGTCATTCATTAGTTAATTTCTGCAACGGCGGCTGTGTAGATGACTACGGCCTCGACTCACTGCTCAATAAACCTTTGACAGTGAAAACCAAAACTTCAAGCTCAAGTCAAACAAAAGATAATCATTCAAAATCCCGAAAATGGAAAAAAATAGTTGAT
The DNA here is from genome assembly GCA_001517045.1 of Pseudotsuga menziesii. Classification (NCBI taxonomy): domain Eukaryota; kingdom Viridiplantae; phylum Streptophyta; class Pinopsida; order Pinales; family Pinaceae; genus Pseudotsuga; species Pseudotsuga menziesii. Next base: position 245,953 of record LPNX011018580.1, read on the forward strand.
TGGGTTTCCGTGACAATAAAAAAAAACACCAGCGATCAGAGGTTCTAAAACTACAGATCGAAAAACTTACAACTAAGCACACCCGCACTGTCAGCGAGACAAACAACAATGCCTCTGTAATGGCGGTGTCACTTGAGGCTAGAACCCCGATTCACTGTTCGAAAACACCTTCGATAGTGATAAGAAAACATAAAAGTGCTCAAAGACCTTTGGCTGAGAAGCGTTAAAAAATAGTTCGTTTAACCTTCGAAACAACGGCGACATAGAGAACAAGAGTTCCAACTCAAACCTCAACTGACCTCCGATAGTGATAAAGGAAAAAAATCAGATCAAAAGGACAACATTTTCAAATCGAACTTTAAACTCCACGACCCAAAGCATTTGTAGACACAACAATTTTTTGAAAAGCATGAAAACAGTTGACCTCGAAACAATCCAAACTGTAGCAGAGGGAAAACAAAACATAGTTCATGAATCGAAACCATTTTAGGCAAGATAAAATCAAAGGGAGGGTCCAAAATTTAAAAAAAAAATTGGGAAATTGTTGCAGCTGCAACACAACCAACTTGGAAAGGAATCCAACTCCCTCGAAATTGGTTCACAAGAAGGGAGAGTGAACACTAATAGTGCAATGGAGAAGCAAAAGCTCTCCAAAATGCAAAAGCTGTTAGAAACAGGACCACGGAGCAATAACATATATACAGTTAAATCATTAAACAAGATTCAAAAAACACATTTAACACATTACAGAGAGACACATATATAATGTGGTTCACCCAATAGATGTGCTATGTCCACACAAAAATTTTCAGTCATTTTATTAGCGTCTAGAAAGATGAAGGGATACAACCTGCAACAACTATGTTGCACTTCCTCTTCACACTCTCGCAGTCTCTCTCACACAATCACAAATTTTTTTTACAATACAATACAATACCATACCATACACAGCCGTATTATAATGCTTTTCTTTTATAGGGGAAATACCATGGGAAAATACTACGGTTAATCCAATACCATGGGTCTGCAAAAATATTGGCCAACAAACATTCCAAAAGTTGGCCAACAAACATCATCAAAACTATTGGTCAATAAACATCCACAAAATTGTACACTCATTCCAAATTTGGGGAACGAGTGTACAATAAACCTGGGGTACAAACACAACTGAATAAAATCTCCGAATCTGAAAGATCAGTTTCCATAACCAACAATCTCTCACTTGAATACTGATCACAACAAATCCACCGCTATTGCACTTGTTGGAATATGCTCTGGACCTTCGACTTGGCTAATTTTTTATTTTCACCTTCATGCTTGAAGGCCAATAGAGACCAAGCAGGAACTCATTTTCTCTCTGGTTACCCCCTTTGTCAACAAGTCTGCAGGATTCTGGCTAGTATGCATCTTTTCCAGTTTTAATAGTTCTTCATCTAGAACAGATCTTATGAAGTGGTACTTGAGATGTATATGTTTAGTCTTCGAATGAAAGGTTGATTTCTTTGCAAGATGAATGGCACTCTGGTTGTCACTATACATCCTTCTTTTGTCCTGCTTCTTACCCAATTCCTCCATGAACCTCTGAACCAAATCATCTCCTTACTAGCCTCTGTAGCAGCAACATACTCTGATTACGTTGTTGAAAGTGCAACAAACTATTGCAGTTTTGAAATCCAACTAACTATTGTTCCACCCACATTAAACACATACGCTATGGTGCTCCTCCTACTGTCTTTATCACTAGCCATATCTGCATCAACATATCCCTGTAGAACAACGTTTAAACCTACAAAACATAATGCATGAGAAGTGGTATCTCTCAAATACCTAAGAATCCATTGTACTTATTTCCAATGCTCTTTACCTAGATTATTCATATACCTTCTCACAACTCCCACTGTATGTGCAATATCTGGTCTTGTGCACACCATGGCATACATCAAGCTTCCAACCGTTGATGAATATGGAATCCTAGAAATGTAATATATCTCTTCATGTGTCTCTGGACACATCTCCTTACTTAGTTTGAAATGGTTGGATAAAGGTGTACTAACTAGTTTTTCATTCTACATTCTAAACCTCTCCAACACCTTTTCTATTTACTCACCTTGAGACAATGTTAATTTACGATTTTTCCTGTCTCTTGTTATTCTCATACCAAGGATTTTCTTTGCAACACCCAAATCCTTCATCGCAAATGATTTAGCTAGTTTTCTTTTGAGCACATTTATATCCTGCATGTTACACCCTACAACAAGCATGTCATCCACATAAATTAACAAGATAATATACCTTTCATTATCTAGCCTCTTGAAATAAACACAGTGGTCAGAATAGAATCTATCATAACCTTGTTCTATCATAAACTTATCAAATTTTAAATACCACTTCCTTGCAACTTGCTCCAGGCCATACAAGCTCTTCTTCAACATGCAAACCAAATTATCCTTCCCTTTGACCTCATATCCCTGTGGATGCTGCATATAAATCTCTTCCTCCAAATCCCCATGGAGAAAGGTTTTTTTTACATCTAATTGTTCAAGATGCAAATCTTCTACCATCACTAGACTTAAAATAGTTCTAATTGAAGTCATTTTAACAATAGGAGAAAATATTTCATCAAATTCTATACCTTTATTTTGTGCAAACCCCTTTACAACAAGTCTAGCCTTGTACCACTTCTTGCCTCCATATTTTTCCTTCAACCTATAAACCCATTTATCCTGCAATGCCCTTTTTTCTGTAGTCAACTGAACCAAATCCCAAGTCTGGTTTCTTACCGATGAGTCCATCTCCTCATTCATGCCTTTCTCCCACTTCTTTCTAGTTTCTACCTACATTGCCTCTTCATAACATTTATGTTCGCAAGAATCAATCATCAATAAATAATATAGTGAAGGAGAGAATCGTTCAGGGGGTCTTCTTAACCTGGTAAATTTTCTTACAGTTGCAGGAGTTTCAGGTACCTACTGTTATTGATTTTTTGGTGCCTTTGGAACTTCATTTTATTTGATTTCATCAAGCACTGTGTACTCTGTGTTTTCCTTTTCCACTTTATTTCCCTGCAATTGATCTTTGTACATAACATTTTCATTGAATACTACATCTCTACTCCTAATGATTTTGCGATTTTGAAAATCCCATAAGCGATAACCAAAATAATCAACCCTGTATCCAATAAAGGTACATTTCTTGGATTTAGCTTCAAGCTTTGTTCTATCATCTTTATCAATATGGGCACATGCCTCACAACCAAAAGTTCTCAGAAATGAGTATTTTACATGTTTACCTATTTATGCCTCCTCTGGAATCCCACCATCCAAAGCGCTTGAAGGCCCTTTGTTTATTAAATAAACAACAATGTTTACATCATCGGCCCAAAACTGTAAGGGCAACCCTCCATGCAATATCATACAGCTTGCACACTCCATGATTGTTCTGTTCATCCTTTCTGACACACCATTTGCTTCTAGTGTTCCACGGACTTTCTTCTATCTATGAATCCCATTGTGTGAACAGTAACTGTCAAACTCCTTGACGCAGTGTTCACCTCCATTATCAGATCTGATAAATTTCAACATTTTTCTTGTCTCATTCTCATCCAAATATTTCCACTTCTTAAAAGTATCAAACACATCAGATTTATGTTGCATGCAATAAACCCAAGTTTTTCTAGTTGCATCATCAATAAAAGTAATATAATAATGAGAGCCGCCAAGAGATTGTACCTAAGATGGTCCCCATACATCTGTATGGACAAGCTCTAACTTTTCACCCTTCTTTTGTTTCCCAACCCTGATAAAACTAACTCTCTTCTGTTTTCCATGAACATAGTTCTCATAGAATTCCAAACTTACCTGCTTCAGATCTGGAAGCAATTTCCTTGAGTGAATAATCTGCATCCCCTTCTCACTCACGTGGCCAAGCCTATGATGCCACAATGTCGCACCTGTTTCTATGGAAGCTACAGAGATATAATAATCAATATTATGAGGACATAAATATAACGTACCTACCCTATCTCCTTTTTCTATTACTAGTGATCCTTTAGTGATATTCCACCACGTTTCTCCAAGCGTAGACAAACAATCACTATCTCCCAACTTCCCTGTTGAGATCAAATTTCTTTTCATAGCAGGAATGTGCCTTACATATTTTAGCATCCAATCACTTCCATTATTTAACTTAATCCATACCTTACCCTTTTCAACAATTTTACATGGTTCATCATCCCCCAATAAAACATGTCCAAAATTACCTTGAACATAATCATGAAAGAATTTCCTATGGGGTGTAGCATGACATGAAGCCCCTGAATTTAATACCTAGTAATTGCTAGTATTATCTAATGCAAGAATCAAATAGTCTTGTAACACACCACCTGCTACATCCGCTTCCTGATTAGTCTCTTACTGCCTCTCACCTTTCTTCTTTGGTGCTCTACAGTTTTTTTTAGATGTCCTTTCTTAACACAATTCCAACACTCTATTTTTCCAAATATAGACTTGGATATTCCCTTTTTAGACTTGCTGTGATTTCCTAGTCTCCTTCCTCTCTCCTTTTGTCTCCCTCTTCTCTCCATGATCAATGCATTACCTGATGTCTCGCCTGTTGTTTTTCTTTGAATTTCCTCGCTAAGACTAACACCAACAACATCATCAAAATTAAGAGTGTTTGAACTAGGGACAGAGTTACTTAAAGCCATGACCAAATTTATTCCATCTTTCTAGAAATGAGCACAAGTTTAGAAGATCCCTAACCTCATCATCAAATTTTGCATTTACAGAACTTAATGGAATCGTAAGTGTATTAAACTCAATTAAATGGTCAGCAACAGATCCACCTTCCGACATCTTCATATTAAATAAACTCTTCATTAAAAATACCTTGTTGGAAGCCGAGGGTTTTTCGTAGAGTTTTCCAATGCACTCATCACACCCTCTATTGTTTTTTCTTTCGAAATATTGAAAGCCACTAATGAATCCAACAACATCCATATTGTTCCCAGTGCCTTTCTGTGAAGAACCTCCCATTCTTCATCCTTCATAGTTGCCGACTGTTTTTTTTTCTACCCAATGGCAGGTACCAATTCTTCTGGTACAGATAGTCCTCTATTTGCATCTTTCATAACTGATAGTTTTGGCCGTTAAATTTCTTGACCCTCATTAGAGGAAATTTGGGGTCTAAAATGGTCCTTATAAGAAAATGCGCCAACAATAAATTTTGTGAGTTCAAAAACCAATATAATTTCAATAAAATGAGTCAACCATAATGGTTGAATTGACATATTTGTCATAAAATAAAACTATTTTTTTTGTTTGTATTTTTGACATATCTCCCTATTTTTTGACTCAGATTTCAAGTAGGATAGCTCGTTGGATGCGGAATTTAATTCCGCATCCAACAAGTATCCACACTGCATACTTTTGATGGACCCCGCAACCCCAAAAACAAGAAATACTTGAAAAATGTGATTTTGATGTCATCATCACGTATTTCTTGTTTTTTGGGTAGCGGGGTCCGTCAAAAGTATACAATGTGGGTACTCATTGGATGAGGAATTAAATTCTGCATCCAACAAGCTCTCTCACTCAGAATTTGAGTAAAAACACAGGGAGATATGTCGAAAATACGAACACAAAAAATAGTTTTTTTCATTCTCCCTCCAAAATTAATAACTATTATTTTATTATTTTAATTATTATTTTATTATTTTAACTATTATTTTATTATTTTTCTTAGGAGGACCATTTTAGAACTCTAATTTCCTGTAATGAAACTTTCCCTCTTCTACCATTTCTCCCACTTGAACTAGGAACCGTTGTTTATTTTGAGTTTACCAGCCAAATATACCTTTTGGCTCTGATACCAATTGTTAGAAATAGGACTGTAGAGAAATAACAGATATATAGTTAAATCATTAAACAAGATGCAAAAAACACATTTAACACATTACAAAGAGACACAAATATAATATGGTTCACCCAAGAGACGGACTACATCCACACAGAAATTGCCAGTCCTTTTATTAGAGTCCAGAAAGATGAAGGGATACAACCTGCAACAACTCTGATGCAATTTCTCTTCACACTCTCGCAGTCTTTCTCAAAAAATCACAAATATTGTTTACAATACAATACAATACAATACAATACAATACCATACCATACACAATCGTATTATAATGTTTTTCTTTTATAGGGGAAATACCATGGGAAAATACTATGGTTAACCCAATACCATGAGTCCACAAAACTGTTGGCCAACAAACATCCGTAAAACTGTACACTCGTTCCAAAGTTGGAGAACGAGTGTATAGTAAACCTGGGGTACAAACATGACTGAATAACATCTATGAATATGGAAGATCAGGCTCCACAACCAACAAAAGGAAAATTAACAAATGATAAAAATATATTCGCATTCCTCCTGACATCTTTTTATTAACTTAGTGAGGTCTCCTAAGGTATAATTTCCCTCCATGGGCTTACTCCAACTCATTTTAGTGGTTTAGTAAGTCTCATGACACGTGTCATCCTCTTCATGATCCAATTCTTTCCCCAATTTGAATGGCTTCCTATAACTCCCAAATTCGACCTATTAATGGTGGATATTTTTAGTGCTTTCATGTCATATTTGTGAGATGTCTTCAATCAGGTTTGAATTTTTCATAATTTTCATAGAATATTTCATCATTTGTTGTCATATAGTGCATGGAATCTCCTTCCAAGTGGCACACATTGTCTTCCAGTCTCTTCCTCTTCCATGGGAGTTACTCTCCTTTACAAATTTGAATTGCTTGGCTCATTATATTCTATCATTAGAGGAATTTTGGGGTCTAAAATGGACCTCCTAAGGAAAATAATAAAATAATAGTTAAAATAATAAAATAATAGTTAAAATAGTAAAATAATATTGATTAATTTTGGAGGAAGAAAGAAAAAAACTACTTTTTGTGATCGTATTTTCGACATATCTCCCTATGTTTTTACTCAAATTTCGATCGGGAGAGCTCGTTGGATGCGGAATTTGATTCCGCATCCAACGATTACCCATACTGCATACTTATGACGGACCCCGTTACCCCAAAAACAAGAAATACCTGAAAAATGTGATGATGACATCATGATCACATTTTTTCAAGTATTTCTTGTTTTTGGGGTAGTGAGGTCTATCAAAAGTATGCAGTGTGGGTACTCGTTGGATGCGGAATCAAATTCCACATCCAACGAGCTCTCCCGATCGAAATTTGAGTAAAAACACAATGAGATATGTCGAAAATACGAACAAAAAAAGTAGTTTTTTTTAATGACAAATATGTCAATTCAACCATTATGGTTGACTTATTTTATTGAAATTTTATTGGTTCTTGAATTCCAACTCACAAAAACTTATTTTGGCACGTTTTCTTATAAGGCCCATTTTAGACCCCAAATTTCCTCTAATGTTGACACCACATCACCCTCCAATAGCGTTACATTACCCATGTGTTAGAATTTTGATGAAGATCATGCCAAGCGTGTGGGGAATCTAGTCATCCAAAGGCTCTACAAGCTTCCAAGTGTCTTCATGAACACATGCCACCTTATTTTATTAGAATTTATCATTTATGTGATGCACTTAAATGTTAATATGGTAAACTAATGTCCTTTTGGGTCCCATGTCCCCTTATTACAAAATTTATGTCTCCATCTCAACCTAGGGAACTAGTAGGCCAGTGGAACATTATTGGCAAGTAGTCTTATTTGGAAATTATTTAATTAGGGACATGACATGGAACTATGACAAGAGAGGACATATGAATAAAGACTACAGAGATCCAAATAAGAAAGGAGACATGAAACAAGAGACTACTCACAAAGCTAATGTACCAGGTTATGTGTTACAAGTTTCTTTGATTCTTTCATTTGATAATACTAGTGATTACTGGGTAGTAGATTCATGGGATTCATGTCATGCTACACCCCATAGGAAATTCTTTCAAGCTTATGTTCCAGGTGGTTTTGCACATGTTTTATTGGGTGACGATGAACCATGTAAAATTGTTGGATTGGGTAACGTATAGATTAAGTTAAATAATGGAAATGAATGGTTGCTATTAGATGTAAGGAATATTCCTACTATGAAAAAAAATATGATCTCAACAAGGCAGTTGGGAGATAGTGACTATTTGTCTACGTTTGGAAAAACGTGGTGGAATAACACTATAGGAGAACTTGTAATGTAAAAATGATATATGATAGGTACGTTGTATTTATTTCCTCATAATATTGATTATTATATCTTTGTAGCTTCCATAGAAATAGGTACAACATGGTGGCATCATAGGCTTGGCCACATGAGTGAGAAGGGTATGTAGATTCTCCACTCAAGGAAATTGCTTCTAGATTTGAATTAGGTAAGTTTGGAATTCTATCAAAACTATGTTTTTGGAAAACGAAAGTGATTTAGAATTTTCAGGGTTGGGAAATAGAAGAAGAGTGAAAAGTTAGAGCTTTTCCATATAGATGTATGTGTTTGGGTTCATAGGGTACTCCCAAAATACCGAACACCTTCAGATACCGCTTCACACAAATATATCACAGATCAACACACCGATGTTTGTCACGTGGTTAAAAACCTTGAGAGGGAAACAGTCCATGGCCCCAGCCAAATATCTACTTGGAGCAATTTATTATGCAAAAGAAAGGAAGTTACATGAGCTTCTCATAATCGATCAACTAGCCAAGGACCCTCTATGCTCTTTAAATAGAGATCATAGACCAATTGGGTGTTAAGCCATGGATTAATGGTAGGTATGATCTAAGAGAAGTTGAACCATTGGATCACTCTATGTCTAGAACATATCGTGACCATCGGATTAGAATATTTACAAATGCATACTAATGCATACTAAAGAAACACACTTTTACCTAACGGATATATTACACAAGTTGATCTTAACTAACTCCTAAGTGTCTAAATATCCTAACATCCCCCCTTAAGAACAACTTGGGATAGGATTGAAGGATTTACAAAAGTGACACTATTAGGAGAAGGAAGGAGACATTAGAGCCTATCCCCCCTTAAGGAAACATTCCTGAACTCCTAACATAGACCGAAGTTTAGAAAACTTCGCTTCTATAAGAGACTTGGTGAAGATGTCTGCAACTTGATCATCTGTAGGGAAATAGAGAACTTCAATAAGACTATCATGAACAAGATTTCTGATGAAGTGCATGTGTAGCTCAATGTGTTTACTGCGCTGATGTAGAACTGGATATTTGGTAATATTGATGGCCCTTTGATTGTTGCACCAAAGTGGAGTAGGTTGCTGCTGCTCGAATCCAAACTCTGAAAGGATCTGTCGAAGCCACAAAGCTTCTTGACTAGCATTAACTGCAGCTCGATATTCTGCTTCTGTTGAAGAAAGAGCAAGAGCTTGTTGTTTCTTACAAGCTGACGTGACAGGTCCAGATCCCATACTGAAAACATAACCTGCAGTACACTTTTGATCATCAGGATCGTTGGCCCAATCTGAATCAATGAAACCAACCAACAAAGGTTTCCCCCCTGTACTGTAATGAATCCCAAACTGAATTGTACCTCGAATATATCAAAGTATTCTTTTTGCTGCTTTCCAGTGACTTTCATGAGGAGTTTGCATATAACGGGCAACACGACCAATAGCAAAGGAAAGGTCAGGACAGGAATGAGTCAAGTATAAAAGAATACCAACAAGCTGACGATACAAGGTGGCATCTACTTCAGGGGAAGTACAAGTGGCAGAAAGTTTGACTCCAGACTGGAAGGGAGAAGGGGCTGGTTTACAATATTCCATGTGGAAGCGACGAAGAAGGTCATAAGCATACTTAGACTGGGAAAGAAAGATTCCTTCTTTGGTTTGCAAGACTTGGAGACCAAGAAAATCATGCAAATGTCCTAAGTCTGACATTTCAAAATTTTGCTTAAGACTGGATTGCACATGGGTTATAAGGTTAGGGTCACTACCAGTAAGGACAAGATCATCAATATAAAGAACAAGTATGATGAGATGGTTTCCTACTTTCTTGGTATAGACATTGGGGTCAGAATGGCATCTAGAAAAACCAGTGTCAAGGAGAAAGCTATCCATTTTGGCATACCAAGCTCTAGGAGCTTGCTTAAGGCCATATAAGGATTTCTTAAGGAGACAAACAAGGCTAGAGTTATTCTGAACATATCCAAGAGGTTGTTCCATGTAAATTTCCTCATGTAAATCACCATGTAAGAAGGCAGACTTGACATCCATTTGATGGACTTCCCAGTTATGTAAGGCTGCAAAGGAAAGAACAAGGCGGATGGAGTTCATTTTTTCTACAGGGGCAAAGGTTTCATTGTAGTCAATACCTTCAACTTGGGAAAAACCTTTGGCAACTAACCTTTCCTTAAGTCTTTCAACACTTCCATCTGATGCATACTTAGTTCTGTAGACCCATTTACATTTGACAAGTTTTCTTCCTTTTGGAATAGGAACAAGATCCCAAGTATCGTTCGCCATTAAGGAATGATATTCTTCATCCATAGCTGCATCCCAATCTGGATTTCTTGAAGCTTTTGCAAAAGTTTATGGATCATGATTCTTGAAAACTTGAGCCAAAAGAGAATAGGCTCGTTGAAACTGAGAACGTGTTCGACGTTGATATATAGGATCACTGGCAAGATCACCAGCTATTTCACATGTTGAACGGACCCATCGAGGAAGTACTGGTGCTGGTGCAATTGGTGGAACATGAGCAGGCGGAGGTGGATTTTCATCCTCACTGTCATCATTAGAAACTGGAGTTGGAAACCTGTCAAGGAAGCTGGAAGAAGAAGAAGAAGAAGGCACAATCGCCGAATCAGGCTCGTAGGCCAAAGATGGCACACTCGCCAAGTTAGGCTCGCAAGCCAAGAGATTTTCATCAAATTTAACATCTCTTTTAATGATTATATCATGAGAATGTGGCTGAAGAAGTCTATAACTTTTTACATCTTCAGAATATCCAACAAATATGCACTTTTCACTTTTAGGCTGCAATGCTTTCCGTTTTTCATCCGGAATGTGAGCCCATGCTTCACAACCAAACACACGAAATTGACTTACATTTGGTTTAATTTTACTCCATGCTTATTCCAGTGTTATACCCTGTAAAACTTTAGTGGGTGTGCGATTAACTATGTAATTTGCACAATTTATGGCCTCAGCCCAATATTGAAGACTTAGTCCCTTAGATTGGATCATACAATTTGCCATTTCTTTTAAAGTACGATTCTTCCTTTCAGCTACACCATTTTGTTGTGGTGTATATGGAACAGTGTGCTGTTGTTGGATTCCTTGTTCAGTGCAAAAAGTAGTGAACTTGTTGTTAACATATTCTCCTCCATGGTCAGATCTTAACTTAATAATTTGATGACCAGATTGTTTTTCAACAAGAGCCTTGTAGGCTAAGAACATGTTAAATACTTCGCTCTTAAGTTTTAGGAAGTAAACGCAAGTGCATCTGGAGTAGTCATCAATGAAAGTTAAGAAAAATTTGAAACCAGAAAAGGAAGCAGATGGAAGAGGGCTGCACAAGTCACTATGCACAAGCTCCAAAGGAACCGAGGCGTGCCAAGAGGCACGCTTGTCAAAACTGTCCTGATGATGTTTTTCGAGTACACAACCGGAACAAACACCATCCTTGTAAGATACGAGCGGAATACCAGTCACCATATTGTCTTTACATAGTTGTTGCAATGAGCGATAATTTAAGTGACCAAATCGCTCATGCCAAAGTTTTCTCAAGTTATCACTATGAGCAACAAAAACTGAAGGAAAATGTGATGACCCAAAGTTGTTAAATTTGTACAACCTGGTAATATCATCAATAGTTCCAGTAGCAAGGATATTTTGAGGATTTTTAAAATCCTTGATTACAACTTGGTGAGGTGTAAATGTCATAGTTTTACCTTCACCTGAATGAGTAATTTGATAGACTGATAAAAAATTGTAGGAAATTTTTGGAACACAGTACATCACTGAAATGACCATTTTGTAATGGAACTATTCTAGATCCTACAACACTTAGAGATCTATCATCACCAACAAATATTTGTTTGGTGTTACATTCATGCATAGTAGAAAAGATGGTTTTATCCTTGGCCATATCATAAGATGCTCCAGAATCAATGAGCCATTCATTTGAAGTAGAAGAAGAAGATGCAGTACAAGAGTAACCAGAAACACAAAGTGCATGTCCATGAGAGTTAGATTTTGAAGACGAATCTAGGCTGATGTGGTGCTTCTTCATTGCTGCTTCCAAGGCTGCCATCTTCTTAAAACACTTAGATTCATCATGATTATCTTTCCCACAAAAATTGCAATAACGCTCAGTCTTTTTTCCTTTTTGCTTAGATCCTTTGTCATTTTTTAAAGAAGGAGCTGACTGAGAGGGTTTGGGACCCTTGTTGTTTTGCTTATTATTGCAAAAATTCTGTTTCTTGTGAGGCTTGGACTTTTCTTTCTGTTGGGACAATAAGGATTTCCTAGATGTATCTGCATTGTTAATTATTTCAAGATGAATGAGCTTATCTTGCTCTCTAATTAAGGAATCACAAAAGGATTCAAGACTAGGCTCTTGATAGTTAGCTGCAATCAAAGATTCTTTCATGTAGTAAAATGTAGATACAAAAACAAAGTATGCAGGTCCAAGTTTGGAAAGAATATGATAAATACATTGTTTGTCTTCTTTCTTAATCTTGCATTTTGCACATAATAATCTAAGAGTTTTATACTCAGATAAATAGTCTTGAATGCATGAAAAATCATTTGGATTCAAGGAAAGCAACTCATTCTCAAGTTGATGACCCCGAATTTCATTGTGTTTACCAAACACAGATTCCAACTTTTCCCAAGATTTATTAGGTTCATCAATTCCAGATATGTGGAATCGCAAATCAGTAGAGATTGACATCCCAATCAATCCACGAGCTTCATCACATATATTTGCCCATTTAATTTTATTATCATCATAAGTGGGTTCTGTTTCTTTCCCCGAGGTTATCCTGAAAAGTCCCCTACTTCATAGAACATTCTCCATACGAGATTTCCATGAGAAATAGTTAGAACTTGTGAGTATAATATCACAAGGGGCGGCCATACTGTAAAATAATTACTGACAAAATAGAAACTAACTATCTGGATGCAAAGAGCTCGAAAAAATATGCGGTTTTAAAAAAAACGGCACTTAAAAAACTGATTCTGGATGATGAAGTTATGCTTGATCAAAGAAAATGTTGAAGATGCCCCCAATAGTGACGTGGCAGATATTAACTTGAGCAACTAAAAAAAAGAAGCCCCCTCTTCCCAAGATCAACTTTTGACAATCACTTTTTTTTTACAATAAAGTTGCTTGAAGTGAATCAATTTTGTAGAATAAGTGATGTTCACTTTTACAATAATGTGACTTTTTAAATAGCGCGACAATAAATTAAAAAACTTAAGTGACTCACTTTTATTTTATTTTATTAATGTGAGATGCACTTTTACAATAAAATAACTTGAAAATAGAAATTGCATGTACTAAAAAGTAGCTTGATAAGACTTATCAAGGTGTAAAACAACTTTGGACCAAGTGAGCTAAGTTTAAAAGGTACATACAACTATGGAAAGAGGAATGGGTTTTTTTTTTTTTTTTTTTTCAACTCTTCTCTCTTGTTTTTCGTGCTTGCTTTCTTTTCCTGCAAATCACAAAAAAAACAAAAAAACAAAAACAATTTTTTTTTGTTCCACACAATGGGGTTAGATGTTGGTTAGCTTACCCGGAAAGTCTACATTTTCAAGTTTTCTCGCTGTTTCTGATTTGCCGTGATCGCACAAGGTGCATGACAAATAACATACGTAGCCGAGAAGACAAGAAAAAAAAACTTTCCCTTACTGTTTCTGATTCGCTGCGATCGCGCAAGGTCCACGGCAAAGAGCATACGCAGTCAGGGAAAACAACAGTCCGAGACTAAAACATAAAAAGATCTAATAATAAACTGATAAAATATGAGAGATTAAAAAAAAACAAATCTGTCACTATAACATTATACCTTCACATTTGCCGAAATGGCTATTTTTGGAGCAAACAGAAACGGTTTTCAGTGAAATGAAAACTATTTTCCAATGGAAATGACACTCCAAACGCAATGGAACAGCTCCCATAGGCCACAAATGCACAGAAAATCCAGAACCAGAAACCCTTTCAAAGTTTCAGCAAGATCGATTCCAGATTTTGATCAAAATCGAAAGTGGCTCTTCATAAAAGCTCTGATACATTCAGATTTGCCGAAATGGGTGTTTCTGGAGGAAATGGAAACAATTTTCGGTGAAATAAAAACTATTTTTCAATGGAAATGACGCTCTGGATGCAATGGAATAGCTTCCATAGGCCACAAATTCATAGAAAATCCAGAACCAGAAACCCTTTCAAAGTTTCGGCAACACCGGTTCCAGATCTTGATCAAAACCGAAAGCAGCTCTTCATAAAAGCTCTGATACCATGTTCGGGTTCACAGGGTACTCCAAAAATACCAAACACCTTCAGATACCACTTCACACAAATAGATCACAAATCAACACACTGATGTTTGTCACGTGGTTAAAACCATCGAGAGGGAAATAGTCCACGGGCCCAGCCAAATAGCTACTTGGAGCAATTTATTATGCAAAAGAAAGAAAGTTACATGAGCTTCTCATAATCGATCAACTAGCCAAGGACCCTCTATGCTCTTTAAATAGAGATCATAGACTAATCGAGTGTTAAGCCACAGATCAATGGTAGGTATGATCTAAGAGAAGTTGAACCGTCGGATCACTCTATGTCTACAACATATCGTGACCGTCGGATTAGAATATTTACAAATGCATACTAATGCATACTAAAGAAACACACTTTTACATAACTGATATATTACACAAGTTGATATTAACTAACTCCTAAGTGTCTAAATATCCTAACAGTATGGGGATTAACTTAGATACAATATCTTGGTGGCTCTCATTATTATGTTACTTTTATTGATGATGCAACTAGGAAAACTTGGTTTTATTGCATTACACATAAATATGATGTGTTTGCTACTTTTGAGAAGTGGAAAGCTTTGGTTGAGAATGAGATTGGGAAAATATTAAAGTGTCTCAGATATGATAATGGAGGTGAATACTACAACAAGTAGTTTGATAGTTACTATTCATACCTTGGTATTTGTAGAGAGAAGAAAATACTAGGAACACCATAGGAAAAATGCTATGTCAGAAACGATGAATAGGACGATTATGGAGCATACAAGGTGTATGAGATTGCATGCAGGGTTTTCCTTACAGTTTTGGGATGATGCTATATATATTTTTATTTATTTAATAGACAGAGGGCCTTCAAGTGCTTTGGATGGTGGGATTCTAGAGGAGACATGGACAGGTAAAAATGTAAATTACTCATTTCTAAGAATTTTTGGTTGTGAAGCATATGTCCATATTGATAAAGAAAAAAGAACAAAGCTTGAGGTTGAATCCAAGAAATGTACCTTTATTGGATACAGGGCTGATGATTTTGGTTATAGCTTATGGGATTATGAAAACACAAAATCATTAGGAGTAGAGATGTAGTGTTGAATGAAAAGGTTACGTACAAAGATCAGTTGCAGGGGAAGAAAGAGGAAAAGGAAAACACGAAGTACACAGTGCTTGATGAAATCAAAGAAAATGAAGTTCCAAAGGTACTAGAAAATCAAGAACAGCAGCAGGTACCTTAAACTCCTGCAAGTGTAAGAAGATCTACCAGGTTAAGTAAACCCCCTGAATGATTTTCTGCTTCACTGTATTATTTATTAATGATCGAGTTTGGTGAACCAGAATGTTATGAAGAAGACATGCAGGTGGAAACTAGAAAGAAGTGGGAGCAAGGCATGAATGAGGAGATGGACTCATTTGTAAGAAACCATACTTGGGATTTGGTTGATTTTCCTGTAGGTAAAAGATCATAGCAGAATAAATGGGTTTATAATTTGAAGGAAGAAGAAGGAGGCAAGGAGCGATACAAGGATAGACTTGTTGTAAATGGGTTCGCACAAAACAAAGGTATATATTTTGATGAAATATTTTCTCCTTCTCTTAAATTGACTTCAGTTAGGACTATTTTAGGTCTAGTGGTGGTAGAATATTTGCATATTGAATAGCTAGATGTAAAAATGTCCTATCTCCATGAGTATTTGGAGGAAGAGATTTATATGCAGTAGCCACAGGTATATGAGGTCAAAGGGAAGGATAATTTGGTTTACAGGTTAAAGATAAGCTCGTATAGCTTGAAGCAAGCTCCAAGGAAGTGGTATTTGAAATTTAATAGGTTTATGACAGAACAGGGTTATAGTAGATGTCATTATGACCACTGTGTTTATTTCAAGAGGCTAGATAATGAAAGATATATTATCTTGTTATTGTATGTGGATGACATTATTGTTGCAGGGTCTAACATGCAGGATATAAATGTGTTCAAAAGGAAACTATCTAAATCGTTTGTGATGAAGGATTTTGATGTTGCAGTAAAAATCCTTGGTATGAGAATAACAAGAGACAGGAAAAATTGCAAATTGGCATTGTCTTGGTGTAAGTACATAGAGAAGCTGTTGCAGATATTTAGAATATAGAATGAAAAACCAGTTAGTACACCTTTTGATAGCCATTTCAAACTAAGTAAAGAGATGTGTCCCAAGACACATGAAGAGATAGAATACATGTCCAAGGTTCCCTATTCATCAACAATTGGCAGCTTGATGTATGCCATGGTGTGCACAAGACCAGATATTTCACATGCAGTGGGAGTTGTGAGAAGATATATGAATAATATAGGTAAAGAGAATTGGAGGGTAGTACAATGGATTCTCAGGTATCTGAGAGGTACCACTTCTCATGCATTATGTTTTCGAGGTTCAGACATTGTTCTACAGGGATATGTTGATGCATATATGGCAGGTGATAAACATAATAGTAGGAGAACCACAGGGTATGTTTTTACTATAGGTGGAACAATAGTAAGTTGGATTTCTAAATTGCAAAATATTATTTCACTTTCAACAATGGAAGTAGAGTATGTTGTTATTATAAAGGCTATTAAAGAGATGATTTAGTTGGATAGGTTCATGGAATAATCAGGTAAGAAGCAAGAGAATAGCAGGTTGTATAATGATAGCTATATTTCTATTCATCTTGCAAAGAACTTAGTATTCCATTCTAATACTAAACATATAAATCTCAAGTACCATTTCATATGATATATTCTAGAAGATGAACTATTGAAGTTGGAAAATATATACACTAGCCAGAATCCTGTAGATATGTTGAAAAAGGTAGTAACAAAATAGAAACTAAGTTCTTGATTAGTTTTTGTTGTCCTTCGAGCGTGAAGGCGAAGATGCGAAATTTTCCAGGTCCAAAGTTTAGAGCATAGTCCAGTAAGTGCAGTAGTGGTGGAGTTGTTGTGATCAGTCTCAAAGTGGGAGATTGTTATTTATGGAGCCTAGTCTTCCTGTTTCGGAGATGTTATTGTTTTGTCATGTTTGTACCCTATTTTTACTATACACTTGTCCCAACAAGGGAGTGCAGGGGAACATCGTCCCCCCATAGGGTTACGGGGGGTAGCGGGCCCCCAACGGGGGTTCAAGGGAAGTGCCTTCGAGAAATGGGATTCTGGGAAAAGTCCCCAAAAGAATTTTTTTTGGGATGTTTGTTGGCCAACATTTTACGGGCCCATGGTATTGGGTGGCCCGTGGTATTTTCCCATGGTAATTCCCCTATAAAAGGAAAGCATTGTAATATGGTTGTGTATTGTATTTTTAGTGTATCATTGTAAAACAATCTCTATGATTTTTTGAGAGAGAATGAGAGAGAGTGAAGAGGAAGTGCAGCGAGGGTGTTGTAGGTTGTATCCATTCATTTTGTTGGTCGCTATAATAATAAAAGGACTGGAAATTTCTATGTGGACATAGCCCATCTTGGGTCAACCACATTGTATTGGTGTCTCTCTTGTAATGTGTTAATGTGTTTTATATTTTCATCTTGTTTATTTTTATTTCTCTATGATCCTATTTTTCTAACATGACACACGAATTTTCTTTGTTCCACTAGCGTGTACCTCAAAAATGCCCCAAAATATATATAAAATCTTGAAAAAACAGATGGTTTGGGTAGTTTTAGAACTATCTCCTTGGCTGTAACTACTTCATCCTCGACCATATCTTCTCCATTTAATATATAATACATGGAGGGGGGGCATGAAAAGGGACTTATCCCATTACATGGTTATGCTGGAAATTTGTTGACTCTCATACCCCACACTTCTGCCCTAGTTTCCATATACCCTTAATGCATTTCTTGGAGGTTGGGTTTCTTCAAGGAGAGAAGCAGGATAACCATAATTCAAAGTTTCATGAGGTGGCTTGATTGAAGGAAGGTAATATGTATTGCTTCATTCATAATAAAAGATTAGACATTCTTCCCTTTCCAAATCATTGTGTATGTATATCTCAGTCTTCATTACTTGTTGATGTTTATGAGATCAATGTTTTAGGTTCTTTTGAATACCAATCTTTTAAATGTAGTCAGATTGGTTTGAGGAAGGACTTGAAGTGGTTTTACAGGTTCCTTTATTAGAGAGCAAGAGGAGGACTTGAAGAGAGGGTTGGATCAACCTTCTATTTGTAAGGTGCATGCCCTCTTAACCTTTAAAATTTTGCTTATTTATTGTGTTTGCATAGATTTATATGTATGTATGTCAACCCTAGTATGTTGGTGATCTCACCCCAACCATAGGAACAATTTCTCTAACATTAGAAATGGTGACTCCGCTGGGGAGAAGCCTATCTGCTTTGTAGTCTCCAAGGTCTATTTATCCAGTATATTTGAATGTATGAGTTTGATTTCAAGTTAGGAACAATCATTGAGTCTTATTAGATACTTTCCTTATATTTTTAGGAGTTGGATTCACCTTTTTGGACCTTTCATTACCCACACGCTTCTGCTAGACTACACAATAGAATTTTTCCTAGGTACACGCTGGTGTAGAGTGATTCCATTAGATTGTCACAATAATTGTTCATGTGTTTCACTAGTGTGTCCCTCCTATTGGTGGATTTTTCACTTTTAGAACAATTTGGGGAGGTTTTGGTTCCATTTTTAGAGTCATTGTTGTTCCCAAGTCTATGTAGGACCCCTTGGAAGTTGTGTCTTTCTATTTTGATTGATATTATATTGATGTTCAAATCCTTTTTGAAGCGTTTGGGGTTGTGATTAACTTTGTTCTTGATCTCCATATTTGGGATATCTTTGGTTTGTATGGTACATTGATCAACCTACGCCAGTACACAGATTGTGTGTGAGTCATTTGAACTCTTGAAAGGTTTGCTTTCTATCCTTTTCTGGCTCAGTCTTGTTGGTTATGGTATTTGTGCCAAAGTAGTTAACTTGATTTCTTGTTTCAAGTTTGCATCCAAGTAGGGTGTTATCAATCCTTAAGCTAGTCTAGGATCTTGATCTTGTAGGTTCAGTACAATGGTTTAGATCACTATGTTTTGTTATCAGATTGATCTTACTTGTTTGCATTTAGTTTCTTATTTTCATCTTAAATGAAAAATAAAAAAAGAAGTATTTTCTTTTGTATGCATATTATGCTAGTATCTTAGTCATATATGCACATGCAAATGTATTTTTTTTAAGGAAAAAAGAAAATAATGCATTTGTAGCCTTCATTGTCAAATTTTGGAAAGGAAAAAGAGAAGTAAAAGCTTATCATTTTGAATCTCTTTTTGCATTTTCCATGTTGTTTCTGCTTATGAGTAAAAAACATCACTAGTTTCTCTATCATTACCTATTGAGTAATTATAGCCCTTTATAAAGAACGCTTAATATTAAAATATATCAGTAAAATTTATTTCTCTAGGGACGATGCCTACTAGTCTAGGATAGTGCTTTGGATTAGGAATCATATTTAAACTATACAAAGAAATAAAACTCAAACATAGTGGCCAATATTTAGGAAACCCAAGATTGCAAAAGGGTGAACTAGAAAGGTCCTCTTACACAAGAGTCAAGCACGAGGTTGTGTGAGGTTTAGTAAAGGAGATTTCCCTCTTATACTTGACTGATCATACACTAGATTCTGTGCATGTTTTGGGGACTTACTCAGTACCTCCTTTTGGCTCCATGTGGTGTCTGTGTTGTTTGAGTTTTGTTGGGCCGGGAAAAGTGCATAAGGAAGAACCTAAAGAACAAGCGCAAGAGGAAAAGAGGGCACGTGATGGGATAAAAGCAGGTAAAGGATGGAAAGCAAGTGCAGAGAAGAGGAAGTTGCGATGAGGAAAGGAATATATGATTCGGTGGAAGAGGAAGGTAGAAGAGTTAATCCTGAACAGGTGCAAGTCAAGGAAGACTGCAGAAGGACAAGCCGACGGAAGAATAAAGGACAGTTTTGTGACTAGTTATGACCCGCACAAATAGGCTGAAAGACATTTCTATGGCTAGTTATGGCCGTGATCAATGTAATGCATGAATTTTGCGGCTATGTATGGGACATCATCAATGCAATAAAATATATTGTGTAGCTACTTATGTCTGTAATAACTGATTTTTACTCAGTCGACCCTGCGCGGTCTTGAAAATATTTATAAATAAGAGGAACCTGCTCTGTATAAGGGTTCGGTTGGTTAGATTGTTAGCTTCAGTATGGTTTGTTGTTAGCCAGTTAGTTAGTTAGTTAGAATAAAGTAAGGAGATATCGGAGAGGATTCAGATAGTAGAAGGTTGTTGAGCCGCATATCTACATCTGAGTGCGTGGACTATTTTGTAGAAGTTGATCTACAACTAAGTGCACAGATAGTAAAGTAGAAGAGTCAATTCAAGTTGTGTACAGATTAGTAGGAGTAGATTGAAGAATAAACCAGAGAGAATGGGAGAAAGAAGAGGCTGATATAAAAAGACATATCTTAAAACAGTCTGTAAGTCGCACACTGCAAGGTGCTACCTATATTTCTCATGCCAGATGAAGAGCACCTTGGTGGTTTTTCCTAGATCGGTTTCCACATTATTTCCTGTGTTAATGAATGATTGAATGTTGTGGTGAATGTTTAACTGTTAATGCTGAATTTTTTATTAAACTTGCATTATTTATGGTTATTGTTTGAATGAATGTTGCAATACTGATAAGCGGTGAATGAATGGATATCTAGGCATTGTCCAGCATTGTGTAGTATTTTTGGTTTAAACATTGTTAAGTCATGATATAAGTCATATCATAGTCATTTGCTTTAAAGGAATCAACTGCGTCACATTATTGCACCAACAGGTAAGGTTGTTAAGGACAAGGGTGTGTCACACGTTGGTTGTGGTGCACGGTTGTGCCTCTATTGAGTAGCGAAAGAATCCATCCCTCCATCTCTGTTGAGTGCCTTGGTAGCAACCCAATGGACTGTTATCCCTTGCCAACTGCGGAAACATGGTTCTGGAAGTTACACATTAATATATCTCGGGTGAGACTGTGTATGCCTCGCAGGTGTTATCGGATGAGCTTGATCTGTCAAGCTGATGTCTTTGGGTGTTTTGTTGGTTTTATGTTGTTGTTGAACCTGGGTCGCTTGAGTGGGAAATTTAGGCCAACAAATGGTTTCGTTGTCGGGACCTGTAATCATTTGAGTCAAGGGAAATGTTGTGGCATCTGACAAAGAAGGAAATATAGGATTGGCTGGAGTCTAAGACGTTGGCATTTGTGCAAGAAGAAAGCACAAGGTCACGATTGAGTGCAAAAAACTAGTTAGACCGATACATTTACTCTGATATTCACAAGACCTTGTTTGCAGAGTTTCCTACTATGTTGCGTGAGTGGTTGTCAATATTGGCAACTCGACAGATAAATTTTTAAAGAAGAGAAGTGGTCGAGTGGAGTGCTCAGCTGAGTAGTAAGATAACCAGTGTAAGTAACCCTATCTCTAGAGTTGTTGATTTTTGGGTCAACAGTATTTTGCAAGGGTATATTACCGAGTTTGCAATAGAGACGATAACCTCATATAGTGAGGCTAAAATAAATTTTTTCCAAGGGCCTCAAAGAAGGCCTTTGTTATCTATCAATACGTGGATCAAGATGCTCGTCTATGAGAAGGGTATCTTACAGTTGAGTAGTTGTGTCACATATCTAGAGGAGGGGATATGTCATGGAAAACCTACAGAGACAATGGGAGATGGTGGGTTGAGATGTTCCCAGGAAGTACAAAACCTTAACTAGAAGCTGGATTCCTAAGGAGTGGAAGGAGATTTAGGTAAGGAAATAGAAGAAACAAAGTAGGAGGAAGACAGACTCCTATTCTGTTTGAAGTGAGTGAATATGAGGTTGAGTCATGGCTAGACAAAGGGTCTAACGACGAAGAAGAAGACTATAGCCCAATTTCTGAAGGAGCGGAAGAATCTGAAGAATCTGTAGAGACACCAAGATCAGGTCA
Source organism: Pseudotsuga menziesii (assembly GCA_001517045.1). NCBI lineage: Eukaryota > Viridiplantae > Streptophyta > Pinopsida > Pinales > Pinaceae > Pseudotsuga > Pseudotsuga menziesii. The sequence continues at coordinate 268,453 of LPNX011018580.1, forward strand.
CAAATACATCACGCCTGGAGTATCTCTAGAGGTAAGGTCTAAAGCCTCATCTCTTGAAAGAGTTGTTAATACCGATAGTGCTAGTACTGCGACTAGTGCGCAAGAGGGTACAACTCCATTAAATTATTCATTAGATAAACCCCATGCCAATTCAATGGATGGGCTAGATATTAGGTTACCCACCTTAAATGGGAATGGAGAAGAAGATCCATAGCAGCATTGGTTCCTTTGCGAAGTTGTTTGGATGGTTTTCCTAGTTCATAATGCGAACATAAAGAAAGCGCACATGATCACGACCCTACGGGGCCGTGCATTGAACTGGTTTATGAAGTTCTATGTATTACCATCCAAAACCCCACAGAACACCCTTGATGAGATACGATTTGCAATGATTTGTGAGTTAAAAAAACCCAAATTTGAGTCGTAGTGCATCACTGAGATCAAGGAGATAAAGCAGGCACCGGTGGAATCCATATGGGATTTTGACTAGCGGTTTAAAACTTTGATGGCCAAAGTTAGTTGTTAGATGTCATATGTGCAGCATAAGGAGTGGTTTATTGTTGTGCTATTACCACACATATGAGGGCCATTGATGAAACAGAAGATTGTGTCACAAACATAAGTGCTAGAAATAGCGATGAAGCTGCAATCCTCGCCGATCGGAGATGGTGGCATAGGAATGATGCTGATTCAGTCATAGTTGGCTAATCTAACAGTACATGTAACACCCCAGTTTTGACCCTGTTTGCATTTAAATAATAAGATATAAATAATCATGGTGTGGAGCTAAGAAAAATCCCCCACCATTGATTTAGTGTTTATGTTTCAGCAATTAAGGTTGGGCCGATGGTATTTTTTTATGCTAGATAAACATAAAAAAGCTGGACATCATGTTAAATTTGCAATTTTAGTTAAAAATCGACGGCTGGCTATGTCAACGCAACTAAATGAGATGGGGGAATGATTTTTCCTAAGAATGAGGGAGTGGGGGATTCGAAGAGTGGGAAGAAATTCGAAATGGGAAGAGCACCATTTCTGGAAAAATGTTTTTTTAATTTCTCTTGAGCAACAAAACACCAAAAATGACCACCTTTCCCTCATGCGGCAACGTTTCGCCTTCCCTCATGATTTTGGAAGAGAAAAACATTTTGGAAACCCAATTGGGAATTCAAACAACAACAAGCAAGAAAAAAATGATTCTGAGTCTGAACCTTTCATGAATTTCTCATGTCCAACAATCTGGATCCTTCACGTTTTGGGTTTTCCCTGTGTGGATTGTTTCTTTTTATGTTTCCTCCTGTTTGATAATCATTTTCCTAAACCCGATTGCCTAGAATTCAATTTTGTTTCTTTGATTTTGAATAACCAACAAACATTTTCGTTTTGGTAAATTGCAGCAGTCAGTATGGCACTGACAATGTTCAGAAATTCATAATTCTCAATCAGTGCAGACACTGTTTTTTCCTCTGTAATGTAAATCACAAATACAGAACAAAAAGACACATCAGCATTTCCTTTCCTTAAACAATCAAACTAACTAACATGAAATACAATATAGCTCAACCTTGGATCTCTTTGTCTTCTCTCCAAAAGTCCTTGCGATTGTTCAGTACCTGCAACATAGATCAAAAGACAAACAAACAAGATGAGAGCATCATGATAAATTGATTATTCATATCAATGAATAAGGAATCTGAAAATATCTAATTAAAATCAATACATCAAATATAGGAAAGGGGAATGTCTTTGTATTAATTATGAAAGAGAAATAAGTACAACCAAACATCCTTGATGTCAATGGCTTCGATCTCTAGAAGAATGTCTACAATCCTATATAGCTATGAAGATCTCTCCAACCATAATCCTACTCTACTTTGCCTCTGATTCAGACTTCAAACTAACAGCATAAGGGTGCTTTTTCTGGCCTCCTCCACTCTAATAATGAAGGCTTCATTTATAGGCCTAGAACTCATGAGATGACTTGGAAAATGGACAAAATGTGATCCCTACAGGTGAGGGAGGCAAATGATACCTCTCCCAAGTGTGTAGGAACTGACTCCACGGAGGCTTCCGCATGGAAGCTTCCAGAACCTTATTTTTTCTCATTTTTTGACCATCAGCGCTCCTGGTAGAAATGACAAGGGCGCTGACCTAGGGTTTTTGTCAAAGAAAGAGGGAAATGACGCTTATGGATCCACTGTTAGGAGCACCGCCAGCGCTCTGTGTGAAAAGCATAAAGGTGCCGACCCTTTAAGGTATGGAAAAAATATGACCAAGGTGACTCAAGTCAGGATTTCTGGGAGGTTGAAAGGCAATGTGAAATTCTCATGCAGGTTGATAAGAAAAGTGGGATTTCTAGGTGCAACAGAATGCCCCCCAAAGTATGAAGCTAGAATGGAGTGATAGGTGAAATAGTTTGCAAGTTCTCCGTCTGATACAACAGCAAAGAGAGATAGACTCATAACTGACATAATACCAGTAACTGACTCTATCGAACGAATCATAGTTGTGGGCCAATACATTGCAGATATATGATGATGACCATGTCATGGCTACCAATGATACACTGTAGATCCATGAATAAATGCTATAGTAGGTAGTACATACCTATTAAACATACAAAGTAGATCCATGTCTCTTAACCTCAGATACAGAGCACAACCACCAAACATACAATGTGGATCCGTGTCATTACTCTAAATGATCTCCAACTGCAACCTGAGCATAGGAAATCATGATGGTGAAGCCTAACCATTTAGGGTCTTCATTCTAATCCCCAATTGATACGATTCTAACCATGTGAATAGATGTCTTGACGTCGAAAATGGCAGAAACCACTTGATTACCAGTCATTAATGTCAACTTTTAACAAGTGCGATGGAAATCACCATTGATGTCAATGATACCCAAGGTATATTAGTACATTCCCTCAAGTGAGAATAAATGTGTTGAGATCAAACACTTGACAAAATATTCCAATCAAAGGTCATTAATGAAAACCTATTGTTGAAAATGAGAAAACTTGCCATTGAGGCATGCAGGATTCAAGGTACTCTTTAGGTTTCTAGGTCTAATTCCTGGATAATGATTTGAAGTCGACAGGAATAGACTTGTCACAAGAGGGCCATGATGATTCCCACATTAGTGACATGAAAGTAGGAACAAAATTTGATTTGAAGTGATGAAACTGACTCAGACATGACTGAATTTTAAGGACAAGTAAAGTTACTGATGAGTTAATTTTCTAGGAGAGACATTCTTTGAATAATTTGGCAGTATGAGACATGACTTGGAAGCATTGACTCGAACGAGAATAGAACTAGGTGTAATGCAAGGAATATGACAGAGAATTCTTTGAATTGACTCTAAGGATTCGGGTGACTCACAAAAGTGGATCAACTCAGAGACAAGCTAAAAACCCAAATGTTCATATATGCAAATGCATATAGGTGCCATGTTCAAAGGTGGATTATAGATTAGTACCATAAAAACAAATGAAAACCATTCCCATTTCCTTTAATTTCCCCACCTTGAAAGGTGGGTGCCTATTTTCATTTTTACGAGTCCAAAGAGGATAACAAACACTTGTTAAAGCTCATCAAATGACGAGTCCATTCTCATATTTTTCACGAACCTGAGAAATGAGGGGTTCGTTCCTAAATAGGGTCTTTCATCGTTTGGTTTTACGAGTCCAATGGAAGAAAACTCATTTGTCAGTTCATGTTTAGAGAGTTTGAAATGACTAAGAAGACTCCAAAAGGTCCTTTTTCGTAAATAAGGCTAGTCAGTTCGAAAAAGAGATAACCTACCCTGACGAGTTGACCGCTCTGATTCTTCTACAATCGTGAACGTAACAAGTTCGCTTGGCAATATTTTTGTGTTTTGAGGAGACTAAAAAGAGCTTAAATATAACTCCCTAACTAGGCTCCTTTTTCATAATCCACTTTTAACGAGTCTAAAAAATAAAAAAAAGTAAACTCGACACCTTTCTACCGATATTTTAACGAGCATGTAAAAAGTGTATAACGACGCTCGATACTTTTTCTTTCTTGCTCTAAGCTTGAAAAAGACTAAAATAACTTACATCGTAGCCATAACCCAATGTTGACTTGAAAAAACTAAAAAAAAAACCTTAAAAACCATTTTACCAAAAGTAAAAAATAAAAACCCACTTTCAATGAAATAATTTGGATTTCAAAATAAATAAATTATAATGAATTTTTGAAAACTCCAAATATTCTATAAATAGAAAGAGTATGTAAGAATTATTTACCATTTTCTTTTTACCATTGAGAGTTTTGGTAGTTGGTTGGATTGATAGAAAGAGTTTCCACTGGTGTCTTTGCAAGGTTCCCTCACTTGTTGTTCCTTCATTCTTCGTGGAAGAGGTAAGTGTTTTGATATTTTCTCTTTTATGTTCAAGAAATGTCATTTTATTTTTTTCTTCTTCCATAATTAATTCATGTCCCAAAAATGATTTTTAATTGTTTTAGAGCTAAGATTTAGGGTAGATGGTTAACCTAAAATGGGTAAGAAGAATTTAACCATCTCAGAAGGGATTTTTAATGGTTTAGAAAGCCACAATTTTTGGCCATAGGGTTTTTATCTGTCGGGCAGAGCACGCGACGACACTCTGTCAGGCTGGGATAGAGGCACCGTAGGCGCTCTGTCCACAGTTGACAGGCTATTGGCACTCTGTGAGCCAAATATATCAGCGTCCTCGTTGATCTATGGGAAAAGGGTAGCATCTCCACTGATCCCTTATGAAAAAGAACACAAACCCTAATCCATCAAAAGACCAATTTTTATGATTTTTATCTTGCTTCAAAATTTGTCATTTTAAATGCTTTCCTCTTTTCAGCCATGATGTAATTTCTAATTATGAATTTCATGTGTTATAGGTGCGTCATGGTGATTTGGAAGGAAAGGTAACATGAATTTCTAGACCACTAGGATGCCATTGATCCAACCATTATCGAGGATCTATAGAACTGTGGGCTTTTGAAATACTTTCGGGTACCCAGTATGAAATCACATATATGATTGCTAGAGTATATCATAGGGATGTGGGATCCCGATTAGCAGCATTTTGTGGTGGGGATCCATATCTTACCCATAGAGATTGAGGATATCTATTTTCTTACCGGATTGTCCATGAGGGGAAACCCAGTAGCTCTATTTGGGGCACGAGGAGGAGATACTTCCTTGGATGATATTATCAACCATTGCTGTGCACTGGGTACGAAGTCTCAATCCAGGAAGCTATAGATCAAGTACATAGTATATCTCCCCTTGAGGACATTGGTATACACTATTCAAAAGGTTGCGGGAACTAGGTATGCCCACCTTACTACTAGATCACATATGCTATATGCTTTGTAGTGTATGGAGCCCATCGTATTCAAATGGTGTGAGGGCATGTTGGTATGTCTGAAAAATCAATTAAACAAATGCAAGAGAAGAAAACTGAAGCAGTTTGGCTATGGAGCAATGATAGTGTCTTTTATCTTACAGCGGGTGCCTCATATTAGACCACAGGTTACTATTACCATACTTGAGCCTGAGGATCTGTTGGGGCCTAGAAATTCACAGGCGACAACAGTAAGGGATTCTCCCCAATCAACGTTCCCAACTAGCCTGTTGACTGTTTGGTGTAGGGAATCCGTCCGGTTTGCGGTCCGGCTACCGTAGGTCGAGTAACAAAACACAGGTTTTACCGGTTGCGGCCCGGTCCACCGAGTTTTTGTATTTTTGACTTAATGTATGAAATGCAAAGGCCTAATTAATAATGCAGGATGATGAGGATGCAGGGAGCGTCACAATGTGATGCGCAGGTTCTTACCTCTCGTCTTAGGCTCACAAGCATCTACATCACATATGCAAGAATGAAACAAACCAACTCTACATCTAACTACCTATATATCCACCTATCCCCGTGGAGCCAGAATATGATTTATTTATGAGTAATGTGGATTATTCATGTATTATAAACAGAAATTACAGGTAGCTGATATTTTTCTCTACAACACATGAAAGATTAAAGATATTTCAACAATCAGATAGCCAACTGTTTCATAAGCAGCATACATTACTCATAGTGGATATCTTCATGAAATAAACTGAAAAACATTCATACAAGAACATAGGTTCAATGAGTTAGAACGGTCTCACAGTTAATGGACATAAAGCTGAAAATGAAATAGTTCCTCTTCAACAAATCCATAGCACAACATTTGAATATTCCACTAAGCTTTCTCCAATAGGCAAACTGTAATTTTCTATTGCAAAAGGAAATAGTTCTTCTTACAATATGTCTTCACCAGTCTCACTGGGAAAAAGCCCCTCCCTTCTTCTAAGTCTTTTACATTTATACAAAAAGGGTCATATTGTTGGGCTACCCAAAGTGGCCTTTGGGCTTCCCAACCTCTCGTCTCCCAACGTTCTGCTTTTCTTAAATGTTTTACAAAAGATAGTTATAAATTAAAATAATGACTGACCCCTCATGAGGAAGGGCCCACTTGACTATCCAGAAACTTCCTCCACGCTGCAGCCTCATTAGCGATGCCTTCAAAAGTACAAGGTTCTCAAAACTGAATATTTATCTCAAATTTCTCAGCTTGTTTCTTGATAGCCTCGACCGTGGACGTGCTCAAATGGAGCTGATCTTCCAGAAGCAGTATATTGATAGCTGGGTGATCTACTTGGCTTCTCAAGATTAGATCATCCATGGCTTTGATATCTTGCACCTTAGCTTCTTCCTCCTGGAATCTCTTCTACAATAGCTCTACAAAGGCATCGTGATCTGGGAAAGCTTCAAGCCTCTCATCCGCTTTTATCTGGCACCGGTTGAATGTATTGAGGAGTCTTCTGAAGAATTCGGTGCATAATCCCTTTGTCTTCTTCACTGCCTTCTTGAAGTCTTCAGCGGTATTAATAGGAAACTCCACTAGGTTATAGTCCCGTTTGAGGGCGTACTGGACTTTTTCCGGTAGCTTTGCTGGGGTTTCCTCGTAGTTCTCCAACCTTGCCATTCATATAGTCAGGACCTCTAGGACGTCCTGGGACCTTTCCACAAAGAAGGATGCAGTTTCCAGGATCTCCTCCAATCGGCCGTCGATCTGCAGGACTTTACACCTTTTTTTTCAACAGCAGTCTGCAGCTGCAGCATCTTGGTTTTCTGGGTCAATACATGCTGCTTGAGAGGCTGAAGATCGACCTGCTATTCCCTTGTTACTTCCAAAGCAGTGTTCAAAGCAGAAATCTGCTCCTGATGTTCCTTTCTCAGTTCTTGGGTGTGCATATCATTGGCTTGCAAGAGGATCTTCAGCTGCTCTTCTAGCTCCACCACCTTTGCCAGTAGCTGTCCCTTCTCACTCTTTAGATCTTGGCATTCCTTCTGCACTTTCTCTAGGGCCTCCTTTGCTGTTTCCTTAACTTGCATTTCTACTTGGAGGGACTGTATTTCAGCTCTTGAGGACTTCATTTCCCGCTGCACATCTTCATATTTCCTTTTGATCCTGTTGCTCTCTTCCCTCTCGTGCCTCAATGTATCTTTCAATCGAGCAGAAGATTTCTTTGATTGCTCCAAGTCAATCATGATTTTGCTTACATTATCTTCTGAAGCTTGGATGAATGCAGACCCGACTCTTAGGGTAAATCTCAGATCCTGGTCTATTCCTAACATAACGACCGTATCTGTTATCATTTTACCAGGTAGAACCTCTGCCTCAACTTTCCTCTCTGTCCTCTTTATTATTCTTTTTGTTGCCCTATCATAATATACAGTGTTGAAATCAGGGATTTCCTTTCCCTTTTCCTGCACAAAAGGGACCAGCTCGAATGTGGGGACCAAGGGTACGCTGGTAGCAGGTATTTGAGGGGTATGAACCTGGGGGTTCTCCACCTCCTGGGTCTGCCCTGCTGTTGTTTCAGAAGCTGACTGCTGTGTCAATTTTATCCTCTCAGCTTCTTTCCTTTGAAGCTCTTCATCGAGCTTTCTCTTTGCTTCCTCTGCTTTCTCGGCTGCTTCCTGAGCAGTTCTTCTTTCTTCTTCTGTATGAAGCCTTTCTGCAGCCTCTTTCGCCAACCTCTGGGCTTCTTCATCCCTCCTTTTGGATTCTTCTTCAGCCTTTTCCTGTTCATCCCCCTTCCCACCTTTGGTGGTGATATTTTTCTTGAATCTTCTCATTAGCATTGTCATGTTTGGGGTATTTTGGAAGATAGATTCTTCCTTATCAAAATGGTGGGTATACTCGAAGTGCACCTTGTGTTCTTTGCAATGCTCAATAACCTTGCCTTGGGTGTCATTTCTGCGGTAGGGCATCTCCCCAAAATGGAACTTCTCCAACTCCTCTACGAATTCAGCAGCTTGTTTCACCTTGGTGAATGTGTAGCTTCCTAGCTTGAATGGCAAAGGAGGGTAGGTAGTCTTCTTATGTTCGAACAAAAAACTTCCTATTCCATCTATGAATACTTCTCTGACTGCCTCCTTGTGGACTATGTAATCCGTTGCATATTTGGGCAGCAGTGAAGGTGGTATCGATCCTCCGAACATCCGGAAGTACATGCCATTTTCAGTTAAGAAATAATCCGCGTATTCTTCTATCACTTGCATGGATTCTTCCGACATACAGTTACACTCCTTCCGAAAGATGAGTGTGTACAGTGGCATAATGAAGTGCTCACAGGCCTCTCTGTAATGGATATGGTACTGGTGAGCCCACAATGGTCTGTAAGCGAAATAAATAGGCATCCTTTCCCTGTCCCAGATTCACCTGAGACCGGGGAAAACGTGGTTGCACAATATGCAATCTATTAATATCGAACTCATATAGAATTCCGATCTTTTATGGGAATCTCCCTCCAAGGCTGAGGTCAAGCAAGAAGAAAGACTGTTGGATACCATGCTGGCCCAATTGAAGACTGTTCCTTGGGTTGCCACATGAAAAATAATGGGTATCCATTCAAGTTTGAAGAGTCTACCATGCTCTCTCCCAAAGATCCTATTAAGCATCAGAGCTATAAATCTATAGGGAGACCTCAAGCTCGCTGTATCATACTCATTGGTCGGTCTGTATCGATAATGCTTTCCCTGCAACATCATCCTCTTAAGGGTTTCCACCAGGTCCATTCTGATGCTATTCAGCCAATCATCGGACAAGAAAACTTGGGCTTCTGGTAGGTGATAAGCCAACGCCACATATCCAGGGCTAAATGCAGCATATCCCTGTCCTTCAACATTCCCCAGGATCATGGTGGTTGTATCTGCCTGGGGCAGAATCCAACCAATTACCTCGGAGCATGGGAACAGCTCTGGTCTAGTGGAAACTTTCATGAGAGAAGATTTCTCTATGTTAGCATAGATGGATTCTTCTTCGAGGCCCATGTCGGGAACCTCCCTGTGGGAAATCAATCTATATATTTCACCCCATTTGTACTTGGGCTCAACACCAGAAACACATTGAGTGTCTTCATATATGTACTCGGTCTTTTTGACAACCTCTACTTCTGTTTCTTCTTCGACCACAGGGGCCTTCTTCTTCTGCCTCTTGGACATTGTGAGTTCTTCCTGGTAGCGACGCGTAACTGATGGGGTGAAAGTGGTCGGGCTTCCTCAACTGCCACCTGGATGCGAGTACCGGCACGGTGGTCCACAAGCTTTGAGGGGTCGACAGTGCAGGATGATCATGACAGTTCAAGAAAAAAAAAACAATAGAATAATCCAACTCGCTTATCCCCATATATACAAATGGTTCGCACGTGCGACGGTTTTTAAATCGAACGGGAAACAACTTTGGGTCGGAGGGTAAAACGTAAAGTCTTCCGCAACGGCGGAAATCCATAACCTAAATCCGACCGCTGTGATAAGCAAGGTGAAAAACCAACGATCGGACGTCGGAGGGCTCTTAGGATCGGACGATGAAAGCCAACTTTTCTCCGCAACGGCGGAAGGTCGAACCACGGATTCATCCGCAACTGCGGGACCCAAAGACTTAAAATGTTAAAGGACTGATGGGAAAAGAAGTAGCTTTCCTGCCGCAACGGTGGAAGAAAGAAACGATAAAGATTCCGATTCAAAACCAATATTCCGTCGAGGCAAAACACATACATCGGAAAGAATGCTGAAAATCAAACCCCAAACTCATCCGCAACGGTGGAGGCCAAATGCAAAGATCCGTTCGCAACGGCGGACAAGGAAATAACCACACCTTCCGACGTAAAACCAAAAGTCATTCGCAACGGTGGGAAAATAAAAGGCAAAAACCTCCGCAATGGCGGGAATGTCAATTAAACAAACTTCCGATTCAGAGTGGCTTCAAAGGTATTCAAAGATCACGATAAGGCTTGATAAAAAGAAAGGAAATTTTCCAGCGTTAGAGGGAGATGTAAACAGGTGGTAAACCAAATCAGCATAAGAAACCCTTTCTGAAATATTCCTGACCAAATCAAAGCATAAAATCAAGCTAGCCCAAGCGAAAGGAGGGTCCTAAATTTTTTTGGAATTTTGGGAAGTTGTTGCAGCTGCAACAATTGGCGACTACCTGGTGAACCCCAGATCTATGAATTAACTCCTTCCTAGTGCAATACTGTCTGAATAAAAATGAAATCTTCTAGACGCTTGTATTCCTAAGGAAGCCAAATAATGCATTTAAATTATTTAAAGAAGTCTATTCTTTTGGGAGATGGTAACATCAGAAGTATTGCAAGTCTGAATAACTCTTTTGAGGCCAACTAAGTGAGGTTTATTTTTCCTGTCCTTAGGTAGTTTACAGCTTGGACACCATAGGATTGTAACAGAGTGTAAACAGTATATCCTTTTGTTCCTCATTCCCATGCCAACTGCACTTTTGTGCCTTTTGAACTTTAGTTCTTTTGATATGAGTCCTCCTGCAGGCCTTTCTTACTGAATTTTAATTCAAGATCCTCTATCCCATAGTGTCCTTTTGTGTGAACAATGTACTTCATATTTCAGTTCACAGACGGAGAGGATCTTTTGGCCATTTAGTACTTCATGCTTTGATATTTTGCTTTGATATGTATTGTTTTCTTTAAGGAGTTTTGAATCTTGATAGCTTATTACTTTTCTGAATATATGCCAATGGGATCATTTATATATGATATACTATTTTACTTTGCTTCCTTTCTGTGATTCTTTCATTGTCACCCCCTTGGGTATTTAAGATGTGAAATGGATGGAGCCTCTAAATAGTATTCCAGACCTTCTGAGTTATTTACAGGGGTTAAGTAAGACTTCAATGAATGCGTTGCCGGTTAGGAACACTGCTACTAGAAGACATTCTATACTTTAAAGCACAGTCTTTTGCTCAAGATTTAAGTTAATAAAGAACCTTGATTTTTCCATTGCAACCAAAAGTTTGCCTCTTTATTCAAAACCAAACGAAATGCTAGCAAAGCAACAATGGAAAACAACATCAAATCCAATAATCAAACAGAAAACGTCAAAGCATTAAAGAATGCAAAATCAATTTATTTATGTACAAAGCAAAAGGAAAGAAAAATTATTGCCCACTCCTGAAAATCTTTAATCATGGGGAGTTAAGGGGTGGGCTGAAATAATAGAGATGAGTTGTCTAACCATGGTCTAGCTAGGCTAGTTTTGAAACTGAACCCATGTCTACTATTCTAAAATCATTTCTTACAGCTTGAAGAAGTTGAAGGAGTTTAGGCTGAACGTCAGTCATAGAACTAGCCTTTCTTGGAGTAAGATGTCTTAACTCAAACTCAGTTAGATAATTTCCCAGGACAAAATTAGTAGATTCGTTTCCCTCTCCTAGCTTAGTGACATTGTGCTTCATATAGGGCTCTCTTAGAATCTTAATCAGGTTTGGGCTGCCCTTTTGAGGTAACCACAAGTGAGACCAATCCGAAGCAAAGTACCCATTTAGTCTTGCTGTCCAATCTCGGTTCAGGATTATTCGATACCCATCAGGTATGTTTGCTACTACAATGTCAATGTAATGACATATCCTTCTATTTGTAGACAATCAAATAAGAACGTTTTCCATCTCCCCCACTACTTTGACACTAGTTTTGTCAAGTTGAGTGACATCCCAGATAGTAGGTTTTAGCTGCCCATTAATTTTTTTGCAAACTGCCAGAGGCATAACATTCATGGATGATCCAGAGTCCACCAAACAATTATGCACCTTATGATTTAAAATTTCAAGAGTCACAAGGAAAGGTGGAGCGCTAGTTTTCCTTGTCCTAGCTAATTCGATCTTTTCTTCCACAGGTTGATTTTTTGTAGGCATATCCTCTTTAAATTTGTCAGCTTTTCTTTCCTCATCATATTCCACAGGTTTGGCAGGTTCAACGAGTGGCTCTGTTTCCTATTTGCAAGTAGTGGCTTCAGGTATGTCATCTTTAGCCTTCACATCAGCCTGCCTCTTGACTTTCTCTTGCAACTTTTGAACCTTTGAGAGTATTGCATTGTCCTTAATTTCCAGGTTTTTATCTTTTGTGGTTGTAGGCATATATTGAGACTTGAGAGTATGTTCTTCTGTGTTGAACAGAGAAACACCGTTCCATGAGAATATTGTATCATCGTCTTGCTTCTATGGACTGTTCTTTTCCTTCTTCTTCATCACTGTCTTCAGTCAATGTGGAACTCAACAACTTATTCATTACCAAAGACATTGAATTTAACCATTGAGGGCACTTCTTCTCAGAGTGAGGTTGCTGGTGAAAAGTACAGAAATTATCCCCCCCTATCTCTGTTATATTTATTGAGGCTAAATTTGGGGGAGGGATTTTCCATTGGTTATTATCCTCTTTTTTCGGATAGTGGGGTTTATAAGTTTTCTGAATGTCCCTTTCTTTCTCTAGATCTATTATCCAGTTGGAAAGCTTCTGCATCGTTTTCAACATTCCCTCAAGATCATGTGAGTGCTCTTCTCTGGGTTTGGACAACACCAAAGCTCTTCTTTATGTAGTTTTCTCTCTAGGTAAATCAGGATAATCTTCTACACTTTCCCTCTCAGCCTCTACCCTTTCGGTCTCTTCATAAGTCTCTACCAATGTGGGTTTGGCTTTCATTTTGGAAAACATGGCCAACTCAGGCCCTAGGGCTGAGGTATAATACTCGATTAAGACCTTGTCTGAGGGTCTGTCAGCTTTAGAGAAGTTCTTTAGGTACATTGAAAATCACTGAGTGAAAATATGTACCTTCTCATTCTTCTCCTTTCTTAACAAACCAAGACCTTTCATTAATGAGGCATGAGTTCTTTGAGTGGTGTATTTACTTCTGAAAACCTTCTCGAAGGTGTCCCAATCAGGAATCGAATTTGTAGGGAGACTGAAATACCAGGATGCTGCTGCTCCTTTAAGGGTGTGAGGGAAAATTATACAGACCACATATTCATGCTCCCTATCCCTTAGTCCTTCTAAGGCTAGATAATAGCTTTGCAGGTGGTCGTCTACAACAATTCTTTCTTCGAGGTCAAATTTAGGCAACAGCTTGTCAAAGGATTGGGGCAGGTTATGCAAAGGTGGTGTGAGGTTCAAAGGAGACCTTTCTCTCCATGCTGGTAATGGGTTGGGCTGATTTATATTGATTCCAGCCATAGGCACAGCTACAAGAACAAGAGTCTGAGCAAAGAACAACGCAGGATGAGAACAGGCTCTCTTGCTTCAAAGGTATAACCGAAACCTGTGAGTACTTGGGTCAGGTTACAAGCTTCAAAACATCTGCCGGTAAGGTAGTCTTAGGAAAAAAAACTTTCCATGACCAGCCATGCACTGGAGGCCCTCCTTCTAGCGCCAATTCTGTTGGGGCCTGGAAATTCGTAGGCGACAACAGTAAGGGATTCTCCCCAATCAACGTTCCCAACTAGCCCGTTGACTATTTGGTGTAGGGAATCCATCTGGTTTGTGGTCCGACTACCGTAGGTCGAGTAACAAAACAAAGGTTTTACCGGTTGCGGCCTGGTCCATCGAGTTTTTGTATTTTTGACTTAATGTATGAAATGCAAAGGCCTAATTAACAATGCAGGATGATGAGGATGCGAGGAGCGTCACAATGTGATGCACAGGTTCTTACCTCTCGTCTTAGGCTCACAAGCATCTGCATCACATATGCAAGAATGAAACAAACCAACTCTCCATCTAACTACCTATCTATCCACCTATCCCCGGGGAGCTAGAATATGATTTATTTATGAGTAATGTGGATTATTCATGTATTATAAACATAAATTATAAATAGCTGATATTTTTCTCTACAACACATGAAAGATTAAAGATATTTCAACAATCAGATAGCCAACTGTTTCATAAGCAGCATACATTACTCATAGTGGAAATCTTCATGAAATAAACTAGAAAACATTCATACAAGAACATAGGTTCAATGAGTTAGAACGGTCTCACAGTTAATGGACATAAAGCTAAAAATGAAATAGTTCCTCTTCAACAAATCCATAGCACAACATTTGAATATTCCACTAAGCTTTCTCCAATAGGCAAACTGTAATTTTCTATTGCAAAAGGAAATAGTTCTTCTTACAATATGTCTTCACCAGTCTCACTAGGAAAAATCCCCTCCCTTCTTCTAAGTCTTTTACATTTATACAAAAAGGGTCAGACTGTTGGGCTGCCCAAAGTGGCCTTTGGGCTTCCCAACCTCTCGTCTCCCAACGTTCTGCTTTTCTTAAATGTTTTACAAAAGATAGTTATAAATTAAAATAATGACCGACCCCTCATGAGGAAGGGCCCACTTGACTATCCAGAAACTTCCTCCACGCTGTAGCCTCATTAGCGATGCCTTCAAAAGTACAAGGTTCTAAAAACTGAATATTTATCTCAAATTTCTCAGCTTGTTTCTTGATAGCCTCGACCCTGGACGTGCTCAAACGGAGCTGATATTCCAGAAGCAGTATACTGATAACTGGGTGATCTACTTGGCTTCTCAAGATCAGATCATCCATGGCTTTGATATCCTGCACCTTAGCTTCTTCCTCCTGGAATCTCTTCTGCAATAGCTCTACAAAGGCATCGTGATCTGGGAAAGCTTCAAGCCTCTCATCCGATTTTATCTGGCACCGGTTGAATGTATTGAGGAGTCTTCTGAATAATTCAGTGCATAATCCCTTTGTCTTCTTCACTGCCTTCTTGAAGTATTCAACGGTATTAATAGCAAACTCCACTAGGTTATAGTCCTGTTTGAGGGCCTGCTGGTCTTTTGCCGGTAGCTCTGCTGGGGTTTCCTCATTGTTCTCCAACCTTGCCATTCATACAGTCAGGACCTCTAGGACGTCCTGGGACCTGTCCATAAAGAAGGATATAGTTTCTAGGATCTCCTCCAATCGACCGTCGATCTGCAGTACTTTAGACCTTTCTTTTTCAACAGCAGTCTGTAGCTGCAACATCTTGGTTTTCTGGGTCAATACATGCTGCTTGAGAGGCTGAAGATCGACCTGCTGTTCCCTTGTTAGTTCCAAAGCAGTGTTCAAAGTAGAAATCTACTCCTGATGTTCCTTTCTCAGTTCTTGGGTGTGCATATCATTGGCTTGCAAGAGGATCTTCGGCTGCTCTTCTAGCTCCTCCACCTTTGCCAGTAGCTTTCCCTTCTCACTCTTTAGATCTTGGCATTCCTTCTTCACTTTCTCTAGGGCCTCCTGTGTTGTTTCCTTAACTTGGATTTCTACTTAGAGGGCCTGTATTTCAGCTCTTGAGGACTTCATTTCCCACTGCACATCTTCATATTTCCTTTTGAGCCTGTTGCTCTCTTCCCTCTCGTGCCTCAATGTATCTTTCAATCGAGCAGAAGATTTATTTGATTGCTCCAAGTCAATCATGATTTTGCTTACATTATCTTCTGAAGCTTGGATGAATGTAGACCCGACTCTTAGGGTAAATCTCGGATCCTAGTCTGTTCCTAACATAACGGTCGTACCTGTTATCATTTTACCAGGTAGACCCTCCGCCTCAACTTTCCTCTCTGTCCTCTTTATTATTCTTTTTGTTGCCCTATCATAATATACAGTGTTGAAATCAGGGATTTCCTTTCCCTTTTCCTGCACAAAAGGGACCAGCTCGAATGTGGGGACTAAGGGTACGCTGGTAGCAGGTATTTGAGGGGTTTGAACCTGGGGGTTCTCCACCTCCTGGTTCTGCCCTGCTGTTGTT
Source organism: Pseudotsuga menziesii (assembly GCA_001517045.1). Classification (NCBI taxonomy): domain Eukaryota; kingdom Viridiplantae; phylum Streptophyta; class Pinopsida; order Pinales; family Pinaceae; genus Pseudotsuga; species Pseudotsuga menziesii. The sequence continues at coordinate 284,599 of LPNX011018580.1, forward strand.
TCAGAAGCTGACTGCTGTGTCAATTTTATCCTCTCAGCTTCTTGCATTTGAAGCTCTTCATCGAGCTTTCTCTTTGCTTCCTCTGCTTTCTCGGCTGCTTCCTGAGCAGTTCTTCTTTCTTCTTCTGTATGAAGCCTTTCTACAGCCTCTTTCGCCAACATCTAGGCTTCTTCATCCCTCCTTTTGGATTCTTCTTCAGCCTTTGCCTATTCATCCCCCTTCCCACCTTTGGTGGTGATATTTTTCTTGAATCTTCTCATTAGCATTGTCATGTTTGGGGCATTTTGGAAGACAGATTCTTCCTTATCAACATGGTGGGTATACTCGAAGTGCACCTTGTGTTCTTTGCAATGCTCAATAACCTTGCCTCGGGTGTCATTTCTGCGGTAGGGCATCTCCCCAAAATGGAACTTCTCCAACTCCTCTACGAATTCAACAGCTTGTTTCACCTTGGTGAATTTGTAGCTTCCTAGATTGAATGGAAAAGGAGGGTAGGTAGTCTTCTTATGTTCGAACAAAAAACTGCCTATTCCATCTATGAATACTTTTCTGACTGCCTCCTTGTGGACTATGTAATCCGTTGCATATTTGGGCTGCAGTGAAGGTGGTCTCGATCCTCCGAACATCTGGAAGTACATGCCATTTTCAGTTAAGAAATAATCCGCGTATTCTTATATCACTTGCATGGATTCTTACGACATACAGTTACACTCCTTCCGAAAGATGAGTGTGTACAGTGGCATAATGAAGTGCTCACAGACCTCTCTGTAATGGCTATGGTACTGGTGAGCCCACAATGGTCTATAAGCGGCATAAACAGGCATCCTTGCCCTGTCCCAGATGCACCTGAGACCGAGGAAAACCTGGTTGCACAATATGCAATCTATTAATATCGAACTCATATAGAATTTCAATCTTTTCCAGGACTCTCCCTCCAAGGCTGAGGTCAAGCAAGAAGAAAGACTGATGGATACCATGCTGTCCCAATTGAAGACTGTTCCTTGGGTTTCCACATGAAAAATAATGGGTATCCATTCAAGTTTGAAGAGTCTTCCATGCACTCTCCCAAAGATCTTATTAAGCATCAGAGCTATAAATCTGTAGGGAGCCCTCAAGCTTACTGTATCATACTCACTGGTCGGTCTGTATCAATAATGCTTTCCCTGCAACATCATCCTCTTAAGGGTTTCAACTAGGTCCATTCTGATGTTGTTCAGCCAATCATAAAACAAGAAAACTTGGGCTTCTGGTAGGTGATAAGCCAATGCCACATATCCAGAGCTAAATGCAGCATAGCCCTGTCCTTCAACATTCCCTAGGATCATCGTGGTTGTATCTGCCTAGGGCAGAATCCAACCAATTACCTCGGAGTATGGGAACATCTCTGGTCTGGTGGCAACTTTCATGAGAGAAGATTTCTCTATGTTAGCATAGATGGATTCTTCTTTGAGGCCCATGTCGGGAACCTCCCTGCGGGAAATCAATCTATATATTTCACCCCATTTGTACTCAGGCTCAACACCAGAAACACATTGAGTGTCTTCATATATGTACTTGGTCTTTGTGACAACCTCTACATCTGTTTCTTCTTCGACCACAGGGGCCTTATTCTTCTGCCTCTTGGACATTGTGAGTTCTTCCTGGCAGCGACGCGTAACTGATGGGGTGAAAGCGGTCGGGTTTCCTCAACTGCCACCTGGATGCGAGTACTGGCATGATGGTCCACGAGCTTCGAGGGGTCGACAACGCAGGATGATCATGACAGTTCGAGCAAAAAAAAACAATAGAATAATCCAACTCTCTTATCCCCATATATACAAATGGTTTGCATGTGTGACGGGTTTTAAATCGGACGGGAAACAAGTTTGGGTCGGAGGGTAAAACGTAAAGTCTTCCGCAATGGTGGAAAGCCATAACCTAAATCCGACCGCCATGATAAGCAAGGTGAAAAACCAACGATTGGACGTCGGAGGGCTCTTAGGATCGGACGATGAAAGCCAACTTTTCTCCGCAACGGCGGAAGGTCAAACCGCGGATTCATCTGCAATTGCAGGACCCAAAGACTTAAAACGTTAAAGGACTGATGGGAAAAAAATCATCTTTCCTGCCGCAACGGCGAAAGAAAGAAACGATAAAGCTTTCGATTCAAAACCAATATTCCGCCAAGGCAAAACACATACATCGGAAAGAACGCTGAAAACCAAACCCCAAACTCATCTGCAATAGCGGAGGCCAAATGCAAAGATCTGTCCGCAACGGCGAACAAGGAAATAACCACACCTTCCGACGTAAAACCAAAAGTCATCCGCAACGGTGGGAAAAGAAAATGCAAAAACCTCCGCAACGGCGGGAATGTCAATTAAACAAACTTCCAATTCAGAGTGGCTTCAAAGGTATTCAAAGATCACAATAAGGCTTGATAAAAAGAAAGGAAATTTTCCAGCGTTAGAGGAAGATGTAAACAGGTGGTAAACCAAATCAGCATAAGAAACCCTTTCTGAAAGCTTCCTGACCAAATCAAAGCATAAAATCAAGCTAGCCCAAGCGAAAGGAGGGTCCTAATTTTTTTTCGAATTTTGGGAAATTGTTGCAGCTACAACAGGATCCTAGGATGATTGCATGGGTTACAGCCATGCCTCGCCTTGGTGGTGGAGGACCCAAAGTGAGCTACGGATCTGGCTTCTTTTGTTGGTTGAGAAACTGGTTACTCATGGTTGAGGACTATGCTTGTGAGGGGGCAGACTTCCATGATGACCTGGAGCTTGCCTTACCCGAGGGAGAAGTATGGGACGAACGAGGTAAGAAAATAAATTATCCACTTGTGTTTTTAATTTTTGTATTTTATTTCATTTTTATTTTGTAGTATTGAGATAAGTAAAAAATGTTTCTGTGCAGACATTGGATCTGTACATCTAGTAGGGATGTCACCTATTGCTAGGTGAGTCGGTACTAGAGACATGATGATATATCACTCTAAATTTGATGAAGAGCTCAGAGATCTCGAGGAGAACCTACATCATTTGACTATGGGTATCCCTGATATTACTACTGACGAGGTACCTAGGCATTATTAGCACCATACTGTAGGTGTTTCTTGATGATTTTCTAGGCTACTCCACAGAGTGGTCCAAGCCATCGCGTGCTATCATGAGCATCACAAGGATTAGTCTACTTTGATATCCACTTTTTGTATATGTACTACTAAAAGCTTCGAAGCTTCATATTTTTCCCTATGTATATGTGTATTCCGAACTTTTTACAGTCCTGAACTTTGAGGGCATTGAAAGTTAGAGATGCTTCAACCCAATTTTGTATCTCAGTGCTATAGTTTTTATATATGAAATTTTTTTATATTTACAGTTGTGTGTGCGACAAATGTGATGTGTGAAATGATTATCTACTTATGAATTTACATGTATGCTGACTATATTTCAAATGTACTTTTAAGTATGAGCACTATTCCAATCTAAGACGTAATTAGCTAGGGAATCTGCCACATCATTTAAATGTCTCTGAATGTGTTGACATGTAACTTGCTCAAAATACCTCTCTAACAACCTAACTCTTCGGAAAGTACGAAGAAGTAGGGGATTTCGGATGGTGTAGACTCGATTAAGCTGTTGAACAACTAGTTCTAAGTCTAGGTAAACCCTAATTTCCCTTACATCATTAGCTAGGGCTTCCGTCCACAATCCAATCACAGCTTGGTATTTCGCCAGATTGTTGGTGGAGGGACCTAAAAGAACACCCCCTGAACTCACGAGCTCACTTGTAGGAGAGTACAATACCCAGGATGTTGATGTAAGGTTAAGTGTATATCTATTAGCACCATCAGCAAAACCAATGAAAGAAGTCATTTGTCCATTAGACAAAAGACATGCATAAGTAGGGTTTTATGAAAAACACATTTTAAATCACACAAAAGACACACCTCTAAAAGATAAAACACACATCAAACTATAAACAATATTTACAAAGACCCTATGCTAGATGACCTAGGCATAGTATCTTTTAAGGTAGGGCCCATTTCAGGGCTCTCCCAAAGGTATCCCATCGTAATCAACCAACTCATATGCCCCTTTCTCTAAAACATGACTAACAATATAAGGCCCATGCCACATAGACTCAAATTTTCCTGCCCCTAGCTTGTCATGATTTTGTTCATAGGTTAAGACCAGTTCTCCTTCATTGAAGGAATGGGGTTGAACAATCTTGTCATATTGAACTTTCATTCTTCGCTTATGTGCCTCTTTTGCTAAGGAAGCATCACATCGAATTTCATCAAGTTTATTTAGATACAGGAATCTTTCTTTGTCTATAGTAGTATTGGGAAATATTTCCCCAATAATTTTTAAAAAAGGAATCTAACACTCTATCGGGAGAGTTTCTTCTAGCCTGTATACTAGTTGGAAAGGTGTAAAACCGATGGAAGTTTTGACAGTAGTCCTATAGGCCCAGAGTGTCAAGAAAAGATGCAAATGCCAGTTTGACTTGGATTTTCCTACCATCCGTTGAAGCATCATTTTTAATACTTTGTTTATAGATTCACCCTATCCATTGGCCTGAGGATAGTAAGGTGTAGAGTTATTGTGAAAAAACCCTAATTTTGCACTAAGCTCATCCATCATTTTGTTTTGAAAATGTAATCCATGATCGGTCACAATGGCCCTAGGAATCCCGAATCTAGCAATGATATGGTTGAATTAGAATAGTGCAACAGTCTTTCCGTCTTCAGCATATGTGGGCATAAACTCATCCCATTTTGTGAAATAGTCCACAACCACAATAATGTAGCCATGCCCCCCAACTGAGGTAGGTCTACAGTGCACAAAGTCCATGCCCCATTTTGCAAAGGGGACAACTGCTACAACGGGATGGAGCAGAGCTGGGTGGGTGCATTTCTTTGAAGTGAACATTTGACATGGTGGGAATTTCTTGACTGTTTCAATGCAATATTTGAAAATAGAGGGCCAGAAATACCATGCACACATTATTTTCTGGGCAATAGCAAACCCATATAGATGATTGCCACAAGCTCTAGCATGGCAATCGTTTAGAACGATCTCAGCCTCCTCATATGTAAGGCAACGTCGTAATATGGAGTCAACACCATGGTGGTAGAGGGTATCATTTAGGATAGGATGGATTTTGGCCTGTGACGAACACAACGACGTTCATCTCAAGAAGCAGTGGGCTAGTATCGTAAGGTCCAGAGATACAAAATGATGTCTCCATACCATGGATCAGTCATAATAATGAGAAACAACAATTCATCGGGAAATGAGTCGAAGGGCTATGTATCCTCGGTAGTAGGGGGAAGGTCACATATAAGCTCTGGAAAAATGAGAGACTTCTTAGAAGTGCTTTTGGTGAATTCTAACTCAAATTCCTGGAGAATCACGATACAACATGAGTATTTTCCCCCAAGCACTTGCTTTGTAATAACATAGTACATGGGGTTGGAATTTGCATAAACAGTGGTGGTGCGGAGAAAAATATAATGATGAAACTTCTAGACCAGGATGATCATGGCCAGAGCAAGTTTCTCCACATGTGAATATCGAGTTTTAGAGTCAAGAAGACTCTTACTGGTGTAATAAATCATATGTTCATGGTCATGTCCATCTGTTTGAACAAGGACCATGCCTATGGTAGACAAGGATGCAGCCACATACAAGGAATAGTCCTTAGCATAATTAGGTGGTTGCAACACCGATGCATGGGTAAGTGCATGTTTAATATTATCAAACACGCATTGTGTGAAATCATCCCAAATGAAAGGGGTATATTTTTTTAGCAACCTCATGAAACTGGGTGTCCTTTCTACATAATTGCAGATGAAACAACGTAGAAAGTTTTCCATCCCTTAAAAACTTTGGAGTTCAGTTATGCTCGTAGGAGCAGGTAGGGCTAAGATAGCTTCAATTTTCAAGGGATCTATGTAGATGTCATCTTTAGAAACAATAAAACCAAGAATTAGGCCAACTTCTACACAAAAAAACACATTTATGGGGATTTAGATGAATATTAAAATGACGACATCGAAGAAAAATGTCTCTTAGATGATCGACATGAATATCCCACTTCTTGGAATGAGCAGGCAGGTCATCAAGATAAGGTTCCACGACATGTTTAATGTCATGAAAACAATATGACATAGCGTGTTGGAATGTTTCGCCAGCATTCTTTAAAGATAAAGGAAGTTTACGATAATCAAAAGTTCCCCAAGGGAATATAAATGCCATATTGTGTTGGTCTGATGGGAGAATCTCAATCTGATTGTAGACGGAGAAGCCATCCATAAAGGAAAAAATAACGCTTCTGGCACAGTTGTCGATTATCTGATCGATATAGGGAGTGGGAAAGTTGTCTTTTGGACAAGCTCTATTTAAATACCTAAATTCGATGCAAACCCTAATAGTGCCTTATTTTTGTTCACAGGAACTATGTTGGACACCCATTTAGTTAACAGTATGGGGTAAATGAAACCAGCCTTCAGAAGTTTCTCAACTTCTTCCTTAATTGCAGCTGCTTTTCATGGATGGACATGTCATAGTTTTTTATGGACTGGCTTGGCATCAGGGTAAGTTTTTATCTCATGGACAATGATAGAGGGATAAATCCCTAGAATTTATTCATATGTCTATGCGAAGACATCCCTAAAATCCTTGAATAGGGCCATGTATGATTGAACCTCTTCAAGTGAAGAGTTCTGATTTGTGAAAATGTTCTCGGAAATACCTGGTTTCACTGATATGTCCACAGGCATAGTTTTTGTAATATTACACAAATTTCCTTCAGAATCCACATTAGGAGTGAGGATCGGGGACCGAGGGTTGGTGACTATATCAGATGAAACCGTGGAGGTGAATTGGTATTCTACCATATGGCAAGGGGGAAGGAAATAAGATCAATGATGATAGTCTTCCCAAGGCATATCCTCTAACAACATAACTTCCATAATAGATTCATCTGTAGTAAGTGTGTGTGAAAGATAATCTAGAGATTGAGGGGGGGGGGGGTTCAAGCCAATATGGCATGTGATAATGGTCTGAGGCCACCAACAAATNCTTGGAGTGCATTGTAAATTTCTTCGAAAGGGGAAAAATATGTTGATTCATCAGTAATTGCTTTTCCTTTGTCTATATGAGAGGTAGAAATCATGTTAATAGATGCAGTTTGTGAAGAAGGAGGAGGATTTGATGAGGGAAATACTCCCATTAATGAAGAGTCTTTGATAAGGCCTACCCCAATGTCCTTATACTATGGGGCATTCAGGAGTGGAACTCTATTGGCATCATTTGTAATGGAACTAGGCATGATGAAATCTAACTGATCAATAGTGACAATCTTTCCTTGGAATTGGAACTGGACGATCCAAAAAACGGTCAATGATACAACTTGCATAGCATAAAACTAGTTACGACCTAGGAGTAAGTTGCAATCCAAAGGAGCATCTACAACTTCAATGTGAATGGAGACTAACTTGCCCCCTAGTTCAACATGGATGGCAGGTAGTAATCCACAGGGTTGAAGCTGCGACCATCAAAATCCTTGAGAGTGGTAGGTGAACGGTTGATTTTTGGAGAACCAATGGTTCTCCAACAATATAAAGACATGAATGATGTAGAGGCACCCTCATCCAAAACGGTATGATGGATAGTCTTTCCAAAAATTTTGGTAGCTATCTGGAAAGCTAATTGATGTGAGAGTCTCGTCTTGAAATCATCCAATTTGAAAGTGATAATGTTACTGTTCTAAGGATCCATGGCTCCAAGAGCACTAAGCAAGTTTTTATATTGGGTTGGGTAGGTTTGAAGTACCTCTAAATTCGACATAGCATAGGGTGCTTGAGCCAAATCTTCAATAATATTTTAATATTGGGTGGCACGAGCGTTAGGATTGATTATGGACTTACATAGAGTACCCTTTGGTGGGCGGAAAATTGCTTCTAGAATATGTTTTTCAATGTGAAGACCTTTACTGGGAGGATATGTGAAAGCTGAATGTTTTTTGGGGGCAGCATCATCATATTTATTTTCTGGAAGTGGTTCATAACTTTGTGATCTTGTGTTCGAATTAACCGTTTCACTAGACATCATGCGAACTTTTTCAGTGGACGAAGAATTTTTGTTCAAGGACTTATGATAAATTAACTGTTGTTAGAAAGGGAAAGGATCTTTAAGAATTGTTGGGGTGGGTGAAGTTTTCAAAAACTTACTGACTTCCTCACGACGAGGACATTATTTCGTAAAATGGTCACCTCTGCAGATTAAACAAGGGTATTTTGCCTTTCTCTTACCTTTTGAATCAACATTAGAGTTCTATGTTTTATTTCCTTCCTATTGGTTATCAGGTTTTTTAGATTTATTTTTTCCTTTCTTATTTCCACCTGAAGATTCAGTTGATTGGATCGTGTTTACTTCAGCGGAAGAAACAGGAGAGGGTGCGGTTTTGGCAGGTGGTGCTGGTTGGTTTGCTGGAGTGGTGGTTTGATTTTGCTTCTTAGAATATTTTGCTGCCATTTGCGTTTGAATTGAACCAAGTACACCATCAACAAGTGGTTCAGTCACAGTTCTAGATGGATTAGTAGTGGGTCGAGGAGAACAGGGAATTAAATCATACAATGTATCAGACTGGGAATAGACTAATTCAAGGTACTGATCACGACTAATTGCTTGCTCCTCAATAACAGTGCCTCCCATGGAAACATCTCTAGAAATGGGTGGAAGTAACAACTTTGTAAACCAATCAGCGAGTAAATGATCAGGAATAGGGGCCTTAAGTAACCTTCATCTTCTTCTCCATTCATGGATATGATCGGAGATGTGGGTTGATGTGGTTTGTCGAAATGAGGTCAATAGGTCTGTACCTATTTCATATCGGATAAGTGTGTTAAAAATGCCATTGCTAAGGCATTGAAATCCCAAAAAGAGTGTTGTGGTAACTCGATGTACCACTTTGCGACAATACCAGTGAGGGTTGTTTGAAAAATCTATAGACGGATTGAGCCGTCCATCAAAGAATTGGATGAACACCATAGTTGAAATGTCATCACATGGTTTTTTGGATCCTCACTAGGTTTTCCATCAAACTTTGGTATATATGAAGGCATATTTAAAGGAATGGGAGGCCAAGAGGGGTCATGATGGGTTGGGTCATTTATCAATCTTGACAAGTTTGGCAGTTGTTGATTTGGTTACGGATATCAGTAGTACTGGTATGGCATTTGCTGACCAGTAGGACCATATGTAGATTGATAGATGGGTATGGATGATGCCCCTGAAACTTGTTGAAAAGGTTGTTGATTTCTAGAATTTACATGGGGATGTGGGTCACCTAAGGGAGGTGGTCCTCCGAAAGGTGGTGGTGGTCCTCCAGGCGGTGGTACTCCACCTCCAGGAGGTGGTGGTGGTGGTCCTCCAGGAGGTGATCCTCCAGGAGGTGGTCCTCCAGGTAGTGGGCCTCTGGGTGTTGGTCCTCCATATGGCCCACCAAGTCCTCTAGGTCCTTCGAGTCCTTCAGGTCCTCGTGGTGGTCCTCTAGGTGGTGGCCCACCATAGCCCCCAACAGTATTTACAAAATATCCTCCATATGATGGGAAATTGGACCAATTGGGTTGTCCCCAAGGTACGAAAGAATTCTTGGGGTAGGGAATTCCAGGATAAATAGTCGTTGACGGAGGTTGCTGATAAACTTGATTAGTCATAGGTGGCTGAGTTACTGGATAAGTATATCCCTAAGAAGCTAGATTATTGACAGGTTACACCCGTAAGGGTTGGCCCGAACTAGATGGGGGATTCACAATGTTGGTATTGGTAGGAGGATTAACTACGACGGGTTGTGCTACAACTAAAACTTGTCCCAAACTATAAATAATTCCACTAACAGATGACGTAACTCACGCTGGGGGGTTTCCCCCCAATGTTAGAATGTGCTGACATTACTTGATTTATGGATTGCCCCCCAACCATGACTGGTATGGAAGGTCTAGTAACGGACCCAGGATGTGAAACTGTAGGATTGTCATTTTGGCCTAGATTACTTTGAAATTGAACTTCTTCAATAGGACCTAAAACCTGAGCTAGTGAACGATATCCATCAGGCCATGGGTCTGATAAACAGGTTAAGTGAGATGAAATAGTTTCATGACAAGACACAGGTGGAGGAATGATTCTTTTTACTCTCTCTGAAAAGTTATGGGATCGATCAAGAGATGCATTAATTCTTCTTTGTTCCTCTTCTACTAAAGGAGGATTCCCTGGTGAAGGTCTAATAACCCTGAACTCAAAAATGGCTCAGCACATAGAAGTCCTCCAAAAAGGAGCATCGGGGCCATAGTCTTCTTGAATAGGACTATCGATACGATATTCCAATGGTGAATGCACAGAAGCATCAACTGCGGGAGGCAGTTGAACCAAAGGATTCATATAAACAGTGAAATCCTCTCTGGTTTCACTAGCTAAGGCAGTTCCTCCGAGAACATTAGCAAAAGATGGTTGTTCCATGTTTACTCCTTCTTTTCCTTCCATGGCAGGAGGAGAGTCAGGAAGTAAACCCTACAATCTATGAGAATGACATCTCGTAAGTGCAACTCGCGATATACCACAAGGGTACATGCGTAGTAATCTCCCTGAATTTTTTTTTGGTGTATTGCTCCACACAAGACGAACAAAGGGTTTTTTCACACTTGGAGTGGGTATCCTAGCGGGGTTTGTTGATATACGCAAGTTACATGGTAGCTCAAATCGATAGTAGTTTTTTCTAATGCACGACCGTTCACAAGGGACCTTCCTATATACAATATAGTACATGAAGTACCTTTCTATATACCTCAAGGGTACGTGAAAGGCCATTTGATATACCGACGGTACGTGGAATAAACGCATGAGTCTCGCGTTGTAGTGCAGACAAATAACAATAGCTCCTACGTTTTACGATGCCCAAACACATCACTAACCTATCACTCAAATTTATATACAATTTTTTATACCTAAAGCTACCGTTAATTTTATCTGGATGATTAGGTGAATTTTTGTGAGGTGTTGTCTCCAATAATGCAAATTAATCTAATTGTAAATGCACTTTTTTGACTTCGATGAGAACTAGCTAGGGTAAGGAAGAAACCTTTTTCTTTTCTTTTCAACAATATACCAAAAGAATGTTTCTTTCAAAAATCAAAACAAGATCCAATAAATAATGCAAAGAAAGTTCTTTCAAACACAAATCTCTTTCAATCAAGCACCCTAAAGTCTCTGAAAATGCAAGAAAGAAAACTAAGCCTCTAATGTGCATGCAAAACTAACTTCTGCTACAATGTCAAAAGGACCTATTCTTCTGAATTACACATGCAAATAGAAATGAAAATTTTCGCAAGCATAAACAAGAGAAAAATAATATGATTCTTTTTGTATTTTTCTAGAAAATATGAGGCACACAAAGCAGTTTTTTGTTTTAAAAAGTAACTAATCTTCTAGGAAGAGGCGATAGGTTTTCTTTTCAAAAGAAGAATTTTTAGACATTTCACTAAAAAGCCAGAACTGAACTATTTTTCCACTTTCGTTTATGACAATGAAGAAGATAAAATTTTTGGATCTAAGCTCAAACAGAGAATTAGACTCACAAAAACAAGCAAACTCAAACAACAAGCAAACCACACTAAAAAATATTTAGAGAACAAAACAGTTAAAAAAAATTGAAAGGGAAATTTTTTAAACAGGTAGTTTGAAGTCCTGCCTCGGTGCATTGAGGAGCACTGCACCAGAGCGTCATAGGTTGAGGAGGCACTTTTAGTCTTCTGCACACAGGCACCGTTGGCTCTTTGTTAATTGAGGAAGAAGGCGCCGTTGACACACTGGACAAATAAGGAAAAGGCACCCTGGGAAGGTCGGCACTCTGTCAGCCAAAGAGAAAGGCATCGCTCAAACAATAGAATGAAAAGCTATAGGCCTGCAAAAGAAACCAAAAAAGACTGAGTTGGATTGAAAAGGGTCATAATTACTCAGAAAAGAGGCAATAATCAGAAATGTAAGATAGATTGCTTACCTTGTTAACTGAAATAACCAAAAAGAGATAAAATAACCTTCATAGATGGAATGGTTACCGAAGTTTTTAGATCTAACTGGATCTGCACCATATCTGACTAGATCTACCCTAGATCTGACCAGATTTAGATCTCCTGAGTATGGTCACCAATTTTGTTATCAGAAATTCTCAATCAGTGTGGACATTGTTTGTTCCTTTGCAATGTAAATATTAAATACAGAACAAAAAGACACATCAACATATCCTTCCCTTAAACAATCAAATTAACTAACATGAAATACAATATACCTCAACCTTGGATCTCTTTGTCTTCTCTCCAAAAGTCCTTGTGATGGTTCAGCACCTGCAACACATATCAAAAGACAAACAAACAAGATGAGAGCATCATGATAAATTGATTATTCATATCAGTGATCAAGGAATCTGACAATATCTAATTAAAATCAATACATAAAATGTAGGAAAGGGGAATGTCTGTGTATTAATTATGAAAGAGAAATAAGTACAACAAAAAATCCTTGATGTCGATGGCTTCGATCTCTACAAAAATGTCTACAATCCTCTATAGCTATGAAGATCTATCCAACCATAAACCTACTCTACTTTTCCTCTGATTCAGACTTCAAACTAACAGCATAAGGGTGCTTTTTCTGGCCTCCTCCACTCTAATCATGAAGGCTTCAATTATAGGCCTAGAACTCATGAAATGACTTGGAAAATGGATAAAATGTGATCCCTACAGTTGAGGGAAGTGAATTCTACCTCTCCCAAGTGTGTAGGAACTAACTCCATGGAGGCTTCCACATTGAAGCTTCCATAACGTTATTTTTTCTCATTTTTTGACCATCGACACTCCTGATAGAAATGGAAAGGGCACCGACCTAGGGTTTTTTTCAAAGAAAGAGAACAACGAAGCTTATGGGTCCACTGTGAGGAGCACTGATGGTGCTCTGTGTAAAAACCATAAAGGTACCTACCCTTCAAGGTATGGAAAAAATATGACCAAGGTGACTCAAGTCAGGATTTCTGGGAGGTTGGAAGGCAATGTGAAATTCCCATGCAGGTTGATAAGCAAAGTGGGATTTCTAGGTGCAACAGGAAACCCAATTGGGCATTCACGCAGCAGCAAGCAAGAAAAAATGATTCTGAGTCTGAACCTTTCATGAATTTATCCCGTCCGGCGATCTGGATCCTTCATGTTTTTTTTCCTTGTGTGGATTGTTTCTTTTTACGTTTCATCCTATTTGCTAGTCGTTTTCCTGAACCCGATTGCCAAAAATTCAATTTTATGTCTTTGATTTTGAATAACCAGCAAACGTTTTCATTTTGGTAATTTGCAACAGTCGGTCTGGCACCGACAACGTTCAGAAATTCATAAATTTTTGTGTGTGTATGTAGTCCTTGGCGTTTGCTACATTTTGGTAAATCCTGGGACTAATATCACTGTGTGTGCATCCACGTTTGGCATCTGAATTGATTGAAGGAATGGAAATAGAGTCTAGACTTGCTTGATAAACCTAGCATGTGAAAGAACCTCATAGACCAATCTAGAAGGATGGTTTTCTTCTTTGTATACCCTGAATAGCACTGGAAGGGAATGCATGGCCTGAGGGACTATGTAGCAGAGAAGGGGATGCTTCCTTGTGTTGGGTGTGTGAGTGTTTAGAAGTCATGATAGATCTGGTGTGGGTTTTCTTAGCTCTGGATTGAGCTCACTAGCTTAGTAGTTTGTCTTTCCACCTCCTTGGAAGCCTGATAAACCCAACTAGAAGGATGGATTTGCTAGTAGCTTGATAAACCCATCTATTGGCTTGGTTGTGTCTCATGTGAATTTGGCTAAGTGTAAACCACTTCCTATATAAGTCTGATAAATCCAACTGTGTTGGCTTGACTGAGTTTTATTGTATCCTTGGCTATGGGGAAAGTCTACTAGTGTTCCTTATTCCTTGGGGAAAATCATGCCCAGCTTAGGGGTGGTAGTGTTGCTCAGAGATTAAAGAGCACATTGGGCTATGGTTGGGTGGAACGTTGCAGTGACATAGCTGGTTGTGGGACAAGATTCTCCAAATATAAGTATTCTTGTTTATTTAAGTTCTGCAACTGTATTTGCTTATGAATTATTATGAAATTATCATGAACATGTTGAATGCATGAATGTGTTGAATGAATGATTTGATTTCACTGTATATATCATGTACATTTTATTATGCATATGTGTATTTATATTCTTTAAGTTCAATGCATTTAAATATATATGTATTATGTTCATGGGGGCCTAGATTGCCCGAATTGATAGATGGTGTCGTGTCCTCTCCAGCGAGTAAGGGTTGGGGACGTGACTGTGTGGTACCAGAGCTCTGGTTTCAGCTTTGGGCCTCAATGGGCCATGAAGAACTAGCCTCTATGTTCAGATAGGAAGAAGAGGCAGACAGGAAATTGTTTTTGAAATTTTCTCTAAGTATGAATTTTTCTAAGTATTGGATAAAATACTTCTTTGTGTGGCAGCTGAGAAACCTGAAGAGAGCCGCAATAGCGGCTATGACCGTCTTTATTTGCCGACATAGTAGGAAATTTTTGTTTATTGAGTTGAAGTGGTGACATAAAATAAAAGAGTGAGCCACTGTAGCGGTTGGGTCGCCCGGAAGGAGCTGACAAACGTCGAGTGAGTCGAGCCTATGGGCATCGGGTGAGACGAGCCGACGAAAGTTTTTTTGAAAATTTATCTAAGTATGAAAATTCTTCCATGTCGGCTGAGAAGTGTTGATTCGTGGCGGGTGGAAGCCAAGAACTGAGCCACAACAACAGGTGAAATTTAGGCTTCGAGCCACAAAAGTGGGAAAAAGTTGGGCTTCGAGTCGCAACGACGGGTGGAAATCAAGTTTTTCGCCGCAAAGGAAAAATTCCAAAATTTGTCTAACTGTTGGCTTGGTGGCAGCAGACAAAAGCAGTTTTGAGCTGCAACAACGGAAAGAAAAAGAAGATCGCGGCTGCAGTTGTGGGTTAAAGTTAGGGAAAGAGCCACCACGGTGGAAGGAATTAGAGGAAAGAGCCACTACAGTGGATGGAAGACGGGGAAGGAGCTGCTACGGCGGCTGAAACTCGAAAAGTGTTCTGATGTGGTAGCGGAAGGAAAAAGAAGAATGACTCGCTACGGCAGTTGGGAATTGAAAATCGAGTCGTTATGCGGTGAATGGGAAATGAAGAGGGAGCCGAAAACAATGACGACTGAAAGTTGATAAAGGAGCCGCTATGGGGGCGGGTAGGAAAAGAGGAATGAGCTGCTACGGCGGGTGAAATTCTAAAAAATTTCTGATGTAGCGGTTGAAATTTTGAAAATTTTTCCGAAACAGAGAAATTCAGTAGGGTTTTTTAGTGAGATCTGTGGGGTTAGAAAGATGAAAAAAATGGAATCCATTTTATGCACCAGATTGCGTGAAATAGAATGATTTACAAAAATAAAATGAGGGTGTTGCCCTCAACCCACCCTGTAGTGGTGGGGGAAAGCCCCCTTGACCCCTGTCGTCCCCTTCAGACAGTCGTTCTTTGTGAAAAGAAAATTATGTGTTTTGGGAAAAGCTGTCAATATATGGGATTTTTTCCAAATAAGGGTAAGTAGTTAGGAATTTTTGGAAATGCTATAAATTTATAATTTAACAACTCTATTATTAACACATTTTGCAGAATCATAGTCACCTTTCAAAAGAAGCATTCTAGATAGTACAGTTGGGTAAAGTGAGTTGTGGTTCAGCCATGAAAACCGAAAACATGCATGATGATGTACATAATCCCAATGAGTATGAGGAAGATGCTATGGGGGAAAATATCCAAGTTGGAAATGCTGAGACAGAGTCTAATGGGAGAATATTGCAAGAGACTCCCCCAGATTTTGCAGCCACCATGAGAAGCCTAATAGCGGAGATGCAAAGTTACAAGGCATATAATGAAAGATTGGTTAAGGCTCAGGAGGAGAAGAATCAGCTGAATGCAGCCATGTTGCAAAGTTTGACAAATATTTAGAGAAAGATGAACTCCGAGGACCAGACAAAAAATCCAGAAGGGATTAAGAACATTGCTAGAAGAAGAAAGAGATCACCTAGTGAGTCATCTGACTCTGAAGGGTCCACTGGAGATTCAAGTTCTTCTTCTCACAAGAATTGGAGAAGGAGGATCTACCAAAACCACTCATGAGATGAATTCAGGATGCAAAAAGAGACGCTAAATCCAGTTTTTGTTGTAGTGAAGGCAAGTCCACCTACCTTCAATGGTGAGGTAAAGACTGGTTAAGAAGCTGAAGCTTGGCTTTTGGGAATGAGGAAATATTTCCAAGTCCAAGACTATTCTAGGAATATGAAAGCTAGAGTATCCATTTTCAATTTGACTGGAAGAGCATCCATACAGTGGGAGAATTTCATACAAGTAAAGAATATCAATGAAAGGAAGATTGTGTGGAAGTAGTTTCGAAAGTATTTCAAGGAGAAGTACCTCTTTGACAGGTACTATGATGACAAGATTAAATATTTCCATGAGCTGAGATTGGGACAGCATACTATGTAAGATTATGACAATAAGTTCTTGGAACTGTTGAGGTATGTCAGGTATATTAAAGATGAGAAGGTGAAGATCCAACATTTTCTGAGTGGACTTCCTCAGTCCTACAATGACCGAATTGATTTTTATGAACCCATAACTCTGGAAGAAGCAATAAGAAAATCTAAGTATTGCTATGAGCAAAGCAAGAACAAATCGGATTACCAAAAAACATGGAAGGACAAAAGGAGTGAGAAGTATGAACAAAGGAAGAAAGGTTACAAACCTTCTAACTTCAGGAATCAACAAGAGAAACCAACACAAGTTGAGAAGCATCCAACTAGAGTGATGGGAGAGAAGCCAAAAGATCCACAGCAGAACAGAGGACCACTCCAATGTTGGAAATGTGGAGGACCCCATATGTGTAGGTACTATCCACTTGAGAATGAAAATGCAAGGCCAACATACAATGTTCAAAAGGTAGAAACAGTGGGACAAGTAACAAGGGCTATACCTAGAATTTATGCAGCACTGGAAGACCATCAGGCAGATCACTAGTCAATGGTGGTTGAAGTTGGAGTTAAGATTGTTGAGCAATCTATTTCTATTTTGATTGACCCGAGTTCTAATCATAGTTATATTGCTCCTAGAGTAGTGAGGTTTGTGCTCTTAGGAAGGTAAAGCATAGAAAGTCTTGGTTAGTTCAGCTAACCACTGAAACCAAGAGAAACGTTAATGAAGTGGTGGAGAAATTGTTAGATTTTTATCATTTAAGCAATATGATCTTAGGATCTTATCTGAGAGAATAACATGCACAACAATAAACACAAGAGACAAGAGACACAAAGAATTTTCCTCGAGGAAACCATAAAGGAGAAAACCCCACAACTTCCTCAGAGATAGAATGAGCACCAATGGCAGCAGTAAAACAAGAAAACATAAAGATGACCTCCAACAGCTTTTTCTCTCTCTCTCACATGAGAGATCTTCTCCTCTCTCACTCATGTGCCCCAGTGAGTGAGTGTGTGTATGATAAAGAGAGAGACTCACTCTCTATTTATATTCTTCTGTTCACTTAATGTCCACTTCAACATGTCAGCCCCACTTAACAATTACTTTATAGAGCCAAAATATCTAGAAGAGTCTAATAACCCTATTGCCCCATAACTGTGGGGACTTTTCCCTCTGATCAATAAGGAGGGTTAAACTTGACACAATTGTGGGGACTATTGCCTCGACTTACAATGGAGGGTTAACCTCAATGAATTTACATGACTTGTTTACATTATTGAATCTCCCGATCGGAACATTGGGGCATGACATGACTCAATTACATTATAGATACTTCCCGGAATAAACATCGGGGTACAATACATAAGATATACAAGTGAATACATTTCGAAGTTACAAATACATCAACACTCCCTCTTAACTAGGAAGGTGTTCGCTTTGCTTGGGTAGACTCGCGTTTACTGTAATGTACCAACAAAACCCCTATCTCACTGGCCCTTTCAGCGACAGACCACAGAATGGCCTGAAGTCTCACCCGAAGTGATCCTATATGGGGTGGCTGAAGACTCAGGGGTCCTCAACCAGGTTCTGTAGCATCCTAGGTTTCTCTTGACTCTGGTTAACCAGTGGGATCTCTCTGTGAGATGTTGTTTCTCTTTACTCGCTGAGCTTTCTATGGGGATGACTCTTATCGCATCACAGCTTCTATGGTGATGCACAAACTTACTCTTCTGCTCAACTCCTTCCCTGTGATATATCACACCGCAACTCCTCAGACGGTGCGATATCACCTTTCTATGCTGTAATATGTCCTATAATGAGGCTCAATATGCGTATCAACTCTCAAGGTCTTGCGACCTCCTTCCTGGGTCTAATAACTCTATTAACCTTCACAAGGGTGTTAAACAGCTTCACTTAAACTTCTACAGTTTAACACACTAACATCAACTACACTCAACTCACAGAACTCATATACCGGAGTCGCTTAACACTGTAACTGTCAACTATCATGAATCAAGCACTGATAAACTCATATACAGGCTACTTGATACATTCAACTTGTGTTTAACCTTCTATGTGCTATAAACTGAAGCATAACATACATACATTCATCAAGTGATAAGCAACATTCATGTAACAGATGAAAGATAGAAAACAGGTAAAACAAAATCACATGAACAGTCACGCAACTCACGGGTTTTACGTGGTTCACTTCCAGGGGGGGAAGCTACGTCCACAGGAACTAGTGTTTATATTATATCTTGAAAGAGTAAACATGGTTCCGCTGCAACCTATTATGTAGCTTGAGATCTTCTGGGAAACTCCGCGCACGCAGCCGGGAGCCCTTCTCTTAGATCTCTTCTCTTCCTATATTGCCTTCCTCTTACAATATACTCTTCCTCTCTCTCTCTCTCAATCCCTATAGATTTTTACATTCATGCTTAAGGAGCCAGCTACTGGCTACAGTAAGATAATACAGACTTAACGACAGAACCAGAGCTTGACTCAAAGAATAGCTAACTGTCTACGAGCTAACATACCAACTGACTAGCTATCTAGCTCAATGTTCTACTATCTATCCCAACTGACCTACTAGCTAACCCTTCATAATACGAAATACATGCTTATATAGGAATCCCAAAGGTCTCACCTTGTTACAACACTGTGGGCCTTTCCCAACAGTAACCCAAAACCCTAACTGTGACAGTCGGCCTATCTGTACTTTGAACTGCTGCTTCCCGTCACACCACAACTTTCTACAGTCTTCCACGCTTGCTGCCACTGATCGTGGGTATGGGCACCACTTCCTCGTTCACTCTTCTCTGTCCTTTGTCTTCAATACCTCGGCCTATTGCTCCTTTTCTATTTATGAGGGTAGCTGAGCCCTCCTGTCTTCGTCGCTGCCTTAAGTGCAGTGGTTGAGCTCTCTCTTCTCGGTCGCTCAGTTACTGTTTCCTTTGAATTTCTTGTCCTGATATAGAAAATTTTCATGTAGCTGCGGGGCCCTACTCCAACAGTCCCCTAACACTTACTTGTGGCTCATCCCTGAGCTACTAACAGCTGGCTTCGCTTGCTGTAGCTTCTCCTTGGCTTCCTACGAAGTCCTTGTGAATCTTTCTCAAAGTCCTGTGACTTCTTTGTCCATAGCTTCGACACGGTCTTGTGCCGCTTCGAGAATAGCTTGACTAATAATGGAGTCTTCTGTGTCATCAATTTCACTTTTACTTGTAGTGAAATCCTTGACCTTCTGCTTAACCGTATCGACCAGCTCTGTGATTTGTTCCTCATATGGTTGAAGCAGGTTATTGAATTGTATCTCTTTTGCTCTTAACTGGTGCAATTCCTATTGCAAGCGGTTCATCTTCGTCATCTTCTTCATCTTTGCAAGAGCTCCTAAGCTCTTGACTTCTTCCTTCATTGCTGCTGTGGCCTTCTCTATGTTTTGGATGCTCTGCTGCAATTCTAGTCTATCTGGGAGCTTGTCTAGCTCCGACCATGTCTTCATCGCATCGGCTAGCAATGACTCTGCATCATCTATGTGACTCTTCATCTGTGTTGACGTGAGTCTAAAGGCCTCTGCCCTTGCTTCCTTTTCTACCTGGGGTGTGCCTGGTGCTTGAGCATCAAGCTCAACAATCTGCGCCTTATGGTCTTCCTCCATCTTGACCACTGTGTCTTCCAGAGCTTTTGCTCTATCTGTAATTCTTCTTACCTTCTGCATTAGTGGCAAGGCAAACTCTATGTTACACTGGGGTAACTCTAATGTGATGCTCTACAGGACCTAACTTAGATACTGTTCTCTTTCTTCGTATACTTTTAACTCCTCCTCCTTTGTCTGTAAACCTGCGGTGAGTTCTGCATGCTGTTGTCTCAGCTGAGTGTTCTGTTTATAAGTCGTCAGCTCTCTATCCCTGAGCTCTGTGGATATCTGTTGCTGGATCATCTGTAGTTGATCAATAGGGAATTGTGCCAGATTAACCTCAACAAGGTGTCTGATCTGTATCTGCACATCAATCATCGATGCAGGGAATCAGATGCTCCCTGGAGGTATCAGCACTGTATTGATGCGATCCTTTGCAAAGACTTCCTCATGGGAAAGCGATTGTGTTGAGCTTCCTCCTGCTGTCGCCTTAACTGGTGGAAGCTGCATCGTGGTAGTCTTCTCAGTTAGTTCCTTGCCTCTTTTTTTTCGATCCTCATTAATTGCTGAAATCCGATCAAATTTTCCTCGAAAGTGGTGTGCAGGTGTCGGCAATCTCAACCCAGATTTACCAAATCTGGAAAAATCACTATACTATTTCCAAATCTAATGCAACGTATACCTGTCATATCTGGATTAACTACTTGTCAAAAGGCGAAGTGACTGGCCCTCTGTCCCTTTTTCGAAGTTGTCTACGTGTCACAGGGAACATCACATCGCTGCGATGTCACACCGCATTGTCCTGAACCGTAATGCTGACGTGAAACATTTTTTTCTTCTTCGTGTAGACTAGTTATAGGTGCGATGTCTCCTTTCAACTACACTGGACATCTGCACTACTTAGTTCTCTGAGTTAGGACTGGGAGGTGGAGTGGCTATCACTATAAAGAGTAAGCCTACTGCCATTAATCCAAGTAGGAACAAGCTCCCCATTTAGTTTACTGAGCTGAACGGAACCTCCTTCTGTAACTTGCTGAATCTGATATGGCCCCAACCAATGCATCTTGAATTTCCCTGGAAACTTAACAAACTTGCTGTCATAAAGGAGCACTAGGTATCCTATTTGAAAAATCTTGCTCTTGATGTGCCTGTCATGCTAAGCTTTTTCTCGTGCCTTCTGCACTTTTTGATGAAATCCTGTGATGAATCTGTCTTCCTCTAAGGAAAGTAGCTGCGCTAATATTTCATTCATCGTATCTGCATCAGCCATCTTGGTAATTTGATCAATTCTTAAACTGGGAATAATATATTCCGTAGGCATAACAACCTCTTGTCCATACACCAAGCTGAAAGGTGTGTGTCATGTAAGTTTCTTGCATGTAGTTCTATAAGCCCATAATACAGCATTAACCCTGAGGTTCCAATCATTTCTTTGGATGTTACAGATATTAGTAAGAGCATTTTCTAGAATCTTGTTAAAATCCTCCACTGTACCATTAGCTTGTGGGTGGTAGGGAGTGCTCTTATGGTGCTGGATTTGAAATTCCTCCGTCAAGGCCTCAATAGTGCGATTCAGAAAATGTGTGCCTTGATCACTCATCCAAATTGTTGGACATCCAAATCTACTAATGATGTTTTCAAAAATGAACTGTGCAGCTGTAGCAGCATCACAATTCCTTACTGCTTTGGCTTCTGCCCATCTGGTGAGGTATTCTGTTCCTGTGATGATGTATCTCGCACCAGTTCATTTCCCTGGTGGGTTGATAGGACCCATGAAATCTATAGCCCACTTTTCAAATGTGCGCAGCGTAATTTGTGGTCGCAGTGGAATTTCATCTCTCCGCGAAGGTTTTCCTACCCTTTGGCAGATATCGCAACATCTGCAAAACTCCTTAGTGTCTTTGTGCAAAGTAGGCCACCATAATCCTGCAGCTAGAATTTTCTGAGCAGTTGGCTTTCCTACGAAATGACCTCCTATGGTACCTGAGTGTGCTTCTCTGATAATGGCCTCTTTCTCATGCGGCATAATGCATCTGCGTAGGACTTCATCTGGACCTAACTTATATAGATGTCCTACGATCAAAGTGAAGTCTGCTGCTTTCACAACTAACTATTTCTTTTACTACTTAGTAAAGTCAACTGGTGCCCACCCTGTAGTGAGAAAGTGTATAATATCCTCGTAATACTCATTTGCGATCTGGATAGAAAACAATTGCACATCTGGAAAATTATCCTCTAAATTACTTGGTTATTCTCCTGAATCTATTCGCGATAGATGATCAGGTCTGACATTTAATCTCCCTGGTTTTACAATAATTTCAAAATCATACTCCTGAAATAAGAGTAACCATCTGCAGATCCTTCCCCCTAACACTAGCTTATTGACCAAATACTTTAAAGCGGAATGGTCAGTGAACATCTTGAATGGGGCACCCAACAGGTAGTGCCTGAACTTTTGTAGAGCATACACCATAGCTAATCCTTCTCTTTCTGTATTGGTGTAGTTCTTTTCTGCTGTAGATAACTTTCTGCTAGAGTACGCGATAGGGTGATCGATACCTCCTTCTCTTGGCTGTGTTAAGACAATGCCCAGTGCGATGCTAGATGCATCGACATGGACATGAAATGGCTTGTTCCAATCTGGGAATACTAAGATGGTTGTTGTAACCATCTTCTCTTTAAGAGTGTCTAAACTTTGCTGGCATTCCTCATTCCATAGGAATTTCACTTCTTTCTTTAACAGCTTTTCCATAGGAGTTGTGATCTTTGCATAGCCTTTGATGAATTTGCTATAGTACCCGGTATGACCAATCACTGTCCTCAATTGATTGACTGAGTTGGGTGCTGGGAGATTTACAATGATGGCAATCTTTGCAGGATCTACCATCAAGCCTTGTCTGCAAACAATATGACCCAACAAAATACCAAATGGTGCACAGAATATACATTTCTTCAAGTGAAGAGAAATCTGATATTGCCTGCATTTCTCTAACATGAGCCTTAAATATCCTATATGCTTGTCGATTAATCCAAATACAGTCCAATCATCAAAATAGACTTCTAAGAATTTATGGATGTATTCCTTAAATACAACAACTACTACTCTAGAAAAAATAGCTGGTGCACCAAAGGGCATTACCATATACTGGAATGAGCCCCATTCTGTCGCAAAGGTGGTCTTATGTCGATCCTCTGGATGGATTCTTATCTGGTGATAGCCTGAAAAGCCATCAGTGAAGGAGTAGACCTCCTATCCTCCCACATTGTCTAAAACTTCATCAGTAAAAGGTGTCGGAAATGGGTCATGAAGTGATGCATCGTTGAGTTTGCGCAAATTGACACAAATTCTGATTTCTCCTTTAGTTTTCTTTTCCTACACGACCATGGGACTAACCCATTCGCTCTCTTCTACTAGCTTGATGATTCCTACTGCTAGCATCTTATCAATATCATCCTTAACTTTTTCTTTATAGCGAGGATTCAATCTGTATGGACACTTCTTAACTGGCCTAGCATCCTCTTTGAATGGTATCCGCATGACTCCCAAATCTCCTACTACTCCCTTCATCTCTGTGAACTTAGTGGGGAATAAGTCTTGATAGTCATGTAACAGATCTGTAATGTGTCCTACTGTTTCATCATCCCAATAGTCTCCAATAGAGGCAAACTTTGGTTCTGTTTCTGTGCCAATATTGATCTTTTTAATCTTGATAGGTTTTGTGATAGCGGGAATTTATAGTTTCGGTCCATCAACTTCACGAGTCCCTTCAGACTCTGGAATGTTGATACTGTGAGGATTCTCATCCTCATCATCTGGCTTTGCTGCGAAGTTGTAGCACTCTAGCGCATGTTCTAACTGGATGGACCAATCAGGCTGAGTATACACTGGTAGGGTACAATCATCAAATATCTTAGTTTTTATAGCATCTAGAGCCTGATCAATGCTTGGATACTCAGATTCAAAAGTGAAAGTGAGTAGAAAGTTGTCTATCATAAGTGGCCATGTGATGGTTCCTCTGCGCAACTCTGTCTCAGTGTACCGGTTCCTTGGAATTGTGTCTAAAGTGTGAATGAATAGGTGAACCCATTCATCCTCTGGAATGTTCGACCAACTCTGTTCACAAATCTGAATATGTGACCTGGGGTCACTTTCTCCTATATATTTCTACTGTAAAGGCTCTTTGTCATTAGAGAACCTGATCGCCATCAGTCTCTTAAAATCATCCCATGATGTGATATGTTCTTTATGTGTATGCCGGTGTGGCTTTTACTGCAAGGTCAATATTTGTCATCCTTTGCTCCTGAGGAATTTCCTACTCAAACTGCTGTGAAAAGTCATTGACATCTGCTAAGCCATGAAATGACAAAATATCAATAACCTCTATGCCAATCCATCGCAGTGACTTAGTCATAAACGCACATCTGCGAGCTGAGACTTCGTAAAGTCTATTCTGCCAATTTTTGAAACCAACCTTAGAATCTGATGCGCATGAGCTGTCGCATCGCCAACTGATATTTCCTTCTGTAGTCGGATTGATGTAATCACTCTGATTAGCAATCATTTGATAAAGGCTTTCCATGTTGCGCACCTCTTCCTCTGCTCTGATAGGTTCAATGTAGCGAGGACCCTGGAAAGGATCCAACGGTGCGATGACTCCAATATAATTATCCTCAAATGTCATTTGTATTTTCTTTAAATCGATAATAGCCATGTTATCGATTGCCCAATCAATACCTAGTAAAGCTGGATACGGTCTACTATCGCCAATGATTTCTATGACTTCAAAGTCTGCAAAGCTGTGAACTCCGTCAATATCAACTGGTACTTGTGGTAATCGACCCAGTGGTGATACCCTCTACTAATTGGCTAGTCGCAGATGGATTGGTGATCTTGCTAACTTAGGGTTACCCATCTGTTCCCATGTCTGCTTAGTCAGAAAATTTACCTCTGATCCTAAATCTAGGATTACCTCATCCATTTCAAATTCTCCAATTTTCGCTGTGAGTCTCATTTCCCTTCCTGTTCTGGTATGGCCCATAATATTATGAACAACACGCTGCGTACTGCTCACGGAAGAAGACTAGTGATACTGATCTATGATGCGCTGAAGCTCTTCGATAGCTTTCTCATTTCTGATGAGTTTCAAGCAGCTCCGCAGGAAGGATTGTACACTTCCTGTTGACTCATCCTCATCGTACCTTCCAGATGTGGTAGCCTGCGGTATCTGCACAGGGCTAACGCCACAATGTTGCTGCTGCGGTACGCCCCTACAAGGCAATACCTGTGATCCTAGTGGTGTAGGTTCAGTAAAGAAAGTTTTAGCGTGCTGAAACATTTCTTTGTTCTTCTACAGGTCAAGTGGTGTTGATTTATTAGTGACTTTATGCACCCACTCCGGACCTGTATTCTTCTCGGCATCCTGCGATGTCCTACTAGTAGAAGAACCGCTACGAGTCACAATATTGAATCTTGGTTCTGATTCTTTCTGCTTAGCAGTAATAAGCTGAATATCTTGGTGTACTACTAGCTTGGGGTCCCTAATCTTGGCTATCAAGATAGGACATTCTTCAATAGTATGGTCATAGGACTAGCAATATTTACATGTTGTAGTAGGGTTCTAACAATCCCTAGCATAATGTCCTACGAATCCATAGTTATAATAAATAATGGGTCTAGGGCCACGACCAAAGCCTCCACCACGGCCAAATCCTCCACCACAGCCTTGTCCTCTGAATCCTCCTCCATGGCCAACATGAGCCGGTTCATGCTGTGGTCCTGCTGCTGGACCTGGTGTTTCTGACTGGACTCGGTATAAGTCATGTTTTCTCTCTATTATGAGATCATAAGCTCGGAAATTATTTTCATCATGACCTACTAACTTACATAAGTTACAGTATAAGTTCTTAGGAGTTTGTACATACTTCTGAAGTAAAGGGCATTCCTGTGGTCTATGTCCTCTTGTTCTACAGAGTTCACACCACGGCCCTTGAGTCTGTAATAAGGGGTTAGGAGCCCCACTTGCTAAATACTCTACAAATACTGGGCAGTTATCTTTAGTATGGCCATGTCCTTTACACTTGGTACACCATAGTTCTTGTGCAACCTCTTTTCCTTTCTTAATCTCATGCAACTGTAACGTGAGATTGGCTAACCGGTTTTATAAGCTTGTCATTCCTGTACTAGTCTCGGCTAGAGGTGAAGCCTCTAGTTTGATTTCCATCTCCAATGCTTCATCCTACGTATGGAGTCTCTATTGCATTAATGGAAGTCTGATGTGAGGGAGCAGTGCTGCGATGAACCATTCCTTATGCTGCTCCGGTGAAAACTCAAAGCTAACTTGGTCTATAAGGGCTTTAAATTTCTGATCAAAGTCCCATACTGACTCTGTGGGTAACTGTTTGATGTCTTTGAGTTCCGTGATGCATTGTGAATCAGACTTAGGTTTCTTAAATTATTTGATCATGGCGGTCCTGACTTGTACAAGTGTTCTGGGCTACGTTGTTGTATACTTCATATACCATGTTAAAGCTCTGTCTCTAAGTGTAGTGGCCAACTGGACAAGTTTAGTATTATCATCTTGGATCTGTTTAATAGTCCAGACAACCTCACATAGGAACCAATGTTGTTTCAGGTCTTTTTCCCCTGTACCCTTAAAGGTAGGTAAACTCATATCATCCCCCATTCTGTTTCTACGTGGTGGATTCTGATTTGCTGTGTTACTACCACTTGGCAGTGTAAATGTAGACGGTGTAGAGGTAGTATGTACTGTGTGTGAATTACTAGATGGAGTTCCTGTAGGATTATTCTGAGTCCTAGTTGATTTCTGTGGGGTATAAGGGTGGTAAGGGATACCCCCTATTATGTTTTCTCTATTATTTTGACTCTGTTCTCTAGTATTATCTCAACTGTCTTCCAAGAAGGAAGATCTGAAATCTACTTTATATTTCTTACCGCTATGTGTACATCCAATTTCTTCAAAATCACTCTCAAACTCTTGTGACATTACACTGACTTAACTTATTCATCTAAGAATATATCCATTACTCCTTTTTCATGCAATAACATCTTAAGGAACAAGTTCAAAGAGTTCAAGTACTTACCGCAATATCCTTTGAAGAAGTACCTCTCTGCTTCGCTGAAACTCTTTCTTTGATCAACTGTAAACTCTGTAACGAAGCCTTCCAGCAAACTCACAAGCTAGAAGTCTACTGCCCGTAAAATGGGATTATCAACGCTCTTCATGGTGTGAATCAGCTCCGATGTCCACACAATGTTCCTTTTCTTCTTGAATATTTTCTTATCAGTCAACTTTGATAACCAGTCGTACAACTCATTTGCATAGGTCGCAAAAAATATCTCATGCAGATCTGTGAAGATATGTTTTTGTAACCAGTCCTCTATACTCAGTCTAGGACTCTTGTTTTCTTTTTCAGTGAATTTTTTCTCCTTAGACTCAACCCAGTGGTTAATTTCTTCTTTAGTAGGATTCCAACAAAACATTAGCTCTTCAGTTTGTTCAAAACCGGCAATGGAACCATTTGTTTTCTTTGCTTGGGCAGACTCGGGTTTACTATAACGTACCAACAAAACCCCTAGCTCACTGGCCCTTTTGGCGACAGACCACAGAACGGCTTGAAGTCTCACCCGAAGTGATCCTAGATGGGGTGGCTGAAGACTTAAGTGTCCTCAACCAGGTTCTGTAGCATCCTAGGTTTCTCTTGACTCTGGTTAAACAGTGGGATCTCTCTGTGAGATGTTGTTTCTCTTTACTCACTGAGATTTATATGGGGCTGACTCTTATTGCATCACAACTTCTATGGCGATGCACAAACTTACTCTTCTACTCAACTCCTTCCCTGTGATATCTCACATCGCAGCTCCTCAGACGGTGCGATATCGCCTTTCTATGCTGTAATATGTCCTATAATGAGGATCAATATGTGTATCAACTCTCAAGGTCCTGCGACCTCCTTCCTGGGTCTAATAACTCTGTTAACCTTCACAAGGGTGTTAAACAGCTTCACTTAAACTTCTACAGTTTGACACGCTAACATCAACTACACTCAACTCGCGAAACTCATATACTGGAGTCACTTAACACTGTAACTGCAACTATCATGAATCAAGCACTGATAAACTCATATACATGCTACTTGATAGATTCAACTTGTGTTTAACCTTCTATGTGCTATAAACTGAAGCATAACATACATACATTCATCAACTGATAAGCAACATTCATGTGACAGATGAAAGATAGCAAACAGGTAAAACACAATCACATGAACAGTCGCACAACACATGGGTTTTACGTGGTTCACTTCCAGGGGGGGAAGCTACGTCCACATGAATTGGTGTTTATATTATATCTTGAAAGAGTAAACACAGTTCCACTGCAACCTATTATGCAGCTTGAGATCTTTTGGGAAACTCTGCGCACGCAGCCGAGAGCCCTTCTCTTAGATCTCTTCTCTTCCTATATTTCCTTCCTCTTACAATATACTCTTCCTCTCTCTCTCTCTCAATCCCTGCAGATTGTTACATTCATGCTCAAGGATCCAGCTACTGGTTACAGTAAGATAATACAGACTTAACGACATAACCAGAGCTCGACTCAAAGAACAACTAACTATCTACGAGCTAACAGACCAACTGACTAGCTATCTAGCTCAATGTTCTACTAGCTATCCCAACTGACCTACTAGCTAACCCTTCATAATACAAAATACATGCTTATATAGGCGGCTCGAAGGTCTCGCCCTGTTACAACACTGTGGGCCTTTCCCAACAGTAACCCAAAACCCTAACTGTGACAGTCGGCCTATCTGTACTTTGAACTGTCGCTTCCCGTCACACCACAACTTTCTGCAGTCTTCCACGCTTCTCGGCGCTGATCGTGGGTATGGGCACCAATTCCTCAATCGCTCCCCTCTGTCCTTTGTCTTCAATACCTCAGCCCGTTGCTCCTTTTCTATGGGCGGCCAGCTCTCTCTTATCGGCCGCTCAGGTACTGTTTCCTTTGACTTTCTTTTCCTGATATAGCAGCTTTGCCTGTAGCTGCGGGGCCCTGCTCCAACAGAAGGTATTCTCTTGACACAATTTATCAGCAGAAGTTTTCTTCTCTGTATCATCTGGATCATCATCAAGTCATCTTCATCTTCAAGTCATCTTCATCGTCAAGTCATCTTCATCAAATCCAGATCATCACTGGATCATCATTGGATCATCATGGAAACTAGATCATCACTGGATCATCATCATCATCAATGATTCCGCTATCTCAATAAAATGGTGCTATCTCTTCATTGTTCTCATCATAGGAAGTTCTACAGAGCCAACCCTTTTTCATGCTAGTTTTAGGCCTAGCCTCCAAGTAGGTCTTCATCTTCTTCAGCACTTATATATGACCGAGTCAGAAAGGCCCGCCCAGCACTTACATCTGACCATGGTCGAAAACTCATCGCAAACCATGTCAGAAGGCTCAACACTTATATCCGACCATGATAGGAAACTCAATACACATCATGTCAGAAAGGCTCTGCACTTACATCTGACCATGATAGGAAACTCATCACACATCATGTCAAAAAGGATTTGCACTTACATCTGACCATGATAGGAAACTCATCACACATCATGTTAGAATGGCTCTCAGTCCTAGATTGAAATTCCTGGTAATTGACCAGGTGCCTCCATTCTCCCAGAGAATGATCTCTCAGCACTTAAGCTGAGCTTTAGTCCCAAACTGAAATTCCTGGTAACTAACCAGGTGCCTGCATTCTCCCAGAGAATGGCATCTCAGCACTTAAGCTGAGCTTCATTCCCAAACTGAAATTCCTGGTAACTGACCAGGTGCCTCCATTCTCCCAGAGAATGGCATCTCAACACTTAAGCTGAGCTTCAATCCCAGACTGAAATTCCTGGTAACTAACCAGGTGCCTCAATTCTCCCAGAGAATGGCATATCAGCACTTAAGCTGAGCTTCAGTCCCAGACTAAAATTATTGGTAACTGACCAGGTGCCTCCATTCATAGAATGGCATTCAGCACTTATATCTGATCATGTAAGAACAAATATCACAGTCACCTTAGAATGGCTGAACACTCACATTTGACCATGGAAGGAACCAATCCTCTCACCATGACAGAATGGATCAACCCTTACATCTGACCATGGAAGGAACCAATCCTCTCACGATGTCAGAATGGTTCATGGTCTCATCACTTCCCCTTGGAGGGAACCTCGATTTGGAGAACACTAAGCTTCTCCCTGAAGTACTCAAACTTCACTCTAGCCATTTCTAGCATAGAATCACATCAGGGTTGATTACTTCCAAGGATAACCTGCGAGCTTCGCCAGGACCAATTACATCTGAGGACAACCTATAGGACCGATTACGTCTGAGCAACCTACGAACTTCGCCAGGATTTATGCTCAGACAACCTGTCTCACTAGCTATGCTAGAACTCCCTCTTTCGAGAGATCTCGATCTGGATCACAAACTGGAGCTTCACTACTCCTCTCTCGAAGTGATCTTCCTATCAATGGAACTTCCTGCCCAATATGAATCCACATAACCTTCCAGGTTAATCTTCTGATTCGCCTCATACTTGAGCCCATAATCAACTGTACCCTTTAGGTACCTCATTGCATGCTTTGTAACAATCGGGTGAACATGTCTCAATGCATTCACAACAAGGAAAATATCTGGTCTTGTATTCATCAAGTACATCAAGGAATAAATCATTTGACGATACATCATGGCATCAACTGATTCTGATGAAGCAACACTCAATAGCTTCGGGTTCAATGCCATAGGTGTGGTCATGCATTCCATCATCCTGAACCTCTTCAGGATCTCTACTGCATAATTCCCTTGTACACACCTCCATTCGTAGAACATAGTGCATCATCCCCAAGTCCTTCATCTTGAACTCGGCAGCAAGTCTCCTTCTTGAAACTTTAACGAGTTCCTCTTTTCTGTCAGGAGCAAGTCATCGACATATAACAGGAGCATCACTGGTCTTCCACCTTCAACCTTGAAGAAAAGTTTGGAATCGGATTTACTCTCATTAAAGCCTAGTGCCATCAGTAATCTATCCATCTTGTTGTAACATGTTGAACCTTAGGATCTTCTGCAGTCACTCCCTCTGAAGCAGAGCATCATTCTCCCTCTTCCTTTCGTACTCTATGCATTGAAAAATTCTGTACTGGAGTGACAAGTAGCTTCCTCTGCTACTAATATTCTATGTATCCATCTAGAATCAATGGATACCAAGATCCTCTATCTTCAACTTTTTCAAAATTTCTTCTCCCACCCATCTGTGAACTTGTCATCCTCTATAGACTTTCATCTTCAACCTTGTAGCAAAGGTTCAAATATTCATCAAGATCCTCATGTATGTGTTATCCCATGGGTGTCTTCTGAGCTCATACAAGGCCTTCTTTCATTTGCACACATGATTCTTCCTGTCATGTGTCTTAACTCCCACTGGCTGCGAATGTCTCTTTGTAGTCTATTCCTTCTTTTCGTGAGAAGCCTCGTGCTACAAATCTTGCCTTGTATCCCACAATGTTTCCATATACTGCATGATGGAACTACGAACTTCCATTCACGTATCGATACTGCATCCTAGACATCATTCTTCTTGAACTGGTCTTCCCTTTCTTCTTGGTTACTTCTTCATAGCTGGAAGTTTCTGCATCAATGATGTCGCTGCATTCATCATATTATTCTTCATCTTGAACTGTCGTCACTTGTTCTTCGGAACAAGTCTCATCCTTCTTTGCTTGTAGGCGATTTTACGCGATCTTTCCTACAAGTCAAATGCATTAGTTGTATGGTTACAAACATTTCATAAGGTATATTCATAATGAAAAATTCTTTTGCACCAAGTTATATGATTATGCAACTATTTTAGCCAATGCAACATTCATCCATATCTCATGGAAACTTTCTAGATGCCTTCCATCTCTACCAGGACAACATTAAGATTGCGCACTAATCCAATATGTCATCAAAGAGGTTTCATTCTAGATAAGTATCAATGGAGAGTTGTATAGCACCATGAGCTACTTACCCATTACATACATATTAGTAGGATACTGTCATTAATGCAAACATTCTATCATATCAACTGAATATAAACAAATGCATAACAAAACAATATCATGAAATGACAATTGAATACTTATCTTTATTTGTTTCGTGGGTAGACTCCTTCTTGAGCCTTCAACTTCATCATCTTCTTCATTCATCATTTCTTATCTAAATTTTAAGATGGATAAGAGTTTATTCAAGAGTTAAGTCCTTCATATACCTCATCCCTGGAGGGATCTTCTTTGGATGGTGAGAGCTTGATCTTCAGTTGCTCCCATATTCTATTCTCTTATTATGAGTCGCGCTTATTCTTCTTCCCAGATTATGTTGAAAGTAATCACTTCCTTTTGGCACACATTCCTCACATGAATGAATCCCATGATCCTAGGAGGCCATTCAAGGTGTCTATCACCACTTCTGCATTCTCCACTTCTTCTTCTACTACTACAAGTTTTTCTTTGATTTGAGAGGGCCTCGTAAAGTATGACTATATGGTCTTTGCATTCTTAAACTATTTTCTCAAAGTCATATTCTGATTTATGTTCTTCCCTTCAAATAGATTGGTCAAGGAATCAAACATATCTTTCAGTGTCTTTAGGAAAGAGACTTGTGGTATAAGGTGATCCGTGATTGAATCAACAATGATCTTCTTGGCCTTGACCAAGTTCTTTTGGTGTAAGACTTTTAGTCTCATCTCCCTTTGGAACTTGAACCTCTCTACTTATGTAGGTGTCCAATTCATTTTCTTCAAAATATACTTCCATTCTTGGAAGTTTTCAACTTCACCAAGCTTATCATCAAGCTGATGTGATAGATCACTTTTGAAATGAGAACCTCAAATGAAAATAGCAAAATATTAGATCTTACCGATTTGAGGTGTCCGTCCTGGTTCCGAAGCTGGCTGATCTAGCGTTTGTCAGAGAAACCCTAATTTTAAAAAATTGGAATATTTTAGATTTGATTGGATAGAAATATACACCTATTCAAGGCGAGTTGTCCAATGTACTCCTTTTTTGAAAACAGTGGAGGGAAGCTCCCGAAACAGGAAGCCTTAGTTTACCAATTTCTTCTGCAGAAATTCCTGATACTATTTCTGCGATATCTCCGAAAGTTCTACTCCTATGTGTCTGAAATTTTGTACTAAGGTAGCCTCATCTGCCCTTGTTCCAAAACCATAGGTTTAATCAGAATTGGTTTTACCAATTGGGACTTATGATCGTTTTCCCAAGGTAACCTGTTTGAGGACTGTTCAACATAGCGAAGTTGTACGGACTTCCATGTTTCACTGTTTCATATTCGAGGTCTGAAACTTCTACCATAGAAATTACAGTTCATGCCATTTCTGGAACGTCTTTAGAATTTTATTTGGACTTTCTTATCCCTAGATATAGTAATTCTCCCTAGGTGTCATGTTTAGGGATGAATCCCGGAAGAGGCTGGAACCCTAACTTGGAGGAATCATATCTCCTAGAATATAGAAAATATGAGGCTGAAAATTGGACACAGTGTACATCAGGATTTTATATTCGACCTATGAAATTTTTGGCCATTGAGACTTCTGAAATCCAAAGATATACCAAATTTACCAAAATGTATCAGTTTCAATATTTTAGGGTTTTTTCCAGCCTGGGGTCAAACTAGGGTTTGAATTTCCCGGAGTTACACCCAACCAAAAATATAGACCCAAGTTTCTAAAATTCAATTTTAATGAGGAGATAAATCCTATTCCCAGCTCACTCAAAAATTCTTCTTCTGTAAAAAGCCCTAATTTCCCGAACCAAAAACTGAAAATGTTCGGAATCGAATTCTGCTTCGACAGAAAGATGCACTAATCAATGGAGAGTTAGCCTAGCATACTTTTGCTGATGGATTGTGGAGAGAGACCCAAAAAGTAAGAAGCCATAGCTTTTGCAGCTGCACAATGTCTTCTTCTCAAGTTAGTTCTGATACCATGTTAGATTTTTTTCATTTAAGCAATATGATCTTAGGATCTTATCTGAGAGAATAACATGTACAAGAATAAGCACAAGAGACAAGAGACACAAATAATTTTCCTTGGGGAAACCATAAAGGAGAAAACCTCGCAACTTCCTTAGAGATAGAATGAGCACCAATGGCAGCAGTTTAACCTGAAAAAATAAAGATGATCTCCAACAGCTTGTTCTCTCTCTCTCACTTGAAAGAGCTTCTCCTCTCTCACTCATGCGCCCCAGTGAGTGAGTGTGTGTATGATAAATAGAGAGACTCACTCTCTATTTATATTATTTCATTCACTTAATGTCCACTTCAACATGTCAGCCCCACTTAACAATTACTTACTAGAGTTGAAATCTCTAGGAGAGTCTAATAGCCCTAGTGCCCCACAACTGTGGGTACTTTGCCCTCCGATCAACAAGGAGGGTTAACCTTAACACAATTGTGGGGACTATTTCCCCGACTTACAATGGAGGGTTAACCTCAATGAATTTACATGACTTGTTTATATTATTGAATCTCCCGATCAAAACATTGGGGCATGACATGATTCAATTACATTATAGATACTTCCCGAAATAAACATCGAGGTACAATACATAACATATACAAGTGAATACATTTCGAAATTACAAATACATCAACAGAAATTCCCATTGGTGATGAATGGATTGATCACTTGTGTAGATTTGAATGTTATACCACTTGGTCCTATGATGTTCTCATTGGAATGGATTGGTTAGAAGCTCACAGAGTGAAGCTTGAATGTTATAATAAGACTTTTGAATGCATGGATGAAGAAGGGAACCTAGTAGTTATAAGAGGAATTCCAAAGGTAATCTCGGTGAGGCAGATTTCAACAATACAGTTAAAGAAGTTTTGTAAAAATTTTGTTAGTTGTATGCAGACCATATTGAGGAGGTAGCAGAGAATGAAACTCCTAGGTTGGAAGACTATCCTATGTTGAAAGAATTCAAGTATGTTTTTCCTAATGAGGTTCTAGGACTTCCTCCAAAGAGGGACATAGATTTCACAATTGAACTTATGCCAGGAGTAGCACCAATGTCAACAGAACCCTATAGAATGAGTACACTAGAAATGTTAGAGCTAAAGATGTAGCTGCAGGAATTGTTGGAGAAAAAGTATATCAGACCAAGTGTGTCCCCTTGGGGAGCACCAGTTCTATTTGTAAAGAAAAAAGATGGTACACTCAGATTGTGTATTGATTACAGGCAACTGAATAAAGTCATAGTGAAGAACAAATATCCCTTGCTAAGAATTGATGACCTCTTTGATCAAATTAAATGAGAAAAGGTATTTTCCAAGATTGACTTGAGGTCTGGTTACCATCAGGTGAGAATCAAGGACGAATACATTCATGACATAGCCTTCAGAACAAGCTATGGACATTATGAGTTTGTAGTGGTACCATTTGGTCTCACAAATGCACCGGTGACATTTATGTTCCTTATGAATAGTGTCTTCAGCAGGTATTTGGACACATTAATTCTTGTTTTCCTTGATGAAATTCTTGTTTATTCTAAGAATGAAGAAGAGCATGAGGAACATTTGAGACTAACATTGCAATTGCTCAGAGAACATCAGCTCTATGCAAAGTTGAGCAAGTGTGATTTCTATGTATAGGTACACATGGTACTCCCACAAGACCGAACACCTTAAGCAACCGCTTCACACAAATAGATCACAGATCAACACACCGATGTTTGTCATGTGGTTAAAACCCTCGAGAGGGAAACAATCCACAGCCCCAGCCAAATAACTACTCGGAGCAATTTATTATGCAAAAGAAAGAAAGTTACATGAGCTTCTCATAATCGATCAACTAGCCAAGGACCCTCTATGCTCTTTAAATAGAGATCATAGACCAATCGGGTGTTAAGCCATGGATCAATGGTAGGTATGATCTAAGAGAAGTTGAACCGTCGGATCCCTCTATGTTTAGAACATATCGTGACCATCGGATTAGAATATTTACAAATGCATACTAATGCATACTAAAGAAACACACTTTTACCTTACAGATATATTACACAAGTTGATTTTAACTAACTCCTAAGTGTCTAAATATCCTAACATCCCCCCTTAAGAAAAACTTGGGATAGGATTGAAGGATTTACAAAAGTGACACTATTAGAGAAGGAAGGAGGAATTAGAGCCTACCCCCCCTTAAAACATTCCTGAACTCCTAACATAGACCGAAGTTTAGAAAACTTCACTTCTGTAAGAGACTTGGTGAAGATGTCTGCAACTTGATCATCTGTAGGGAAATAGAGAACTTCAATAACACTATGATGAATAAGATTTCTGATGAAGTGCATGTGTAGTTCAATGTGTTTACTGCGCTGATGTAGAACTAGATCTTTGGCAAGCTTGATGGCACTTTGATTGTCACACCAAAATGGAGTAGGCTGCTGCTGCTCGAATCCAAACTTTGAAAGGATCTGTCGAAGCCATAAAGCTTCCTGACTGGCATTAACTGCGACTCGATATTCTACTTCTGCTGAAGAAAGAGTAAGAGATTGTTGTTTCTTACAAGCCCAAGTGATAGGTCTAGATCCTAGACTAAAAACATAACCTGTAGTAGACTTTCAATCCTCAGGATTGCCGGCCCAATCTGAATTAGTAAAAGCAACCAACAAAGGTTTCCCCCCTGTACTGTAATGAATCCCAAACTGAATTTTACCTTGAATATATCGAAGTATTCTTTTTACTGCTTTCCAGTGACTTTCATAAGGAGTTTGCATATAACGGGAAACACGACCAACGAAAAAGGAAAGGTCAGGACAGGAATGAGTCAAGTATAAAATACTACCAACAAGCTGATGATAAAAAGTGGCATCTACTTCAGGGGAAGTACAAGTGGTAGAAAGTTTAACTCCAGACTGGAAGGGAGAAGGGGCTGGTTTACAATATTCCATGTGGAACCAACGAAGAAGGTCACAAACATACTTAGACTGGGAAAGAAAGATTCCTTCTTTGGTTTGCAAGACTTGGAGACCAAGAAAATAATGCAAATGTCCTAAGTATGACATTTCAAAATTTTGCTTAAGACTGGATTTCACATGGGTTATAAGTTTAGGGTCACTACCAGTAAGGATAAGATCACCAGCATAAAGAACAAGTATGATGAGATGGTTTCGTACTTTCTTGGTATAGATATTGGGGTCAGAATGGCATATAGAAAAATCAGTGTCAAGGAGAAAGCTATCCATTTTGGCATACCAAGCTCTAGGAGCTTTCTTAAGGCCATATAAGGATTTCTTAAGGAGACAAAAAAGGCTAGAGTTATTCTTAACATATCCAAAAGGTTGTTCCATGTAAATTTCCTCATGTAAATCACCATGTAAGAAGGTAGACTTGACATCCATTTGATGGAATTCCTAGTTATGTAAGGCTGCAAGGGAAAGAACAAGGCGGATGGAGTCCATTTTTGCTACAGGGGAAAAGGTTTCATTGTAGTCAATCCCTTCAACTTTGGAAAAACCTTTGGAAACTAACCTTTCCTTAAGTCTTTCAGCACTTCTATCCGATGCATACTTAGTTCTATAGACCCGTTTAAATCTGACAAGTTTTCTTCCTTTTGGAATAGGAACAAGATCCCAAGTATTGTTCGCCATTAAGGAATGATATTCTTCATCCATAATTGCATCCCAATTTGGATTTCCTGAAGCTTCTGCAAAAGTTTATGGATCATGATTATTAGAAACTTGAGCCAAAAGGGAAGAGGCTCACTGAAACTGAGAACGTATTCGACGTTGATCTCTAGGATCACCGGCAAGATCACTAGCTTCTTCACATGTTGAACAGACCCATCGAGGAGGCATTGGTGCTTGTGCAATTGGAGGAACATGAGCAGGCGGAGGTGGATTTCCATCCTCACTATCATCATCAGAAATTGGATTTGGAAACCTGTCAAGGAAGTTGGAAGAAGAAGAAGAAGAAGGCACAATTGCCGAATCAGGCTCGCAGGACAAAGATGGCACACCCGCCAAGTTAGGCTCGCATGCCAAGAGATTTTCATCAAATTTAACATCTCTTCTAATAATTATATCATGTGAATGGGGCTGAAGAATTCTATAACCTTTTACATCTTCTGAATATCCAACAAATATGCACTTTTCACTTTTAGGCTGTAATGCTTTCTGTTTTTCTTCCGGAATGTGAGCCTATGCTTCACAACCAAACACACGAAAGTGACTTACATCTGGTTTAATTTTACTCCATGCTTCTTTCGGTGTTATACCTTGTAAAACTTTAGTGGGTGTGCTATTAACTATGTAATTTTCACAATTTATGGCCTCAGGCCAATATTGAAGACTTAGTCCCTTAGATTGGATCATACAATTAGCCATTTCTTTTAAAGTGCGGTTCTTCCTTTCAGCTACACCATTTTGTTGTGGTGTATATGAAACAGTGTGTTGTTGTTAGATTCCTTGTTCAGTGCAGAAAGTAGTGAACTTGTTGTTAACATATTCTCCTCCATT
Source organism: Pseudotsuga menziesii (assembly GCA_001517045.1). NCBI lineage: Eukaryota > Viridiplantae > Streptophyta > Pinopsida > Pinales > Pinaceae > Pseudotsuga > Pseudotsuga menziesii. The sequence goes on from LPNX011018580.1 coordinate 323,403, forward strand.
GTTAGATCTTAACTTAATAATTTGATGACTAGATTGTTTTTCAACAAGGGCCTTGTAGGCCAAGAACATGTTAAATACTTCTCTCTTAAGTTTTAGGAAGTAAACCCAAGTGCGTCTGGAGTAGTCATAAATAAAAGTTAAGAAATATTTGAAACCAGAAAAGGATGCAGATGGAAGAGGACCACACAAGTCACTATGCACAAGCTCCAAAAAAACCGAGGCGTGCCAAGAGGCATGTTTGTCAAAACTGTCTCGATGATGTTTTTTGAGTACACAACCGGAACAAAAACCATCCTTGGAAGATACCATCGGAAGACCAGTCACCATATTGTCTTTACATAGTTGTTGCAATGAACGATAATTTAAGTGACCAAATCGCTCATGCCAAAGTTTTCTCAAGTTATCACTATGAGCAACAAAAATTGAAGGAAAAGGTGATGACCCAAAGTTGTTAAATTTGTACAACCTGGTAATATCATCAACAGTTCCAGTAGCAAGGACATTTTGAGGATTTTTAAAATCCTTGATTACAACTTGGTGAGGTGTAAATGTCACAGTTTTACCTTAACCTGAATGAGTAATTTGATAGACTAATAAAAAATTGCAGGAAATTTTTGGAACACATAGTACATCACTGAAATGACCATTTTCTATTGGAACTGTTCTAGATCCCTACAACACTTAGAGATATATCATCACCAACAAATATTTTTTTGGTGTTACATTCATGCATAGTATAAAATATGGCTTGATCCTTAGCCATATGATAAGATGCTCCAGATTCAATGAGCCATTCATTTGAAGTAGAAGAAGAAGATGCAGTATAAGAGTAACCAGAAGCACAAAGTGCATGTCCATGAGATTTAGATTCTGAAGATGAATCTATGCTGATGTGGTGCTTCTTAATTGCTACTTCCAAGGCTGCAATCATCTTGAAACACTTAGATTCATCATGATTATCTTTCCCACAAAAATTGCAATGACGCTCAGTCTTCTTTCCTTTTTGCTTGGATCCTTTGTCATTTTTTAAAGAAGGAGCTGACTGAGAGGGTTTGGGACCCTTGTTGTTTGGCTTATTATTGCGAAAATTATGCTTCTTGGGAGGCTTGGAATTTTCTTTCTGTTGGGATAATAAGGCTTTCCCAGATGTATCTGCATTGTTAATTATTCCAAGATGAATGAGCTTATCTTGCTCTCTAATTAAGGAATCACAAAAGGAATCAAGACTAGGCTCTTGATAGCTAGCTGCAGTCAAGGATTCTTTCATGGAGTAGAATGTAGATACAAAAACAGAATATGCAAGTCCAAGTTTTGAAAGAATATGATAAATACGTTGTTTGTCTTCTTTCTTAATCTTGCATTCTACACATAAGAGTCTAAGAGTTTTATACTTAGATAAATAGTCTTGAATGCATGAAAAATAATTTGGATTCAAAGAAAGCAACTCATTCTCAAGTTGATGACCCCAAATTTCATTGTGTTTACCAAACACAGATTCCAATTTTTCCCAATCTTTATCAGGTTCATCAATTCCAAATATGTGGAATCACAAATCAGTAGACATTGACATCCCAATCAATCCATGAGCTTTATCACATATATTTTCCGATTTAATTTTCTTATCATCATCAGTGGGTTCTATTTATTTCCCCGAGGTTATCCTAAAAAGTCCCCTGCTTCGTAGAACATTCTCCATATGAGATTTCCATAAGAAATAGTTAGAACTTGTAAGTATAATATCACAAGGGGCAGAAATACTATAAAATAATGGATGAAAAATTATAAACTAACTGTCTAGTTGCAAAGAGATCAAAAAAATATGCGGTTTTAAAAAAAACGGCACTGAAAACTGATTTTGGATGATGAAGTTATGCTTGATCAAAGAAAATGTTGAAGATGTCCCCAACAGTGACGTGGCAGATATTAACTTGACCAACTAAAAAAAAGAACCCCCCTCTTCCCAAGATCAACCTTTGACAATCACTTTACAATAAATTTGCTTTGAACTGAATCACTTTTGTAGAATAAGTGAGGTTCACTTTTACAATAATGCTACTTTTAAATAGTGCGGCAATAAATTAAAAGACTTAAGTGACTCACATTTTATTTTATTTTATTTATGTGAGATGCACTTTTACAATAAAGTAACTTGAAAATAGAGATTGTATGCACTAAAAAGTAGCTTAATAAGACTTGAAATCAAGACCTATTAAGGAATAAAGCAACTTTGGACCAAGTGAGCTAAGTTTAAAAGGTACGTAAAAGAATGGAAAGAGGAAAGGGCCTTTTTTTTTTTTACTCTTCTCTCTCGTTCTCTGTGCTTGCCTTTTTTTCCTGCAAATCACAAAAAAAATGAAAAACAAAAACAAAAAAAACTTTTTCCACACAAATGGGTTAGATCTTGGTTAGCTTACCCAGAAAGTCTATGTTTTCAAGTTTTCAAGTTTTCTTGTTGTTTTTGATTTGTTGTGATCGCACAAGGTGCACGGCAAAGAGCATACGTAGCCGAGAAGACAAGAACAAAAACTTTCCCTTTCTGTTTCTGATTTGCCGCAATCACGCAAGGTGCATGGAAAAGAGCATACGCAGCCAGGGAAGACAATAGTCTGAGACTAAAATAGTAAATATCTAGTAATAAAACTGATAAAATATGAGATATTTAATAAAAAACAAATCCGTCACTGTAACATTATACCTTCAGATTTGCCGAAATGGGTGTTTCTGGAACAAACAAAAACGGTTTTTGATGAAAGGAAAACTATTTCCCAATGGAAACGATGCTCCAGATGCAATGGAACAGCTCCCATGGGCCACAAATGTACAGAAAATCCAAAACCAGAAACCCTTTCAAAGTTTTGGCAACACCGGTTCGAGATCTTGATCAAAATTAAAAACGACTCTTCATAAACGCTCTGATACCATGTCTGAGTACATAGGGTACTCCCAAAAGATTGAACACCTTGATCGACTGTTTCACACAAATATATCATAGATCAACACATCGATGTTGGTCACATGGTTAAAACCTTTGAGAGGAAAATAGTCCACGGCCCCAGCCAAATAGCTAGTTGGAGCAATTTATTATGCAAAAGAAAAAAAGTTACATGAGCTTCTCATAATCAATCAACTAGCCAATGACCCTCTATTCTCTTTAAATAGAGATCATAGACCAATCGGGTGTTAAGCTACAAATCAATGGTAGGTATGATCTAAGAGAAGTTGAACCGTCGGATCACTCTATGTCTAGAACATATTGTGACCGTCGGATTAGAATATTTACAAATGCATACTAATGCATACTAAAGAAACACACTTTTACCTAACGGATATATTACACAAGTTTATCTTAACTAACTCCTAAGTGTCTAAATATCCTAACATTCTATAGGGATAGAATTCAGTACTTGGGTGACATTATTTCAGAAGAGGGTATATCTGTAGACCCTAAGAATATTGAAGCTATTAAAAATTGTCCTACTCCAAATAATGTGACAGAGGTAAGATATTTTATGGGGCTTGCAAGATACTACAAGATATTAATTGAAGGATTCTCCAAGGTTGCAAACGCTATCACTTGTTTGCAAAGGAAGGGAATAAAGTTCGAATGGACCTCGAAGTGTGAAAAAAGTTTCCAATAGTTGAAGTATCTTCTCAAAAGTGCATCGGTCTTGAAAGTTGTAGACCTAGAGAAAGATTTTGTGGTATGTATGGATGCATGCAGTCAAGGACTTGGAGGAGTCCTTATGCAATACAACTATGTGATATGCAATGAATCCAGGAAGTTGAAGGAGCATGAAAAGAACTATGTCACTCATGATCTAGAACTTGCAGCCATAGTACATGCTCTCAAGATGTGGAGACATTATTTGATGGGCAGAAGATTTGAGATAAGGATAGACCATTGTGGTCTGAAGTATTTATTTGATTAGCCTACTCTGAATACTAGCCAAGCGATATGGTTGGATTTTTTATGTGATTTTGATTTTGAAATCAAGCACATAAAAGGAAAAGAGAATAAGGTAGTTGATGCACTCAGCAGGAAGGTGCAAGAAATGCATGTGGAATCCATTAGTATTTTCCAATCAAATTTGAGGCAATAGATTGTTAATCATACTGCTGGAGGTGAATTGTATGAGTAGGTAAAAGACAAGTTGCAGCAGAAAAGCCTTGAAAAGAAGTATGATGGATATAAATTGGAAGAAGATGGACTTCTTACTTTCAAGAACAGAGTCTATACTCGAAATATAACAGATTTGAGGAGGGTTTTTATGGATGAAATCCATCAAGATCCATATTCTGGTCACCTAGGATATCAGAAGACGATTGCTACAGCTAGAAAGCAATACTTTTGGCCAGGAATGAAAAAGGACATGGCTAAATATATTTCAAGGTGCATGAAGTGTCAGCAAGTGAAGGTTGAACATCAACACCCAGCAGGTTTGTTGCAGCCTTTGCCGGTTCCAGAATGGAAATGGGAAGTTATTTCCATGGATTTTATTACAGGATTGCCAATGACTTGGATTCAACATGATTCCATCAAGGTTGTGGTGCACAGGGGCCTCGAAGAAGGTATTTGTTATCTATCAATACATGGATCAAGATGCTTGTCTATGAGAAGGGTATCTTGCAGTTGAGTAGTTGAGTCACATATACAGAGGAGGGGATATTTCGCAGACAACCTGTAGAGACAATGGGAGATGGTTAGTTGAGATGTTCCCAGGAAGTACAGAACCTTAACTAGAAGCTAGATTCCTAAGGAGTGGAAGGAGAATCAGGTCAGGAAAGAGAAGAAAGACAATAGGAGGAAGATGGAATCCTAGTCTATTTGAAGTGAGTGAGTACGAAGTTGAGTCGTGGCTAGACGAATGGTCTTGCGATGAAGAAGTAGACTATAGCCCGATTTTTGAAGGAGCGAAAGAATATAAAGAATCTACAGAGATGCCAAGATCAGGTTGCAACTACATCATGCCTGGAGTATCGCCAGAGGTAAGGTATAGAGCCTCATCTCCTAAAAGAGTTTTTAATACTGATAGTGCTAGTACTGCAATTAGCGCGCAAGAGGATACACCTCCATTAAATTATTCATTAGATAACCTCGACGCCAATTCAATGGTTGGGCTAGATATTAGGTTACCCACCTTCAATGGGAATGGAGCAGAAGATCCATAAAAACATTGGTTCCTTTGCGAAGTTATTTGGATGGTTCACCTAGTTCATAATGTAGACATAAAGAAAGCGCAGATGATCATGACTTTGCGGGGCCGTGCATTGGACTAGTTTATGAAGTTGTGTAGTACCAGCTGGAACCCCACAAAATACCCTTGATGAGATCTAACTTGCAATGATTTGTGAGTTCAAAAAACCCAAATCTAAGTCGCAGTGCATCACTGAGATCAAGGAGATAAAGCAGGCACCGATGGAATCCATATGGGATTTTGACCAATGGTTTAAACTTTGATGGCCAAATTTATTTGTCAGATGTCAGATGTGTAGCATAAGGAGTGGTTTATTGCTGTGCTATTACCACACATCCGAGGGCCATTGATGCAACAAAAGATTGTGTTGCAAATAGAAGCGCTGGAACTAGCGATGAAGCTGAAATCCTTGCCGATGGGAGATGGTGGCACATGAATGATGTAGATTCAGTCATGGTTGGCTAATCTAATAGTACATGTAACACCCCATTTTTTATTCCATTTGCATTTAAATAATATGATGTAAATAATCATGGTGTTAAGCTAGGAAAAATCCACACCATTGATTTAGTGTTTATGTTTTGGCAATTAAGGTTGGGCCGATGGTATTTTTTTTATGCTAGATAAACATTAAAAAGTTGGACATCATGTTAAATTTGCAATTTTAATTAAAAACCCACAGTCGGCTATGTCAACACAACTAAATGAGATGGGGGCATGATTTTCCCTAAGGATGAGGGAGTGGGGGATTAGAAGAGAGAAGAAATTCGAAATGGGCAGAGCACCATTTCTGGAAAAACATTTTTTTTATTTTTTCTTGAGCAAGAAAACACCAAAAACGGCCATCCTTCCCTCATGCAGTAGCGTTTCTCCTTCCCTCATGATTTTGGAAGGGAAAAACATTTTTGGAAACCCAATTGGGCATTCATGCAGTAGCAAGCAAGAAAAAAAATGATTCTTAGTCTGAACCTTTCATGAATTTCTCCTATCCGATGATCTGGATCCTTCACATTTTGGGTTTTCCCTATGTCGATTGTTTCTTTTTACGTTTCCTCCTGTCTGCTAGTCATTTTCCTAAACCCGATTGCCCAGAATTTGATTTTGTGTATTTGATTTTGAATAACCAAAAAACGTTTTCGTTTTGGTAATTTGCAGTAGTCAGCCTGGCACCGGTAATGTTCAGAAATTCATAAATTTCTATGTGTGTATGCAATCCTTGACGTCTGTTACATTTTGGTAAATCCCGGGACTGAGATCACTGTGTGTGCATCCACGTTTGGCATCTGAATTGATTAAAGGAATGGAAATAGAGTCTATACTTTCTTGATAAACCTAGTGTGTGAAAGAACCTCACAAACCAATCTAGAAGGTTGATTTTCTTCTTTGCATACCCTGAATAACACTGGAAGGGAATGCATGGCATGAGGGACTATGTAGTAGAGAAGGTCATGCTTCCTTGTGTTGGGTGTGTAAGTGTTTAGAAGTCATAATAGATCTAGTGTGGGTGTTATTATCTTTGGATTGAGCTCACTAGCTTAGAAATCTGTCTTTCCACCTTCTTGGCAGCTAGATAAACCCAACTAGAATGATGGCTTGGCCGGTAGCCTGATAAACCCATCTGTTGGCTTGGCCGTGTCTCATGTGAATTTAGCTAAGTGTAAACCACTTCCTGTGTAAGTATGATAAACCCAACTGTGTTGGATTGACTGAGTTTTATTATATCCTTGGCTATGGGAGAAGTCTGTTAGTGTTCCTTATTCCTTGGGGAAATCATTCCCAGCTTGGGGGTGGCAGTGTTGCTGAGAGATTAAAGAGAACATTGGCCTATGGTTGGGTGGAATGTTGCAGCGACATAGTTGGTTGTGGGTTAAGCTTCTCCAAATATAAGTATTCTTGTTTATTTAAGTTCTGCAACTATATTTTCTTATGAATTATTATGAAATTATCATGAACATATTGAATGCATGAATGTGTTGAATGAATTATTTTCGTCTTCTTTATATATCATGTACATTTTATTATGCATATGCGTATTTATATTCTTTAAGTTCAATTCATATATATATATATATATATATA
>LPNX011018580.1:344202-427257 GCA_001517045.1 Pseudotsuga menziesii
AAAAAATCGCCAAATTTTTACAATATTTTATAAATCAGTGAAAGATTCGCCAATTTTTACAATATTTTATAAATCAGTGAAATATTCGCTATTTTTTACAATTTTCTATTATGTAATGAAATATTCGCCAAAATTTTACAATATCCTATAACTTAGTGAAAGATTCGCCAAGATTTTACAACATTATATAATAAAATGAAAGATTCGCTAAAAAAATTATATATACATATTATATTATTGATAAAATCGCCTTCAAGTTTTCCTATATATCGGGGGGATTCGCCCATTTTTTATACATATAAATTTCGGGGGGGTTCTTAAAATTATCCCTGTTCTTTAGTTTGTTCAGACTCTCTAAACATGAACTACACTGAGTTTTCTTTTGTTGGACTCGTTAATCTAAACATTAAGAGAACCTTTTTTGGGAACGAACCCCTCCTTTCTCAGGTTCATGAAATATATAGGAATGGATTTATCTTTGGATGAGACTCAAATGAGTGTTTGTTACCCTCTTTGAACTCGTAAAAATGAAAAGAGGCACTCATCAATGATGACGGGGAAATTAAGAGGAAGGGAAAACGTTTTACAATAATGGAAGTTGTTAGTCACCTTTGAACATGGCACTTGTCTGCATTTCATTCAGTCAATTGGGTATTCAGCTTGTTTTCGAGTCGATCCACTTTCATGAGTCATGCCACTCCTTTGAGTCTCTCAAAGATTACATTGTCCATTATCGCATTGTGTTCTGCTTCATCAAGTTAATGCTTCCAAGTCTTCGGTTGTGCCACCTTATGTTCAAAAGGGAAACTATTTTGATAGTTTACACCTGCATTCAAAACAAATTTTTTGAATCAGTTACTTTTGAGTTAGTCCTACATCAGTTACAAAATTCCATAACTTTGTTCCAAGTTTTGTCTCGTCGATTTGGGATTCATCATTGCCGTCCTTCAACGAGACTATTCCTGTCGACGCCAATTCATCATCCGTGAATTAGTCTTAGAAACAAGTTTAGTACCTTGAGATCTGTATGCCCTAATGACAGATTCTCTTGCTTTTGACATAGGTTCACATCATTGACCTTTGATCGAAATACTCTGTTGGGTGTTTGAAATCAATACATCTATTCACTCTCATTAAAAAGATTATAGGGTACCTTAGGAATCATTGACATCAATGGTGATCTCCCTCGTGCTTGTTAATTGTTCACATCATTGGCTGGTAATTAAGTGGTTTCTACCATGTTCGACTTTAGAACATTGTAATCGCATGGATAGAATCATACTTTGTGGAAGACAAGACAAAGACCCTGGGTACTTGTTTAGCACTCATTTCTTTCCCAAGGTTGCAATGGAGTTTTATATATCAAGCATGGATCCACATTTGTATGGTCGTGGCTATGCTCAAATTTGTGTATGTATGACATAGATCTATGTTGTATGTCTTGTAGCTATGTCCAAGGTTGAGTCCTCTATCACATGGATCTACATTGTATCTTAGTAGCCATGAATTTTTTGTATCTCACATGGATCTGCGTTGTATTGGTCGGCAGCCATGTTGTGAGTCATTTGGGACATGTATCAAAATGTGTTGTAGATAGTTGGCGATGTTTGAGAAGTTCCGACCTTTGGACCTTTGCCTCGATACTATACCTTGTTCTTTCAAAGTATATTTCCTATCATTTCCCTCTAGACATTACACTTTGTGGGGAATCTTTTTTATATCGAAATCTCGTGACCCTCATGTTATGAGATAGGTGTCTCCTTGAATGCTCCAATCCCTCAGAGTTTCCCTAGAGAAATGAAGGAATAAATTAACCCCTTACAATTTTTCCCTCTTTTGAGCTGGTAACGCTCTTTCCCATTGACCAAAAGCATTACCCAAGAAGCAAAGAGATAGCACTACTCCTAATACATGAGAAAAGAGAGGTGCCACCGCTCTTTCCCTCACTGCCAAAAGCGGTACCCCCTTAGCACCATCTGTTTGCTTCTTTGGAAAAACATTGCTTGAGTTTTAAAGGAAAAAAGAGAAGTGTTGAGAGGATTCTCAAATATTTCCTATGTGGAGCCTCATCCCTATGGTTTAGGACTAGCTAGAGCTCAAGATCCTCCCTTTTAGGATCTAATCTCCACCTCACCCATGATATTGTCAACCATACCTATTCTCCTATGCCTTTAATTAATACTAGCTCATCCCCTATGGGACAAAGGGGGAAGAATTGTGTTGCATGCCCAAAATCTATCAAAATCATTCTTAAGTCTTTGGAGGCAAGGAGGCATTGGAAGGAACTCTCAACACTAAGGCATGAAGGTTCTTATGTGAGGATAGTGAGGAAAACCTTTGAGAGAAGCATCATGGCATTCCATTCAAGTGATTAACCAGATCTAGGGAGAGTCTAGCATTTCGTGTTTGTGTTTTGTTTTAGACCTGAACCATTCAGATATAAGGAACCAGATCTTGCCTGCAGGAGTTGTGTATTTCCGGCTAACAAAAGTGGCGACTCCGCTGGGGATCTACTTCGAATTCTGGATCATTGGTAAGTTGAAACCTCCACCTTCATTTTCAAATTTCTAGATCTACTTTTCCATGCATAGATCGGTAGATCTGCTTTGAATTTGATTGTTTTTCCTTTGTCTACCTTTGGATCTTCATAGTTTTGGTTCACTGGGTTTTTTGGTGATTGTTTGGGTTCATTTTTCAGTCTATAAATTCCTTTTCTGTTGCTTTTTTATTTTTCAAATTGCCATCTTGGGCACCACTCTTGAGCTATGTTATAAGTGCGGTTCTGGAGCTATCACCGCTCTTCCTCTGTGGTAAAGAATCAGTTCCACCACACTTTCTCTATGTACAAGAAGCGGTGCTAGACCTCGTAACGCCCTGGTGTGAACCTGCAGTAAGCGGTGCCACCGCTCAGTTCCTGTGTGCAAGAACTGTTGCTTAGGCTGGTAACTCCCTGTTCAACACCTGTAGAAGCGGTGCTAGGTATTCTTCTTAGCCCTATTGGGTATTTGATTCTTAAATGCTTCTTTTGGTATCTAAGATGCATGCTTCAGATTGTTACAGTTGTTTTTTGAAATCTGCAATTCATTTTTGAACAGAAAACTCAATCAAAATTCAAAAAAAAAATAAACAACCTCCAGTCTCTGGACTTCATACTGGAGTTAAGTTGCTAGCTTCTGATGTAAGGAGGAAACCGACCAACCTCTGGACATCATCTTGGCTTAGAACTTGTTTTGAGTAAAGTTTCCATTCTGCATCAAGCTCGTTAAAAAATGAAACAGATGCCTATGAGCAAAGTTCCCATTCTATGTCAAGCTCATTAAAAAATGAAATGGAACTCTGCAAGCATAGTTTACCTTTTGGTTTCAAGCTTGCATAAAAATGAAACCATTCCTGAGCATAGTTCATTTTCTATTTCAAGCTCATTAAAAACTGAAGTAGGTGTTCTTAATCATATTTTACCTTTTGGTTTCAAGCTTGCATAAAAATGAAACCATGTTACAAGCATAGTTACCTTTTGTTTCAAGCTTGTGTAAAAATGAAATAGATCCCCTTCCCTTGAGTCAAGTCTTCCCTTTAGTGTTAGAACTTGAACCTTCTTTTCACCTGCCTGATTCTCATTCTTCCTACCCCTCTGGTGAAAATTTTCACATTAATAACCAAGTTTTTAGATTGGTTTGTTGATGTATATGTAACTTTGGAATGTATTCACTTGTATATTTCATGTATTGTACCCCGATGATTATTCCGGGAAGTATCTATAATGTAATTGAGTCATGTCATGCCCCGATGTTCCATCGGGAGGTTCTATAATGTAAACAAGTCATGTCAAGTCATTGTGGGTAACCCTCCTATTGATCAAGGGTTAAAGTTTCTGCAGTTTTGGGGCACTAGGGTCATTAGACTCTCCTAGAGAAGTCGGTCCTAGTAGGTTATTGTCAAGTTGGGAATTAGTATAAATAGAGAATGAGCCTCTCTATTTAACACACACTCACTCACACTCAGTTGTAGTGCATAGCTGAGGAAGAAGAAGACACTGGGGCTAGGAAGAAAGAGGCTACCGCTGTCATGAGATCATCTTACTGTTTTGGGGTTTTACTTTTGGTGTTGATTCTATCTCTAAGGAAGTTGTGGGGTTTTCTCCATTTATGGTTTCCTCGAGGAAAAACATTTGTTCATTGTCTCTTGTGTTTGATTTTTGTACTTGTTATTCTCTTAGTTAAAGATCCTAACATAATGCTAGCTTGAATGATAAAATTCTAACATGGTATTAGAGCTAACCTGAGAAGAAGACACTGTGCAGCTGCGGGAACTAGGGATTCCTACTTTGTGTATCTCTCTCCACATATTTTCAACAAAAGAATGTTGGATTAAATCTCCTTCCTAGGGCGCATCTTTCTTTCGAAGCAGAATCCAATTCTGAGCTTTTTCATTTTTGGACCCGACATTGCTGCCGAAAATTAGGGATTTCCACAGAAGTGGAATTTTTCAGTGAGCCTAGGCATAGATTGATCTCCTCCTCAAAATCAAAGTTTAGAGATCAAGATCAAATAATTTGGTTGGACAGTACTCTGGAAAATCCAAACCCTAATCTGGTCCTGAACCAACACTGCGGAGTCTCAACTCCAAGTCCTGATCTGACATCTTGTCCTGGTAAGATCTAAATATTTTGTATTTCCATTTGAGGTTCTCAGTTAAGATGTCTCATCATACCAAGCTTGATGAAAAGCTTGAGGGAGATGATAAGTTCCAAGCCTGGAAGTATAGGATCTCCCTGGTCGTGGAAGAAAATGAGTTGGACTCCTATATCAATGAGGAGGTTCCAGTTCCAGAGGGAGATGAGGCTAAGGCCTTACACAAGAAGAAGTTGGTTATGGCAAAGAGGATTATTTCTAATTCAATCAGGGATTACCTCACACCACAGGTGTCCTCCCTAAAGACACCTAAAGCTATGTTTGATTCCCTAACCAAATTGTTTGAAGGAAATAACATAAACCGGAAGATGACTCTGAGAAACCAATTGAAGAATGTAAAGATACAAAATACAGAGACCATCCAGTCTTACTTTACAAGGGTTTCTCAGATCAAGGAACAACTGGAAGCAGTAGATGAACAATTGGAGAATGCAGAGATTGTGATGACCACCTTGAATGGTCTCCCTAGATCATGGGACTCCTTTATTCAAGGGATCTGTGCCAGAAAGAAGTTAGTCAAGTTTAGTAGACTATGGGAAGAATTCTCTCAAGAAGAAGCTCGGATAGTAGCTCGAGAAGAAAAGATGGGAAGTGAAGATCAAGCTCTCACAGTTCACTCCAAGAAAAGTAAAATAGGTTCTCATCACTCCAGAGGTAAGCATTTCCATAAAAATAACACTAGAAAAGATTTGACTAGAAGCAGATGTTATACATATGATGAAGTAGGACACTTTGCAAAAGATTGCCCTAAAAGACAAAATAAGAAAAAGGGAAACAAGAGAAGACATCATGCTCATGCTGCAAAGGATGATGAACCTTCCTCAAAGAGAACCATATATGAAAGTGAAGACTCTTCAAGTGATGAAGAATATGTCTTGATTTATGCTCTCACGGGAAACATCATACATGGAAGCAATGATTGGCTTATAGACAGTGGGGCTTCCAAAGATATGACAGGATTCAAATAGTCCTTCGTAAAACTTTCAGAACATGAATCACCTCACAAGGTGAAACTTGGGGATGACTACCAGTATCCAATAAAAGGTAGTGGGGAATCCTCCTATAAGCTAGACTCTGGAAATTCTATGAAGATGCAAGATGTATTGTTTGTACCAGGACTAAAGAAGAACCTCCTCTCCATATCTACATTAGATGCAAAAGGCATGAGAGTTGCATTTATAGATGGCCAAGTTATCATGTGGCCAAAGGGAAAGACTATTAATGATGCAATAGTGATTGGGGAATAATAGGGAGGTCTATACAAGTTGAAGGGCCATCCAGAACAAGCTTTGGTACATGACACAGTAGAACCAAATGAACTTTGGCATAGAAGGCTTGCACATGTGTATTACAGAGCACTACCACTCGCAAGCAAAGATGTTGAAGGTCTTCCAGAAATTCAAGCAAAACATGATGGAGTCTGCAAAGGATGTGCGAAAGGAAAGAATACAAAGAAGACATTTCCAAGTAGCGAAAGTAAGGAAAAAGGAATCTTGGAAATCATCCACTCTCATGTATGCAGACCAATATCATCAAGTTCACTAAGCGGGTATGTATACTATGTTTCTTTCAATGATGACTTTTCTAGGAAGACATGGATTTACTTCATGAAGAACAAAGATGAAGTATTCAGTAAGTTCAAGGAATTCAAATCCTTAATCGAGAACCACACTGAAAAGAAGATCAGAACCTTTTGATCAGATAATGGCGGAGAATTTACATCAAATGAATTCAAAGAGTTATGCAAAGACTCAGGGATTAAGAGGGATTTGTCCACTCCATATAATCCACAATGGAATGGGATTGTAGAAAGGAAGAATAGAACTATCATGGAAGCTACAAGAGAAATGCTTCATCATCAAGATCTTCCTATGCATCTATGGGAAGAAGATGCCAGAACAACGGTGTATGTACAGAACCGTACTCCACACAGAGTGCTCGATAATAAGACACCTGAAGAAGTATTTTTCAGCAAGAAACCAGAAGTCAGCTATCTCAGAATATTCGGTTGTCCAGTGTACATACACATTCCAAAAGAGAAGAGGACAAAAACAGATCCTTCAAGAAAGAAGGGTATATTTGTGGGATACTCTAAAAGATAGAAGGCTTACATAATATACTTCCCAGGGTTCAAGAAGATTGATATCAACAGGGATGTAACATTTGACGAAGACTCGGCTTACAAAAAATCTAGAAAGAAACCTGCTGAAGTTTCTGAAGAATTGAAAGCACCCAAAATTCATGACACAACCATGAACTAAGAATATCAAGAAGAAGATCAGGAAATAGAAGAACCTCAAGAACCTGTAGATCCACCTCAAGAGAAGAATCCACATAAGAGGAAACCTACTTGGGTACAAGAAGTTATCCAAGATTTGGAAATATATGGGCCTCCAGAAGAGAATCACAGAGAAAGAAATAGGACCAGATCTTGATCTGGTTATGTAGCCTTATTATGTGATTTCATCGATAAAGAACCATCCAATTATGAAGAGGCGGAAGAACGGAAAGAATGGAAGGATGCTATGATTGAATAATATCAATCGATCATGAAGAATGATGTTTGGGATGTTGTCCCAATACCAAAAGGGAAGTCTATTGTAACTTCCAAATGGATCTACAAGATCAAGCATGCTGCACACAATAGCATAGAAAAATATAAAGCAAGATTTGTTGCTCGTGGTTTCTCCCAGAAAGAAGGAATAGATTATGAAGAAACTTTTGCACCTGTAGCCAGATGCACTTCCATCAGATCAGTACTTGCTCTGGCTACAGTGATGAAATGGAAGATACACCAGATCGATGTCAAGACTACTTTCTTGAATGGTGTAGTGGAAGAGGAAGTGTATGTGGAGCAGCCACTTGGTTTTGAGACACATGATAGCGAGTCTCATGTGTGTAGATTGAAGAAATCCTTGTATGGTTTAAAACAGGCACCCATGACATGGTACGATAGAATTGACAACTTTCTATCAAGTTTGGGCTTTACTAAGAGTAAAGCAGATTCCAACCTTTACTACAAGGTTCAGGATGGAAACCCAATGATGCTCCTACTATATGTAGATGATCTGTTTGTAACAGGTATGGATGGGTTGATTGCTGATACAAAGAGGAAGCTTGTTGATGAGTTCAAAATGAAGGACTTAGGTATGATGCATTATTTTCTAGGCATGGAGGTGTGGTAGAATGCAGATGGAATTTCCCTGGGACAAGGGAAATATACGGTAGAAATCCTGAAGAGATTCGGGATGATGGACTACAAGGCCATGACCACACCTATGGCAACGAACCTGAATCTATTGAGTGATGCTTCATCAGAGTTAGTTGATGCTATGATGTATCATCAGATGATTGGATCCTTGTTTTACTTGATGAACACGAGACCAGATATTTGATTTGCTGTGAACAACTTGAGCCAGTTCTTGACAGATCTGAGACATGTT
Organism: Pseudotsuga menziesii; assembly: GCA_001517045.1. Lineage (NCBI taxonomy): Eukaryota > Viridiplantae > Streptophyta > Pinopsida > Pinales > Pinaceae > Pseudotsuga > Pseudotsuga menziesii. Next base: position 352,337 of record LPNX011018580.1, read on the forward strand.
CACTTGATTGCTGCAAAACATATTCTGAGGTACCTGAAGGGTACAGTTGATTATGGGCTCAAGTATGAGGCAAGTCAGAAGATTAACCTGGAGGGTTATGTTGATTCAGATTGGGCAGGCAGTGCCATCGATAGGAAGAGCACTTCAGGGTGTTGCTTCAGTATGGGATCAGGTGTGATCTCTTGGTTTAGCAGGAATCAATCATGTGTGGCACTAAGTACAGCTGAAGCAGAGTATGTCGCAGCTTGTTTAGCTAGTTGTGAGGTAGTATGGATAAGGAAGCTACTGTCTGGTTTATTTGATCTCCATTTGGATGCTACTTATATATATTGTGACAACTAGAGTTGTGTGAAGTTGTCAGAGAACTCGGTGTTCCATGACAAGTCAAAGCATATCGAGATCAATTATCACTATTTCAGGGATATGGTGCAGAGAGGAGCAGTGAAGCTCCAGTATGTTGCGATGGATGAACATATAGCTGATGTGTTGATGAAGCCATTAGCCAGAGTGAAGTTTGAGTACTTCAGGGAGAAGCTTAGTGTTCTCCAGATCGAGATTTCCCCCAAGGGGAAGTGATGATTCTATGAGCCATTCTGACATGGTGAGAGGATTGGTTCCTTCCATGGTTAGATGTAAGTGTTGAGCCATTTTGATGTGACTATAGGATTGGTTCCTACATGATCAGATATAAGGGATAGTGCCATTCTTTGAATGGAGGTACCTAGTCAGTTACCATGAATACTCAGTCCAAGATTGAGGGCCATTCTGATATGACTGTGATATGTAGTATCACATGATTAGATATAAGTGCAGGGCCATTCTGATGTGATTGAGGGATATGTTCCCACTTGTTCAGATATAAGGGTTGTTGTCATTCTGTCATGGTGAGAGGATTGGTTCCTTCCATGTCAGATGTGAGTGCTGAGCCATTTTGATATGACTGTAGGATTGATTCCTACATGATCAGATATAAGGGCTATTTCCATTCTTTGAATGGAGGCACCTGGTCAGTTACCAGGAACCCTCAGTCTAGGACTGAGTGCCTTTCTGATGAGTCAAATTCAAATGTAAGTGTTGTTCCTTTCCATAGATGATAGTAGTTGTGTACTGTCATGTTGGTGGATGTGAGTGTTGTGCCTTTCCACAGATGATAGTAGTTGTGTACTGTCATGCTGGTGGATGTGAGTGCTGTTACTTTCCACAGATGATAGTAGTTGTGTACTGTCATGCTGGTGGATGTGAGTGTTGTACCTTTCTGATGAGTCAAGGTCAGATGTGAGTGGTGTGCCTTTCTGACGAGTCAAGGTCAGATGTGAGTGCTGTTCCTTTCTGACAAGTCAAGGTCAGATGTGAGTGTTGTGCCTTTTCATAGATAATAGTAGTTGAGTACTGTCATGCTGGTGAATGTAAGTGTTGTGCCTTTCTGACATGATGTTGGATGTGGTCCTCTCATGGTCATATGTGAGTGCTGTACATTCTGACTCAGGGTTAGATATAAGGGATGAATAATACCTACAAGGACGCTAGGCCTACAACCAGCATGAAAAAGGGTTGGCTTTGTAGAACTTCCTGTGATGAGAAGAATCATGAGATAGCACCTATGATGATGACCCAGTGATGATCCAGATCAAGTGATGATTCAAATCCAATGATGATGTCTCCGAGATGATCCAAATCGAGTGATGATCCAGATCCAGTAGTGATGATCCAGATCCAATGATGATGTCCTCGTGATGATCTAGATCCAGTGATGATGATCCAGATCCAGTGATGATCCAGATCCAGTGATAATGATCCAGATCCAGTGATGATCTAGATCCAAGATGAAGATGACTTGAAGATGAATATGACTTGAAGATGCAGATGATAATATATCCAGAGAAGAATACCAGTGTTGACAAATTGTGTCGAGAGAATACCTTCCTAGTTAAGAGGGAGTGTTGATGTATATGTAACTTTGAAATGTATTCACTTGTATATTTCATGTATTGTACCCCGATGTTTATTCCAGGAAGTATCTATAATGTAATTGAGTCATGTCATGCCCTGATGTTCCTATTGGGAGGTTCTATAATGTAAACAAGTCATGTCAAGTCATTGTGGGTAACCCTCTTATTGATCAAGGGTTAAAGTCCCCGCAGTTCTGGGGCACTAGGGTTATTAGAATCTCTTAGAGAAGTAGGCCCTAGTAAGCTATTGTCAAGTCAGGAATTAGTATAAATAGAGAGTGAGCCTCTCTATTTAACACACACTCACTCACACTCAGTTGTAGCACATAGCTAAGGAAGAAGAAGACACTGGGGCTAGGAAGAAAGAGGCTACTACTGTTGGGAGATCATCTTACTATTTTTGGGTTTTACTTTTGGTGCTGATTCTATCTCTAAGGAAGTTGCAGGGTTTTCTCCATTTATAGTTTCCCCGAGGAAAAAAATTGTGTTCATTGTCTCTTGTGTTTGATTGTTGTACTTGTTATTCTCTTAGTTAAAGATCCTAAAATAATGCTAGCTTGAATGATAAAATTCTAGATGCATGCTTCAGATTGTTACAGTTGTTTTTTGAACTATGAAATTCATTTTTGAACATAAAACTCAATCAAAAAAAAAAAAACCAACCTCTAGCCTCTGGACTTCATACTGGAGTTAAGTTGCTAGCTTCTTCTGTAAGGGGGAAACCCACCAACCTCTGGACATCATGTTGGCTTAGAACTTTTTTTTGAGCAAAGTTCCCATTCTGCGTCAAGCTCATTAAAAAATGAAACCAATGCCTATGAGAAAAATTCCCATTCTATGTCAAGCTCATTAAAAAATGAAATGGATCTCCTCAAGCATAGTTTACCTTTTGGTTTCAAGCTTGCATAAAAATGAAACCATTCCTCAGCATAGTTCATTTTCTATTTCAAGCTCGTTAAAAAATGAAGTAGGTGTCCTTAAGCATAGTTTACCTTTTGGTTTCAATCTTGCATAAAAATGAAACCATGTTCCAAGCATAGTTACCTTTTGTTTCAAGCTTGTGTAAAAATGAAATAGATCCCCTTCCCTTGAGTCAAATCTTCCCTTTAGTGTTAGAACTTGAACCTTGTTTTCACCTGCCTGATTCTCGTTCTTCATACCCCCCTGGTGAACATTTTCACATTAATAACCAGGTTTTTAGATTGGGTATGGAAAAATAATCGTCAAATGAAACAAAGCTTGGGGGCATGTCGAGCCACTAGCAACCATGCTAGGGGTAAGCTTCGCTAGAAATCATGCTGGAGGAAAGCTTCCAACCTCTATATATCATGTTAATGGAATTTTTTCAAGCATAGTTTACCCATTGGTTTGGAGCTTGCGTAAAAATGAAACCAATCTTCAAGCATTCTTTCAACTGAGCTTTGAGCTCATTAAAAACAGTAAGATGGTGTTGAGATTACTTTTCATTTTTCATGCTCTAGTTAAAACATGAAATTTGGTTTGAGATTAGTTTATTACTTTTTCGTGCTCTAGATTCAAACATGAAAAAGTCTAATAGAGTCTTTTTTAATCTCTTTTCGGACTCTTAAAATGTGAAAAGATAGTCAAGTACTTGTCTCCTTCATACTCGTAAAAGTATTTGAAGAGTCGTCTCTCCGACGGTAGGTGATCTATTTTTCGGTTCGGATAGACAATTTATGAAAAAGGAACACTCCAGCCAATCATGACTAGAAGAGTTCTCTAAGGTATTATTTTTACTTTTTCGGGCCTTAAGGACTAAATCATATGAAAAAGGACCCTTTGGAGTTTTCTTTAGTTTGTTCAGACTCTCTAAACATGAACTACACTGAGTTTTCTTTCGTTGGACTCGTTAAACTAAACATTGAAAGACCCTTTTTTGGGAACGAACCCCTCCTTTCTCAGGTTCGTGAAATATATGGGAATGGACTTATCTTCAGATGAGCTAAAATGAGTGTTTGTTTCCCTCTTTGAACTCGTAAGAACGAAAAGAGGCACCCATCAATCATGATGGGGAAATTAAGGGAAAGGGAAAACATTTTGCAATAATGGCAACTGTTAGTCACCTTTGAACATCACACTTGTCTACATTTCATTCAGTCAATTGGGTATTCATCTTATTTTCGAGTTGATCCACTTTCATGAGTCATGCCACTCCTTTGAGTCTCTCAAAGATTACATTGTTCATTGTCGCATTGTGTTTCACCTTGTCAAGTCAACGCTTCCAAGTCTTTGGTCGTGTCGCCTTATGTTCAAAAGGGAAACTATTTTGAGAGTTTACACCTACAGTCAAAAAAACGATTTTGAATCAGTTACTTTTGAGTCGGTCCTATGGTTACATTAGCTACAAAATTCCAGAACTTTGTTCCAAGTTTTGTGTCATCGATGTGGGATTCATCATGGAGCTCCTTCAATGAGACTATTTCTGTTGACGTCAACTCATAATCCGGGAATTAGTCTTAGAAAAAAGTTTAGTACCTTGAGATCTGTATGCCCTAATGACAGATTCTCTCACTTTCGACATAGGTTCACATCATTGACCTTTTATCGGAATACTCTATTGGGTGTCTGACATCAAGACATCTATTCAAGCTCAATAGATTGTACGAGGGTATCTTTGGAATCATTGACATCAATGGTGATATCCCTTGCACTTGTTAATGGTTCACATCATTGGTCGGTAATCAAGTGGTTTCTACCATGTTTGATTTCAGAACATTGTAATCACATGGATGGAATTGTAATTTGTGGAAGACAAGAAAAAGACCTTGGGTACTTGTTTAGCACTCATTGCTTTCCCCAGGTTGCGATGGATTTTTGTATATCAAGCATGGATCCACATTTGTATGTTCGTGGCTATGCTCAAATTTGGGTCTATATGACATAGATCTATGTTGTATGTCTTGTAGCTATGTCCATGTTTGAGTCCTCTATCACATGGATCTGCGTTGTATTTTAGTAGCCATGACCTTTTTGTATCTCACATGGATCTGCGTTGTATTGGTCGGCATCCATGTTGTGAGTCATTTGGGACATGTATCAAAGTGTGTTGTAGACAATTGGTGATGTTTGAGAAGTTCCGACCTTTGGACCTTTTCCTTGACACTATACCTTGTTCTTTCAAAGTATAGTGCCTATCGTTTCCCTCTAGCCATTATAGTTTGGGGGGCATCTTTGTTATACCGAAATATAATCACCCTCATGTTATGAGATAGGTATCCCCTTGACTACTCCAATCCCTCAGAGTTTCCCTAGACAAATGGAGGAATAAATTAACCCCTTGCAATTTTTCCCTCTTTTGAGCTGGTAATGCTCTTTCCCCATTGACCAAAAGTGTTACCCAAGAAGCAAAGAGCTTGCACTACTCCTAATACATGAGAAAAGAGAGGTGCCACCGCTCATTCCCTTACTTCAAAAATTCGTGCCCCCTTATCACCGCCTGTTTGCTTCTTTGGAAAAGTGATGCTGGAGTTTTGAAGGCAAAAAGAGAAGCTTCGAGAATCCTCTCGAAGCTTTCCTATGTGGAGCCTCATCCCCATGGTTTAGGACCAGCTAGAGCTCAAGATCCTCCCTTTTAGGATCTAATTTCCACCTCACCCATAAGATCCTCAACCATACCTATCCTCCTATTCCTTTAAATAATAGCCCATGCCCCATGGGACAAAGGGGGAAGAATTGTGTTGCATGCCCAAACTCTGTCAAAATCATTCTTGAGCCATTGGAAGGAACTCTCAATGCCAAGGCATGAAGTTTCTTCTACGAAGATAGTGAGGAAAACCTTTGAGAGAAGCATCATGGAATTACATTCAAGTAATTAACCAGATCTAGGGAGAGTCTAGCATTCCATGTTTGTGTTTTGTTCTAGACCTGAACCATTCGGATCTAGGGAACCAACTCTTGTCCATAGGAGGTGTGTATTTTCGGGTAATAAAAGTGGTGACTCCACTGGGGATCTACTTCGAATTCTGGATCATTGGTAAGTTGAAACCTCCACCTTCATTTTCAAATTTCTAGATCTACTTTTCCATGCATAGTTATCTAGATCTACTTTGAATTTGATTGTTTTTCCTCTGTCTACCTTTGGATCGTCATATTTTTGGTTCACTGGGTTTTTTGGTGATTGTTTATGTTCATTTTTCAGTCTGTAACTTCCTTTTATGTTTCTTTTTTTATTTTTCAAATCACTATCTTGGGCACCGCTCTTGAGCTGTGTTATAAGTGCGGTTCTGGAGCTGTCACCGCTCTTCCTCTGTGCTAAAGAAGCGGTGCCACCGCACTTTCTCTATGTACAAGAAGCGGTGCTGGACCTCGTAATGCCCTGGTGTGAACGCGGTGCCACTGCTATGTTCCTGTGTGCAAGAAGCGGTGCTTAGGCTGGTAACGCCCTGTTCAACACCTGTAGAAGTGGTGCCAGGTATTCTTCTTAGCCCTGTTTGGTATTTGTTTCTTAAATTCTTCTTTTGGTATCTGAGATGCATGCTTCAGATTATTACAGTTGTTTTTTGAACTCTGCAATTAATTTTTGAACAGAAAACTCAATCAAAAATAAAAAATAAAAAACAACATCCACCCTATAGACTTCATACTAGAGTTAAGTTGCTAGCTTCTTATGTAAGGTGGAAACTCACCAACCTCTGGACATCATGTTGGCTTAGAACTTGTTTTGAGCAAAGTTCTCATTCTGCGTCAAGCTCGTTAAAAAATGAAACAGATTCCTTTGAGAAAAGTTCCCATTATATGTCAAGCTCGTTCAAAAATGAAATGGATCTCCTCAAGCATAGTTTACCTTTTGGTTTCAAGATTGCATAAAAATGAAACCATTCCTGAGCATAGTTCATTTTCTATTTCAAGCTCATTAAAAAATGAAGTAAGTGTCCTTAAGCATAGTTTACCTTTTGGTTTCAAGCTTGCATAAAAATGAAACCATGTTCCAAGCATAGTTACCTTTTGTTTCAAGCTTGTGTAAAAATGAAATAGATCCCCTTCCCTTGAGTCAAGTCTTCCCTTTCGTGTTAGAACTTGAACCTTCTTTTCACCTGCCTAATTCTCATTCTTCCTACCCCCTTGGTGAACATTTTCACATTAATAACTAGGTTTTTAGATTATGTATGGAATAATAATTTTCAAATGAAATGAAGCTTGGGGGCATGTCGAGCCACTAACAACCATGCTAGGGGTAAGCTTTGCTAGAAATCATGCTAGGGGAAAGCTTCCAACCTCTGTATATCATGTTAATGGGATTTTTTCAAGAATAGTTTACCCATTGGTTTCAAGCTTGCGTAAAAATGAAACCAATCTTCGAGCATTCTTTCAACTGATCTTCGAGATTGTTAAAAACAGTAAGATGGTGTTGAGCTTACTTTTCATTTTTCGTGCTCTGGTTAAAACATGAAATTTGGTTTGAGCTTATTTTATTACTTTTTCGTACTCTGGATTCAAACATGAAAAATTCTAATAGAGTCTTATTTAAGCTCTTTTCGAACTCTTAAAATGTGAAAAGATAGTCAAGTACTTGTCTTCTTCATACTCGTAAAAGTATTTGAAGAGTTGTCTCTCTGACGGTAGGTTATCTCTTTTTCTGTTCGGATAGACTATTTACGAAAAAGGAACACTCCAGCCAATCATGATTGGAAGAGTTCTCTAAAGTATTATTTTATACTTTTTCGGGCCTTAGGGACTAAATCATACGAAAAAGGACCCTTTGGAGTTTTCTTTAGTTTGTTCAAACTCTCTAAACATGAACTACACCGAGTTTTATTTCATTAGACTCGTTAAACTAAACATTGGAATACCCTTTTTTGGGAACAAACCCCTCATTTCTCAGGTTCGTGAAATATATGGGAATGGACTTATCTTTGGATGAGCTAAAACGATTGGTTGTTACCCTCTTTGAACTCGTAAAAATTAAAAGAGGCACTCATCAATCATGATGGAGAAATTAAGGGAAAGGGAAAACATTTTGCAATAATGGCAGTTGTTAGTCACCTTTGAACATGGCACTTGTCTACATTTCATTCAGTCAATTGGGTATTCATCTTGATTTCGATTCAATCCACTTTCATGAGTCATGCCACTCCTTTGAGTCTCTCAAAGATTGCATTGTCTGTTGTCGCATTGTGTTCCGCCTCGTCAAGTCAATGCTGCCAAGTCTTCGGTTGTGCTCCCTTATGTTCAAAAGGGAAACTATTTTGAGAGTTTACACCTATAGTCAAAACAACTTTTTTGAATCAGTTACTTTTGAGTTAGTCCTATTGTTACTTTAGCTACAAAATTCCAGAACTTTGTTCCAAGTTTCATGTCGTCGATGTGGGATTCATCATGGCCCTCCTTCGACGAGACTATTCCTGTCGACATCAACTCATCATCTGGGAATTAGTATTAGAAACAAGTTTAGTACCTTGAGATATGTATGCCCTAATGACATATTCTCTCGCTTTCGACATAGGTTCACATCATTGACCTTTGATTGAAAGACTCTGTTGGGTGTTTGGCATCAAGACATCTATTCACGCTCAGTAGATTGTACTAGGGTACCTTGGGAATCATTGACATCAATGGTGATATCCCTCGCACTTGTTAATGGTTCACATCATTGGCTGGTAATCAAGTGGTTTCTACCATGTTCGACTTCAGAACATTGTAATCACATGGATAGAATCGTACTTTGTGGAAGATGAGACGAAGACCCTGGGTACTTGTTTAGCACTCATTGTTTTCCCCAGGTTGCGATGGATTTTTTTATATCAAGCATGGATCCACATTTGTATGGTCGTGGCTATGCTCAAATTTGCGTCTGTATGACATAGATCTACGTTGTATGTCTCGTAGCTATGTCCAAGTTTGGGTCCTCTATCACATGGATCTACGCTGTATTTTAGTAGCCATGGTTGTTTATTCCTTTCATGGATCTGCCTTGTATTGGTCTGCAGCCATGAGTTAGTTACATTTGTCTATGAGTCAAAAGTATTGATGTATTGCAGATGCCTACTCTATGACACTCTCCAACCGAGCTGACTCTCACCTCGAAGTGACAACTTGTTCTCTCAAAGCTCTCGCTTATCGTATCCCTCTAAGCCTAATGCTTTGGGGGCATTCTGTTATACCCAAATCCTATCACCAACATGTTATGAGATCCTTAACCCCTATGTTTTCCCTAAATCCCAAACTTGGAGTGGAAAACTTGCTCTGGATATCAATTCTACATGAAAATACCTAGCACCGCGCTTTCCCTTTGGCTGATGAGTGGTACCTTGTTCAGCACCGCCTGTGTCATGTTCATGGGGACTTCTCTTAGTGAACCTCTCACATAGCACATGTGATCATGGGATATTAAAGAATACCCTTAATTTTGAGAGATATTGACCCAAACTCTTTTTGTTGAAACCCCCTCCCAATACTTAAAACCTCCTCCCCACCCCTTTTTATACCTCAATCCTTATAAACCACCCTACTCACCCCCACCTTAAACCCCTCATCCCCCCAATACCTGCAATATATTGGTTTGATTTTTTATAATTTTAAAACCCACAATATGAACTAACATGATAGGATATTGGTAAATAAGTGAAGCCCCTGTGTTCATGTTAAAGAGAAGTGGTGCCACCATGTATATGATTTTTTTCTTGAAGCGGTTCTCACCTAAACCGCTCTATCATAAGGGAACAAAAGCGGTACCCTTAGTAAAATGGGAAAAAGAGAAGTTTCTTGAGATTTCTAGAACATGAGCCTCATGTCCTCCCTTATCCCTATCAATATGGGTTAGTTGAGCTCAAGATCCCTCTTGGTAGGATCTTAGAGCCACCTCACCCACAATTCTCTCATCTATCCCTATCCATTGAGCCTTATAAATACAAGCTCATATCCATAGTTGAGGGGGAGAACTGAATGGTATTGTTATGCTGTTGAATTGACTACATAGTCCAATCCATTGGAGAGCACAAGAGAGCAAGTTGGAGCTATCGGGGATGAGGTGTTTGTCTTGTGGAGGAGTTTGTCAACACTAAGCAGTGGTTGTAATATTCTTCATTCATTTCTTAATGCAAATCTGATTTCCGTCCCACATATCTATTGTACTGATCTCACATGTATATGTTACTGGATTCCTTAGTCACTAGTATGGATGTGTGAATAATTTTCTAGTATCTTTGATGTTCTTGTTTGTTTGACATGTTTGCAGGTACACAAGTTCATCATCAAAGCATTATTCTAGGTTTTTACAACATTCAGGGAAGGTCTTCATCCTTTGTCGTTCACTCATTTGTTCTGGACCTGAACCATTCAGACCAAAGGAACAACTTCTGTCTGCAGAAGGTGCAATATTCCTGACAACAATATGGAATAAGTGTGTAATAGTTCAAAATTCATATTGTTATGCTCTGGCTATTGTTTCAAGTATTCACCAATCTTCCATTCCAAATTTTGCAAAATTCATCTTTTAGGTGCTATGTGTTGATGGATTGTTCTTGTTTCTTCTTTATCACCAAACAAACTGCCTTTTTACTGTAACTGAGTGCTACCTTTCCTTTGTAGAATTTCACCTGCAAACAGTTATGTGTTTCATAAGGATATTTGTGACTCCATATCCCAATGTATGCTTGCTTTGTTTCAACCACCAATTCAATATGAATTTTATTTTAGTTTTATATCTAGCCCTATTAAAAATCAGTGAGAGATCCCTCTCTAGGAAGGAGGAAGCCATCTTCCTTTATTAAAGTGGTTTTGATGTTACCTTGGGATTTACCTTCTACAACCTGGGTACAGTTCTAAGTGATAACAAATTAGCACCGGTCCCAGGGATGAAAGTGAAAATTAGCCCCGGGAGAAGACGACAAATATTCCAAGAAGAAAGGGTTATGTGGGAAAATAGAGACTTCTGCATTTGAAACAGGTTGTATAATTTCCCTGGAAACTCCACATTGATTTTGAGAAAGATTTCAGAAGGAATCCTGGCTTCCAGGAGGTCACATACATGAGGTATGTTGATGTATTTGTAACTTCGGAATGTATTCATATATGTATCTTATGTATTGTAACCCGATGTTTATTCTCGGATGTATATATTATGTAATTGAGTCATGTTGTCATGCCCTGATGTTTCAATTGGGAGAATCAATAATGTAAACAAGTCATGTCAAGTCATAGTGGGTAACCCTCCGATTGTGTAAGGGTTAAAGTCCTTGCAGTTCCGGGGCACTAGGGTTATTAGACTCTCCTAGTAGAGGTCGGCCCTAGTAGGGTTTTAGTCATGTCGGGATTAGTATAAATAGAGAGTTGGGGTCTCTATTTAGTACACATCACTCACACACTCAAGTGTAGCGCATAGTTGAGGAAGGAGAAGATATTGGGGCTAGACAAGAAGAAGATTACTGCTATCAGGAGTGCATCTTATTGTTTTGGGGTTTTACATCTTTTGTTGATTCTATCTCTGAGGAAGTTGCAGGGTTTTCTCCATTTATGGTTTCCCTGATGAAAAACATTGTGGTCATTGTCTCTTGTGTTTTATTGCTGTACTTTTTGTTCTCTCAGTAAATATCCTAACATAATGCTAGCTTAATGTTGAAAAACTAACATGGTATCAGAGCTAACCTGAGAAGAAGACACTGTGCAGCTGTGGGAACTAGGGATTCCTAGTTTATGGAACTTCCTCCACATATTTTCAGCAAACTTAAGGTGGAATAACTCTCCTCCTTAGGGCGCATCTTTCTATCGAAGCAAAATCCAATTCTAAGGTTTTTTAGTTTTGGACCTGTCACTGCTGTCGGAAATTAGGGATTTTCACAGAAGAGGAATTTTTTAATGAGCCTAGGCCTGGATTGATCTCCTCCCCAAAATCGAAGTTAGGGACAAATTTCAAGGCATTTGGGTGGACAAAACTCCGAAAAAGAAAAACCCTAATTTGCTCTTGAACCAGCTCTGCAGGATTTCAGCTCAAGTTTTAGATCCGACATCTTGAACCTAGTAAGATCTAAAATCTTTTGTATTTCCATTTGAGGTTCTCAGTTAAGATGTCTCATCATACCAAGATTTATGAAAAGCTTGAGGGAGCTAATAACTTTCGAGCCTGGAAGTATAGGATCTCCCTGGTCCTAGAAGAAAATGAGTTAGACTCCTACATCCATGAGGAGGTTCCAGTTCCAGAGGGAGATGAGGAAAAGGCCTTACATAAGAAGAAGATGGTTAGGGCAAAGAGGATCATTGCTGATTCTATCAAGGATCACCTTATCCCACGGATGTCCTCTCTCAAGACACCTAAAGCTATGTTTGATGCCCTAACCAAATTGTTTGAAGGGAAGAACATAAACCGAAAGATGACCTTGAGAAACCAATTGAAGAATGTGAAGATTCAAAATGCAGAAACAATCCAGTCTTACTTCACAAGAGTTTCTCGGATCAAAGAGCAACTAGAAGTAGTTGATGAAGAAGTGGAAAATGCACAGATTGTAATGACTACATTGAATGGCCTTCCTATGTCATGGGATTCTTTCATCCAAGGAGTCTATGCTAGAAAGAAGTTATTCAAGTTCAGCAGACTATGGGAAGAGTGCTCTCAAGAAGAAGCTTAGATAGCAAATCGAGAAGAGAAAATGGGAAGTGAATACCAAGCTCTCACGGTACACTCCAAGTCTCACTCCAAGTCAAGCAAAAGAAGACCTCATAGCTCCAGAGGTAAGCACTCTCACAAAGATAACACTAGAAGAGATGTATCTAGGATCATATGCTATACTTGTGATGAAGTAGGACACATGCAAGGAATTTTCCTAACAAACAGAAGACAGTAAAGAAGAGCAACAAAATAAGACATCATGCTCATGCCGCAGAGGATGATGAACCATCCAGGAAGAGATCCAGATATGAAAGTGAAGATTCTTCAAGCGAGGATGAATATGTTCTGATATCTGCTCTCACAGGTAACATTACTCATGGAAGTGATGATTGGCTTATAGACAGTGGGGCTTCCAAACATATGACTGGATTCAAGGAATCCTTTGTGAGACTATCAGAACATGAATCACCTCACAAGGTAAAGCTAGGAGATGACTACCAATATCCAATAAAAGGTAGTGGGTAATCTTCATATAAGTTAGACTCTAGAAAATCTCTAACAATGAAAGAAGTATTGTTTGTGCCAGGACTCAAGAAGGACCTTCTCTCCATATCAGCATTAGATGCAAAAGGAATGCGGGTTGCATTCATATATGGTCAAGTTATCATGTGGCCAAAAGGAAAGACTATCGATGATGCGGTAGTGATTGGAGAACAAGAAGGAGGATTGTACAAATTGAAGGGCCATCCAGAACAACCCTTGGTCCATGACACAGTAGAGCCAAGTGAACTTTGGCATAGAAGGCTTGCACATGTGCATTACAGAGCACTACCAATTGCAAGCAAAGATGTCGAAGTTCTTCCAGAAATCCAAGAAAAACATGATGGGGTCTGCAAAGGATTTGCGAAAGGAAAGAATAGAAAGAAGACATTTCCAAGCAGTGAAAGCAAAGCAAAAGGAATCTTGGAAATCATCCACTCCGATGTATGCGGTCCTATGTCATCAAACTCTCTAAGCAGGTATGCATATTATGTTTCTTTTATTGATGACTTTTCTAGGAAGACATGGGTTTACTTCATGAAGAACAAAGAACAAGTATTCAGTAAGTTCAAGGAATTCAAAGCCTTGATCGAGAACCATACTGAAAACAAGATCAAGACCATTCGATCAGACAATGGCGGAGAATTCACTTCAAATGAATTCAAAGAGCTATGCAAAGAAGCAGAGATTAAGAGGGAGTTGTCCACTCCTTATAATCCACAACAGAATGGGATTGCGGAACGGAAGAACAGAACTATCATGGAAGATACAAAAGCAATGCTTCATGATCAAGACCTTCTTATGCATCTTTGGGTGGAAGCTGCCAAAACAACGGCGTATGTAAAAAACCGTACTCCACATAGAGTACTCGAGAATAAGAATCATGAAGAAGTCTTCTCCGGTAAGAAACCAGAAGTCAGCCATCTCAAAATATTCGGCTATCCTGTGTACATACACATCCCAAAGGAGAAAAGGAGAAAATTAGATCCTTCAGGAAAGAAGGGTATATTCGTGGGATACTCTGAAAGCTCGAAGGCTTACAGAATCTATTTCCCAGGATACAAGAATATTGACATCAGCATGGATGTGACATTTGATGAAGACACAGCCTACAAAAAATCCAGAAAGAGACCTGCTGAAAAACCTGAAGAAGCAGAAGCACCTAGAATTCATGATACAACCATGAATGAAGAAACTTGAGAAGAAGAAGAACCACAAAGACCTGTAGATCCACCTCTGGAGAAGAATCCTCATAAGAGGAAACTTGCTTGGGTATGAGAAATTATCCAAGGTGCGAAAAGATATGGGGCTCCATAAGAGAATCATAGAGAAAGAAAGAGGACCAGATCCTGTTCCAGGTATGTAGCTTTACTATGTGATTTCATTGATAAAGAACCTTCCAGTTATGAAGAAGCAACAGAACGGAAAGAATGGAAGGATGCTATGATCAAAGAGTACCAATCGATCATGAAGAATGATGTTTGGGATGTTGTCCCAAGACCAGAAGGGAAGTCAGGTGTAACTTCCAAATGGATCTACAAGATTAAACATGCTGCAGATGGTAGCATTGAAAAATATAAGGCAATATTTGTAGCTCGAGGTTTCTCTCAGAAAGAGGAAATAGACTATGAAGAAACCTTTGCACCTGTAGCCAGATACACTTCCATCAGATCAGTACTTGCTCTGGCTGCAGTGATGAACTGGAATATACACCAGATGGATGTCAAGACTGCTTTCTTGAATGGTGTAGTGGAAGAGGAAGTGTATGTAGAACAATCACTCGGTTTTGAGACACATGACAGGAAGTCTCATGTATGCAGATTGAAGAAAGCCCTGTACGGTTTGAAACAGGCATCCAGGACATGGTACGGCAGAATTGATAGCTTTCTATCTATTTTGGGATTTACCAAGAGTAAAGAAGATTCCAACCTTTACTACAAGGTTGAATATGGCAACCCAGTGATGCTTCTATTATATGTAGATGATGTGTTCGTGACAGGTATGGATGGGTTGATTACTGATACGAAGAGAAATCTTGCTGCTGAGTTCGAGATGAAGGACTTGGGTATGATGCATTACTTTCTAGGTATGGAGGTGTGGCAGAGTACAGATGGAATCTTCCTTGGACAAGGGAAGTATGCATTAGAGATCCTGAAGAGGTTTGGGATGATGGACTGCAATACTATGGCCACACCTATGGCATCAAAACTGAAGCTATTGAGTGATGCTTCATCAGAGTTGGTTCATGCTACGATGTATCACTAGATGATTAGGTCATTGATGTACCTGATGAACACGAGACCATACATTTGCTTTGCTGTGAACACCTTGAGCCAGTTCTTGACAGATCCTAGAAATGTTCACTTGATTTCTACAAAGCATATTCTGAGGTACCTGAGGGGTACAGTTGATTATGGGCTCAAGTACGATGTGAATCAAAATATTAACCCAGAGGGTTATGTTGATTCAGATTGGGCAGGTAGTGCCATCGATAGGAAGAGCACTTCAGGGTATTTCTTCGGTATGGGATCAGGTGTGATCTCTTGGTTTAGCAGGAAGCAATCCTGTGTGGCACTGAGTACAGCTGAAGCAGAGTATGTCGCAGCTTGTTCAACTAGTTGTGAGGTAGTATGGCTGTGAAAGCTACTGTCTGATTTATTTGATCTCCAAATGGATGCTACTTGTATACATTGTAACAACCAGAGTTGTGTGAAGTTGTCAGAGAATCCAGTGTTCCATGACAAGTTGAAGCATATCGAGATCAAGTATCACTATATCAGGGATATGGTGCAGAGGGGAGTAGTGAAGCTCCAGTATGTTGCGACGGAGGAACAGATAGATGATGTGTTGATGAAGCCATTGGCCAGAGTGAAGTTCAAGTACTTCAGGGAGAAGCTTGGTGTTATCCAGATCGAGGTTTCCTCCAAGGGAAAGTGATGAGTCCCAAAGCCATTCTGATGAGTAGGTCAGATGTAAGGGCTGATCCATTCTGTCATGGTGAGAGGATTCAGTTCCTTCCATGTTAGATATGAGTGCTGGCCATTCTGTCGAGTAGGACAAATGTAAGGGCAACTACCACTCTCCGGGAGAGTGGAGGCACCTGGTCCATTACTAGGTAGCTCAGTCTGGGACTAGGGGCCTTTCTGACGAGGGTGGAAGATTTGGTTCCTTCCAGGTCAGATGTGATTACATGCCATTCTGTCATGGTGAGAGGATTCAATTCCTTCCATGATATATGTAAGTGCGGGCCATTCTGTCATGGTGAGAGGATTAAATTGCTTCCATGGAAGATGTAAGTGCGGGCCATTCTTTCATGGTGAGAGGATTCAGTTCCTTCCATGTCAGATGTAAGGGCAGGCCATTCTATCATGGTGAGAGGATTCAATTCTTTCCATGATAGATGTGAGTGCGGAGCCTTTCTGATGTGATTGTATTTTACTACATGATTAGATGTGAGTGTTGGGCATGCCTTTCTAACGAGTAGGTCAGATGTAACTGTTGGTTGAAGACCTACCTGATGGCTAGGCCTACAACCAGCATGAAAGAAGGATGGCTCTGTGGAACTTCCTATGATGAGATAGCACACATGATGATGACCATATGAGATCCAGATCAAGCTATGATCCAGATCCAGTTATGATGACTCCAAGAGATCCAGATCGAGTGATGATCCAGATCCAGCAATGATGATCCAAATCGAGTGATGATCCAGATCCCGATCTAGATCGAGTGATGATCCAGATCCAGTCCAGTGATGATGATCCAAATCGAGTGATGATCCAGATCCAGTGATGTTGATCCAGATCGAGAGATGATCCAGATTGAGAGATGATCCAGATTTGAAGATGACTTGAAGACTCAGAAGACTCGAGATGTGGATGACGAGATGATCCAATTGATAGAGAGAAGAAGACCAGTGCTGAAAATTGTGTCGAAATAATACCTTCCTAGTTAAGAGGGAGTGTTGATGTATTTGTAACTTTGGAATGTATTCATCTATGTATCTTATGTATTGTAACCCGATGTTTATTCCTGGATGTATCTATTATGTAATTGAGTCATGTTGGCATGCCCCAATGTTCTGATCGGGAGAATCAATAATGTAAACAAGTCATGTCAAGTCATAGTGGGTAACCCTCCGATTGTGTAAGGGTTAAAGTCCCCACAGTTCCGGGGCACTAGGGTTATTAGACTCTCCTAGTAGAGGTCGTCCCTAGTAGGGTTTTATTCATGTCGAGATTAGTATAAATAGAGAGATGGGATCTCTATTTAGTACACATCACTCACATGCTCAAGTGTAGCACATAGTTGAGGAAGGAGAAGACATTGGGGCTAGACAAGAAGAAGATTACTGTTATCGGGAGTGCATCTTACTATTTTGGGGTTTTACATCTTGTGTTGATTCTATCTCTGAGGAAGTTGCGGGGTTTTCTCCATTTATGGTTTCCCCAATGAAAAACATTGTGTTCATTGTCTCTTGTGTTTGATTGTTGTACTTGTTGTTCTCTTAGTAAAGATCCTAACATAATGCTAGCTTAATGTTGAAAAACTAACAAGGTAATCCTGACACTAATATTTTACAAGGTGTGGAAAATCCAGAAAGATTGCTTAGAAATAGGGGTAAAGAAATAATAAATATTTCTCAATTTAGTGCATCATCTTCTCAAGAATTTCATAGCATTTGGGATTTTGGGAGGGAAACAAATTTTGAAAGGTCCTTATTGAAATAAAAATATGAAAATAATTTGAAGGAAATAAAAAATAATCCTAGTAGGTTAGAATCATTTTTGTTTGATCCTGTTTGGAAAAACCTTCAAAATTATGTGAAAACTGAAGAAAGACTTTCTTGTTCTTCAAAATTTTCAGCCTTATATTCCACCAATTGTTCAAACTCCTCCATCCTTTCAATCTCCTCCTTTAGTTCCGAATAAACCTAGACAAACGGCTGCTAGGTTTTCTCCTTTGGCCTTACCTACTGTATTGCATGACCTTCCCCAAGATTATGCTCAAAGAATTTCCTTCTATGATGGGAATGGAAATTTCACAGCAGGAAAACATGGTGATATATTTGATGATTTTGTGGACTTGGAGGAGGTTGATGATGATGATATTAAGATGAGGTTGTTTGCACAAAGTTTTTCAGGAGTGGCAAAGAAATGGTTTAGAGATTTACCTGCTAGATCCATTCTTACATTTGAATCTTTTCAAAATTCATTTTTAGAAAGATGGGATGATAAGAAAAGTCCTTTACAGGTGCTTTCTCAATATAATAATCTTAAGAAAAGAGTTTTTGAATATGTTCATGATTTTTCAAGTCGATTTATGAGGGTGTATAACTCTATTCCTGTTGATATCAAACCCCTTGTAGGCACTGCAAAACTCCATTATGTTGATGATTCCTTTGACAATGATTTTGCATTATTATTGAGAGAAAGAAAATCAGTAAGTCTCCATGTTATGTTTAAAGATTATTTATAAGTGGAGGATAATATTATAGAAAGTGGAATGATAAAGCAGAGAGTAGAAATGGATAGAAGGAAACTTAGAGAATAAAATATCCCTTCTACTTCTGATGCCTCCTCTCCTAATGATGTTAAATTTGAAATGATGATGAAGAAAAAGGAGAGATTGATGGATAGGCAGACTGTAGATAATAGACCATTGAACAGAGAACAACATGAAGCTCAAATCAGAAACCCAAAATTCAGAAGGCCAAACCCTCCTCCACTACCACAAATTAGACAAATATGTATGAGGAATCCTAGAAATCCAGATTATTAGCAAATAAGGCCACCTTTCCATATTTCATATGAAGAAGAGGCTAAATCTATTGAGGATCATATTCACCATTTTGGTGATTTGGATTCTGAAATATACCTCACTATGGAAGAGCATAGTATGTTTTCTTAGGAGGATGAAAATAATGATTTTGAGGAAGAGTCAGAGTAGTACCAAAGAGGATATTTGAATGCTATAGATTATTCTCAGAGAAAGATCGATTTGAGAAATAGACATAAATAAAGGAAGGTTCAATCAAAATCAACCTTCTAGTATCCAACATAATACAGAAAAGAAAAATGAAAGACAAAAAGATCCTATTGTATATAAAGAATCTGAAAATAAAATAGAAAAAACAAAAGAAGTGAAACAACCATCATAGGTGGATGTAGAAAAAATTGTTTCAGCTTTCAAATTGCAAACAGAGATTTCAAAATTGAAAATTTCCATTCCTTTCAATGGATTATTGAGAAACATGGAATACAGAGATAAAATAACATATATGGTCAGGAGTCAGAAAAAATTTCAACTGGATAATCATGCTATCTATGTTGTTGATACCGAATTAGATTTTTCCATTTTCTTTAATGATGATCTTCCTTGTGATCCTGAAATTCTTGTGCCAATTGAAGTTAAAGAAGATGAAGAGTTTGCAAAAATACAAGAGGTTTTGGAACAAAAACAAAAAGATGACCAATCCAATGTTGTGCAAGAAGAGTGTTATAAGGATTAATTGTTTTATGAAGAATGTAATCATCTTGTCATAAATTCTGTTAGTTATGGTTTTAAGAAAGTTTTCAGTCCACCTATATATTATGAGTATGAGGAGGACTGCTTGGATTTGATGCCTAAAAATCAGTTGTAGATTTTGTAAGTTCAGGGCCTGTTAATGAAGAAAATTCCATTGCAATCCAAGTTCAAAGGGTTGAAAACAGATAAGATAGTGAGTGTGCTGGAAGTGATATTTTTCCTTCGTTTTATTCTTCATTTGAATTGTTGAGACATATACTTCAAATTTCTAAACAAAAACAGGAATTTGAGATAATGGAAAATTTCATGAACTTTTTAGAGGTGGAAGGTAAGCAAGATGATCAATCATACAGTCAATCTTAGCATGTGAAAAAACCAGCAGTTTATGATGAAGAATTGACTTACAAAGAAGGAGATGAGGACTATCAATGGAATGCTTCTTTAAACCTTTCAAATTCATAAATTTCATCTCAAGAAAAAGGATTTTGTTCGCTTGATTTTATTGAAGAAAATAATGATATTTCATTTTAGACATTTGGAAGAAATCAAAGTTTAAATTATGATATTTTGAAAGAAGTATTTGATGTCTCGTTTGAAAACTGTCATGAGAATTCCTTTCAATATTCTTTTGAAGATCAATATGATAGGGTACTAGATGAGTCGCATTTTGAGCAGCATGATTTTGGCAAGCAAATGATAAAAAAATATGAAATATGTCATGTTATTTATGATCTTGTAACTGAATATATGGAAAGAATTTTCGGTCAGGATGGTTGGTTATGTGTTTGCAATAAGGATCAAGTGTTTTATCATATCCCTTTACTATTATATTCCCATGTTCTAACTTCAATCCAGCATGAGGAAAAAGCTAAATTTTTGGATTAGTTGCTTGATTGGCTTCATTGGAAGTCAGAGTTTACTTGACTAGGAATTTGCATTGGATCAAGTAGGGTAGGTAAGTAGATATGAATAAGCTCGACATGGCGAGTATTTCTTTCAAGCAGTTTTTCAGTTTTTTTACAGTTTCAGTATTAGTTTCAAAGTTCAGGTTTTGCAGTTATAGTTGTTATTCAACTTTCAGAGGATGGATGGGTTACAGGTTACAGAGGGATTTTCTTACAGAATTTTTTAATGGATGGTTGCAGGTCAAAGCAGGTTGACATTTTCAGGAAAGGTTTGGGACCATCCCAATGTATTTGACACCTGGTCTCCAAGGTTATTTTCTACCTTGAAGGGAGGATAACATCCCTAGTTGGAGCCAGTTGTTAGCACTATTTTTTGGGTAAATAGTTGGCAAGGGATTTAACTAGTAAATGGAGGTATAAGGTTTGAAAATTTCCTTATCATATGACCTTGATAAATTTTAATGAGGTTCTACAGCAAATGGATGGATTGGATGCACAACAAAGAATATCATAGGCCACAAATCGTTTCCGCCAACGAAAAATTGGGAGCAGAAGAGCAGAAAAGACAAGTTTCTATTGATAAAAAGTGGTAAACCTAACTTCCACTTTCCGCGGTCCAAGACTCGACGGTTCATAAAGGTTTTCGCATAAATCAACGACCAAGAAGTTAAAAGGCAGAAACAAAAGGGAAGAAGTGGAAATGGCCAAAATTTGGTCATAAAAGTTGGCATTTTCTCCTTCTGCTTTCCACTAAAGAGTAGAAAGGTAGAAAGAATAAAAAATAAGAATTTGTTCATAAAGGTTAAAACTTCTAACTTTCGCGATCCGCAGGATCGGCGATCCGGAAATCTCCCACACAGATCAAGGATGTGGAAAGAAAAAGGTGGAAAGGAAAACATCGAAAAGTGGAAGACACGGGATTTTGTTCGAGGAAAGAAGCCCACTTTCCACTTTCCACATATACCAAATCAATGGTGTAGGATGAATCTTGTATAAATCAACGATTAAAGGGAAATTTCACAGGTGGAAGATAAAAGGATGAAGGAAACCATTGCAAACGGTCAAAGGTGCTTTGAAATGTCATTTTCATCAAGCAATCCTGAGTTCCATATGTCAAATTTTCCTATTTGATCCACCACGCCCATCTCAACATGCTTTCCTATTTTTTTTATGATCATGACGAATCTTCCAAATCAGAATTTGTTAGGATTAATTCTGAATTTTGTAACTGATTTTAGGTTTTAGAGGTTGGTCTCGGGATCCTGATGATACTATAAATATACCCTCTATAGAGGAAGACAGGGGTTGGTACCCATGATATTTTGTTTTATGCATTTTGATATCTATCGTTAATAAAATTGCAGAGTCAAATGTTGGTCTGTTGCTGCAAAGATTCATGTGTATTTCGTAGTTACAGTTTGTTATTTCCTTTCCTTTGTGCGTGTCTTTCCTGTTAAACTTTCCATTATGTGTAATAGTTTAGAATTCATATTGTTATGCTCTAGCTATTGTTTCAGGTATTCACTAATCTTTCTTTTCAAATTTGATGCAAAATTCATCTTTTAGGTGCTCTATGTTGATGGATTATTCATGTTTCTTCTTTATCACCAGACAAACTGATTTCTTACTGTAACCGAGTGCTACCTTGTCTTTGTATAATTTCACCTGCAAATTTTTTTGTGTTTCATAAGGATATTTGTGACTCCATAGCCCAATGTATGCTTTCTTTGTTTCAACCACTAATTCAGTCTGAATTTTATTTTAGTTTTAGATCTGGCCCTGTTAAATATTAGTGAGAGAACCCTCCCTAGGAAGGAGGAAGCCATCTTCCTTTCTTAAAGTGGTTCTTTTTTTACCTTCAGATTTACCTTCTACAACCTGGGTACAATTATGAGTGCTAACACATGGCAATCCAAGTTTGAAGTTTGAATTTGAGCGTACCTTTGAAGTTCAATATTTGCAACTTTGAATTGTTGAGTCATTAACTGTATAAAAGCATATTATTATAACTCTTTGGTAATGAATATGATGCTTTGTGAATTATTTCAAGTTCAACTTTCATTTCATGGTTGATTTTTTATGTTATAGACTATAATTTCGTTACAAGTACAATTTTTGTGATCACAAAATGTTATATATTGAAAATTTGAAGTTGTAAGGTTGATGTTATGGACGTTGGACCTATGGTTAATGAATTCACTACAATATGATTAATGATTGATGATTGATGAATGGTGTTATATGGTATTATGGTTTATTTCATGTTTTATGCTTTTCATAACTAATTCAACATTATATAAGAATTTGTTGGCATATATGCATCAAAATATATTAAAAATATATATTAAATAAAAAAGCACTCCCAAACTAGAATCTTTTGAAAAAAAAACTTTTCACTCCCGCTCCTGCTCCAAAGTCCTTGATGGGGGAAGACATATGTTTAATTTCTTAATTAGATAGTAAATAGTTTTGCATAAATAGGTTTTCAACTTTTCATACATAACATCCTAAATGGATGCTTTCATTTATATATTTCAATAGTTTTATGTCTGAATTCTCTAAGGTAATATTCTATTTTGGCATCAATAGAATTGACGTATCATGTTTCAACATTCTTAGTTTGACTTGTTTCGGTTATAAGAGAACTTTATGTCACAAATTTGACCTTGTGGATCATCTCTTGCTTTCATTGTTACATAATTGATGGGGGAGGGGTGCTTGGAATTTATGTTGGAGTATCGATTGATAACCATCGTAGCTCTAGGAATATAATGTGTATTGATCTCCCACATTGGGATCCTTGGACTATGTGCTTGGTTTCAAATTTTTACCAACATATTTAGTTTTTGGTGAAACAACAAACCTTACATGGTATAAAAGCTGAGGTCCTAGGTTCAATTTCCCTGAGCTACGCTAGAGGGGGGGGTGTTGGAGTATCGGATATAACCACCATAGCTCTAGGAATATAATGTGGACTGATCTCGCATGATAGGATCCTAGGATCCTAACAACCATACCTCATGGACATTACAGATCATAATGGCCCCGAAGCACTATAGACATCCTCAAACTAGTGAAAATACCAGCACACTGGTTGAGCAAGTCATTTTATTCTTACTATGGAATATGTATGGAATGTTCAGAGATTGGATGGCAAGGAAAGGAAAAAACCAAAATATAGGACATACTCTTGACCAAAATCAGGACAAAGAACTTGAGAAAAAATAAAATCATGATCAAGACCAACCATATTCCTTAAAAGGGATAAAGGCACCCTTATATACAATGAAGGAAGTTCATAAATATAACTTACAAAATATTTCTAGGAAACAGGAGCAGCATGTGGAAAAATCCTAGTTGGTGGGAGTTAGGGCTCTTGAGACGACGCAAATAACTATGAGTCTTCTGATGGAGAAAGAATTGATGTGGTGGGTGACTGAAGAGAAATATCTACACATAGGGCCCTTTTAGGTATCGTGGGAATTGTTTGAAAAATATTCTATAACCTAATACTTGTTAAAGGAGTATAAGCACCAACAAAAAGAAACATTTCATGCAATACAACAAAGGGGAGGGTCAGAAGAAGAATATGAAGCATAGTTTTACTCATTGATGCATTGCATTGACTACATGGTAGAAAATGGTAGGAAAGTAGAAATATTTCTTCATGGGGATGGATAAAGAGTTCTACACAGAGGTAGTTGTGTGGAATCCCGCCACCATGGCAGAGACTTCACATTTATCCAAGCATGTTGAGAAAAATATTGATATAGGAGAAAAGGAACATGTACAGGATTGAGCACATGCACAAGCACCCAAAAGGTAATTTTTGATTGACTAGTACTCTAGCAAGAGAGTTGATTACTCAAAAGCTCATCTAGGTGCAATCAGGATGGCTAGTATGTCAGCCACTTCCCCTACCAACTCAACAGTCACATCCTCTATTGCGAGGTTGATATCGTGGCTGCATCGACCTCGATGTGACAGTTTTTTTGGATATTATAAACCCACTCCATACTTAGGGTAACAATATTTAATTATTTCTAATTAATTTCCTACCCACTAGCCTAGATAGTTGGCATCCACTTGCACCACTTGGTCAACACTTTCCATATAAACATGAGGAGAAACTTTATCTTGATTCTAGTTAAATCCTTCCCACTTTATTGACTTCCAGATTTAGTAACCATGCCTTCCTGTAGATTTTGTCTTTATCCTACTTTATTCCTGCTTTTTAGTGGATAAGATAAATCTAGTCAACTAGGAAATTGCTATCTTTTGTTTGCAACCCATACTCCATAATTTTCTCTCCATATTCCATTATTAGCATGTTTTTCCATCACTCATGACAACTCACTCATGCTTTATTAAATTCATGAGGTCCTTGACAGAGTTGTAAAGTGCTTTAGTCACCTATGGGGGTTTATCATATTTAGTAAGCTTGATTTATGAGATAGCATGAGTTGTCTTCTAGAAACTATATTTTCCTTTATAAGGATGTATTATTATTGTAATAATAAATCAATTGACTATTCTTCACTTCTTCATGTGATTCATTGTATTTATTCTTCTCTCTATTTTCCTTGTGCATGCTTGTGAGAATTATCTTGTAGCTAGATCTACATCTTGTACTTCTCCTTAGAATCAAGTCTCTATTTCTTCATAGTATCAGGGTTTCTATTTCTACAAAGGTTAGGGTAGGGGTCATGGTGGCCATGTACATACATTTGTCATAGCCTCAACTAGGATTAAATGTTTCATATGTTAGGGTCCCCACTACTAGTGGGACTTCCCATTGGGTCACGTAGGATCCAGTTGTCAATATTTAGGGACATAAGGAAATTATTCATAGGGTCAACATTGAATTCATGCTATAGTTAACCATTTTCAAGAAGAGAACCAGGCGCAAGGCTATGAATATGGGTTTGGAAGGTATGATTAAGTGTATCCCTTTAATTACTTTAATAGAACTAGGGGAGACTGATAGATTTATTTTTGCTTCAACACTAGAAAAAATTGGGACGTGGGAAGCCCAAGGTCAAAGTGACTTTGACCAAGTAGAGATGTCTTCTAGACAGACACAATCAGTAGGGATGCTAATGGACAACTGTATAGTCAAAATAAGGAGTGTTTATACTAAAATAAAATTGTATAGAACTATTGTATGTGCTTATAATGTGATAATGGGAATGGACTGGTTGGAATCCCATCGAGTCGTAGTAGATTGTTATGAAAAAAAAAGAATTTTTCATTAATGATTTCAAAGATCTAGTGGTAATAGAGGGGCTTAAGCATGATATTTTTGTGGGATTTATCTTGGCAGCCAAATTAAAGAGATGGATGATGAAGGGATGCAAAATTTGTTAGAAAATAAAGTAATACTAAGAGGGGGGGATGAATCGGTATTAAGCAATCAATTAAAAATTTTATCACTTAAAAAAAAATCAACAATGAACACAGAACACACAATATTATCGTGCAACCACCGTTGGGAAAACCACCAATACTTCCTATTACTGCAAAATTATATTTACAAAATAGTTTGCAATCACTAACTTGCTAGATGCACCAAAACCTGAGTTTTTCAGCTACAAATGAATGATGCACCAACACCCAAGTTTTTCAACTACAACTGAAGGATGCACCAACATGCAAGTTTTTCAGCTATAATTGAAGGATGTACCAACACTGTGTTTACTAGAAACAACTGGAAGGAGTCTACGACCCCCTACGGGCTTGTAACATGTCCTTGCCCCTATCAACCACCCTCATATGATAATTAAATCTCTGACTTCTATACAGCTTTAGATATGCCATCTGAATGTATATAGACCCTTGTCTGAAGGTTTGAATATTTCCTTGTATACCCTCAACCATGCCTCTTCAGATAATAGTCATGTATCTTCATTGTGACCCTTCACCAATAAACAAATTTCAAAATAACCTCTTTGTTAAAAAAACTATGAATTAACAGTGTGGTAATGCATCACTCTGATTCTGACAAAAATCCTTTCCACAATTTCCTTTCCGCAATGACCTTTTTGCAAACCGTCTTTCTGCAACGCCCATTCTGTAAATTGTCTTTTTGCTTCCGCAATGACCTTTTCCCATTTATCTTTCCGCAAACTATCTTTCTGGAATTAATCTTCTGCAACTATCTTTTCGTAATCATCCTTTCCGTAATTTGTGGGAACTCCTTCCTTATGCAATTGTGGGTTGCAATTTGTTGGTCTTCTTTTCGACTTTTATCGAAACTGCTTATGCAATTCATCTTCCACAATTGCGGATTGTGGGTTGTGGGTCTTCTTTTCGACTTTTCTCGAAACTGCTTCTGCATTTCGTCTCCCACAAAACTTCTTCCATAATTGCATATTACAGATTGCGGGTCTGCTTTTCATAAATTCTAAAAAATGACTTCCACAATATTTTTCCCATAGGTTTAACAAAATTTTACTTTGGAATTGCAGAAACTATTCTAGACCATTAATATTTCTCTCTCTTATGATCTGGGCAATCCAAATCTTCACTTCATAAAAACTTAGTGTTATAATGCTTTTGACTCCGCTTATCCATCTATGTTAATTTGAATCCAACTTTTTGGACTATTTCATCAATGTTTCCTTATGATCTTATGTTGGCAACAATGCCAATTTAATCAACAATACCCCCTTTGGAATTGATAGAAACATTTTATCCTTTAGGCAATTTTTCTTCCCCTTTGTCAACAATGACAAATTTTCAAGAAAAAATCCCCCTGTTAACGTTGATCCATTTTTCTATATTCCTTTATAATATTCTAGTTTGTAGTCATGTATATGAAACACAACAAAGTATACTTGCATTTCTCTTTGAACGTTGATCTCATTCTCCTCTTATTTTTCAATGATATGTAGATGTAAATCTTACTTCATATCAACAACATCAATCTTCCTTTGAGAACATCAAAACCACTCAGAATTATTTACTTATGGACCATATATTTTTAAAAATCACTCCCCCTATGGGTGTGTCTCCCCCTGTCAATATTTATCCTCTTCCCGTGACAGGTTTTTCATCCTTTTAGTTTATTTTTTTAATGATGAGGGATAACCCCCAATTTCTACCTAAGATAGGAAAATGATTTTCTAGCTAACGACTTAGTGAAAATGTCTTCAATTTCTTCCTTCGTATCAATAGACTCCAATTTGACAATTTTTTGACTCTTTCTCTCTAAAAAAATGATATTTGATTGGAATATGTTTCATCTTAGAGTGCGTAACACTATTTTTAGATATGGTTATAGCACTTGTATTGTCACAGTGTATAATAATGGGGTCCTCATATGTTACAAGTAAATCTTCCAATGTGCTTCATCCAAATGAATTGTGTACAATATGATGCAGCATCAATATACTCGGATTCTTCTATAGATGGTGAAATGGAAGACTGCTTTTTGCTTAAACATGACACCAAACAATATCCTAAGTAGAATGTTGCTCCACTAGTGTTTTTTTTGTCATCAATACTTCCTGCCCAATCTGCATCAGTAACTGCTCTTAGAGTGGATTTATTTCTTTTTGGATAACCATAATCCATAATACACATTACCTTTTAGATATCTAAGAATTATTTTTACTGCAGCCACATGTGTTTATTTTGGGGCTAACTGGAATCTAGCAACCAAAACTACAGCCTGCATTACCATCTAGTCTTGTAGCTGTTACATATAATAAACTACCAATCATTGACCTATACATAGTATGACCTACTTCTAAAGATTCATCATCCTTTCTCAATTTACAACCAGTGAACATAGGAGTACTAATAGGTTTAGATTCTTCCATTTTGAACTTTTTTCAACATCTCTTTGATATACTTAGTTTGAGAGTTGAAAATCCCTTTTTCTGATTGAGATACTTGTAAACCTAGAAATAATAGTTCTCCTAACATTGACATTTCAAATTCCTTCTTCATTTTTGAAGCAAATTTTACACTCGAAATTTGTAGATCACTTCCAAATATGATATCGTCTACACAAACTACAAAAATGATCATATTTTTGTTTTCCAACTTTATGTATAAATTACTGTTAGTGGCCCCTCTTGTATATCCTTTCTTATTTAAACACTTTTCAAGTCTTGAGAACCATGTTCTTGGATCTTTCTTAAGGCCATAGAGTTCCTTCTTAAGTTTGCAAACATCATTTCTATTTTTTGATAAGAGAAAACCTTCAGGATGTTCAACATAGACTTCTTTTTCAAGTTCTTCATTAAGAAATGCAGATTTTACATCCATTTGGTACACTTTAAATTTTTGGTAGCATGCAAAAGATAAAAAAATCATAATGGCTTCAAGTATTGCCACAGGTGCAAACGTTTCTTTAAATTCAACACCTTCTACTTGATCATATCCCTTGCATACTAATATGGCCTTGTTTCTTGTCACATGACCATGCTCATTGAATTTGATTTTAAAAATTAAATTTGGTTCCAATAACATTCATGCCCTTAGTTCTTGGGACAAGGTCCCAATTTTGGTTCTTCTCTATTTGATCAAGTTCATCATTCATAGCATTGATCCAATCCTCACTTTTGCAAGCTTCTTTAAATATTTTGGGTTCTACTATCAAAAGTAGCACTTGTTCTTCATCACACAATAAGTTTCTTCTTGTTTTAACTCATGAATCTTTGTCACCAATTATTTGACTTTCAGGATTATTCTTCTGAACCCACCTAGATGGTGTCTTTGTGTCTAATCTCAGAGATTCTTCATTATCATTTTCATGTGACTCTTCTTTCTCTAGTTTTTCTTCTTCTTCTTATTTAGAAACATCCTCTTCTTGTGAACTTTCTTCTTTTTCTTTATCATATATTTCTTCAACATCCACACTTTCTTGGATTTGTATTCTTCTTGGTTCAGTATCATCAACAGTTATATTTTCACTTTCTATGATCTTATGCATCCTTATATTATAACATTTGTATGCCCTTTTTATGGAAGAATATCCAAGAAATATTCCTTCATATGTTCTAGAGTCAAACTTTACTAGATTATCATAATATCTTTTTATGTAGCATTTACTTCCAAAAACTAAAATATTTAACTGAAGGTGGTATTCCAAACCATAGATCATAAGGATTCTTGTCACTATTTAATATGAGTTTTCCTATGTTTTGTACATAGACAGTTGTATATACTGCTTTTATCCAATAGCCATCAAGAATTTTTTCTTCATTAAGCTTAGTTCTAGATGATTCTGGGATTGTCATGTTCTTTCTCTCAACAACTCCATTTTGCTGAGGAGATTTTGCTGTTGAAAATTTCCTCTTTATTCCATGAGTTTCACAAAACTCATTGAGTTCATTTGAGGTGAAATCACCACCATTATCTGATATTAGACATTTAATCTTGAGAATTGCTTCATTTTCAACAAGTTCTTTAAAGGATTTGAACTTCATAGATGCTTATGATTTTTCTTTAAGAAATGGCACCCAAGTCATCCTTCTATAATCATCAATTAATAGCATAAATTAATGTTCACCTTGAAATATTTTAGTCCTTGTTGGTCCACAAAGACCAGTGTGAATTATTTCTAATGGCTGAGAGGTTGTATGGTCTTTGACCTTGAATCTTATTATTGTTTTATTCCCATGAAGACAATGTCTACAAACATGATTTGGTGGTTTTACGATCTTTGGAAAATTCCTTACAACTCCCTTCTTACCAACTTTTACAAGATTGTCAAATTTCAAGTGCCACATCCTTCTTTGTCATAGCAAACATTCATCAATTTGACTCATATAACATTTTTCTTCATTTTCTAGAATATACACATTGCTTGGAGTTCTCATAGTAGTCCCAACACTTTTGCTTGAATCTTTTATTCTATTTCACACTTCTTGGAATCGAATATACATATGTGTCCTTGATCACATGTTTGGCTCACACTTAAAATATTAGGTTTTAAGTATTTTACAAGCAAAAAAATTTCAGATTTCATCTTGTATCTAAGAGCCACAGTACCCTTCCCAATTATTTTAGAGGATATATTATCTCCAAAAGTGACTTTTACTCTTTTTTATTTCTCTTTAGCCTTATAAACTTATTTGGGTCTCATGTCATGTGTTTTGAACATCCATTGTCCACATGCAATAGATTCTGTTTTTTTTTGTTGCACATAGAGATATTGAATGTTCCACGTCATCCTTCTTCTTCCAAGCCTTCCTCTCCTCATTGCCTTGAGATTTTGTGGTGTCATTCTCCATAGGAATCACTAGTTTACAATTTCGAGCAATGTGTCCTTAATTACTACATTTGTAACATTCTATACTATAACTCTGTAGAGGAGAAAAAGAATTATAGTTTCTTCCTTTTGTATTGCTTCTAATAACATTGTTCTTATAGAAAGGATATTGTGATGTAAGTCCTTTCCCAATAGGAACCATTAGTTTATAATTTCTAGCTATATGTCCAAAATTGTTACAGGCATAACAATTTCCTAGAAAGAGTTGTTGATGTATGTTTGGCACATTATCTATCCTCCTTTCATTTTGAGAGAGAGAAAATTTTTTATTGTATTCCTTTACAACTTGTCTCATAAGTGCATCAGCATAACTTCTTTTATGTCCTTGTTTATTTATGAAAGAGGATTGTTCTGTCTTCTTTCCTTTCTCATAACCTAGTCCAGTTTTATCACTAAATGATCTTTGACAACTTAGGATGTCATCCAGAGTTTTTGAACTACTCTTAAACTTTGATTGAAAGGATTATTCATTTTTCTTCTTTATAATCAAGATCAATTCAACTTCTAGCATTTCTAATTCTTTCTCTCTTTTCTTGATTTGTTGTTCTAGATTGTTTTCAACCTTTTTGGCTTCTTGAAGCTGATTTTTAAAGTCATCCATAATTCTTTCTCCATCATTGTTTTTCTCCTTAAATTATGCCATATGAATTCTTGTTTTTTTTACATCCTTTTATACTTCCCTAATTATTCAAGGGCACTTACAAGTTTTACTTCAACATCTACCACACCTTCTACTTCTTGTTTATGGATTTTTTTCTCTATACCCATGAATAGGAATTCAACATCTTCATCTTCACTAGACTCATTTGGGCAGTTATCATGCATGGATAAAAGGTATTCTTTTTGTTTTTATTCTTAAAAACCCTTTTGTTCTTCTTTGAATCTTCAGGGAACTCATCATCATCTTCTTGTTTTGGATAAGGGAATTTGGAAGAAAACTGACCAATCCCACCACAGTTAAAAATTTTAAGGGTAATTTCCATTTGTACTTACCAATACCTCTCTTAAGATTTTTAACAAGAAGTGCTTCTTCATCATCAGAATCTTCGGATTGAATATTTGTTTTAGATTTCTTAGCTACCTTAAATGCTTTAAAATTTGCTTCCTTCTTTTGATAATTATCTTACACAGTCCTCATTTCATAAGCTACGAGGATCCCATATAGTTCTTCCATGGTGAGTTTGTCAAGATATTCTCTATCTTATAGGGTGGAAATCTTTGAATTGTAAATAATTGGAAGTGATATTAGTACTTTTTCAACTATTTCATTTTTCTTTCAATTCTTCTCCTAGCCCTGGAATTGCATTAACGATTTGATCAATTCTCTCAAAGTATTCTGAAATTTTTTCTTCTTCCTTTATTTTTAGAATTTCAAATTGAGTTTTAAAAGTCTGGAGTTTGGCCCTTTTTACCTTGATGTCTCCTTCATAAATAGTCTGCAATTTGTCCCATATATCCTTTGTTGTTTTGTAATGCATCAATTTGGAAAAGGTTGTTTTGGCTAATCCAACCAAGATTGCATTAAGAGCTTTAGCATTGTGTCCAAATTGTTTTATTCCTTTAAGATCTGTGGGAGGATATTTTGGATATATATACCTTGTTTCTACATAGATCCAAGCATATAGTTCAATAGAAATTATATAAATTCTCATCCTAATGCTCTAGAAATCATAATATTCTCCATTGAATATTGGAATCTTGGAGGATTTTTTTACTTGTTGATCCATAGTGATAAAAAATCTCTCTTCAATTGTTTAAAATTTTAGTGAAGAGCTCGCTGTTATACCAATTGTTATAAAATCAAGTAATACTGAGAGGGGGGTGAATTAGTATTAATAAATCTATTAAAAAATTTATCACTTAAAAACAAAATCAACAATGAACACAAAACACGCAATATTATCATGAAGGAACCCCAATTAGGAAAACCACCAATACTTTCTATTACTACAAAATTATACTTACAAAATAGTTTATAAGAACCAAATTGCTGGATGCACCAACACCCAAGTTTTTTAGCTACAACTGAAGGATGCACCAACACCTGAGTTTTTTAGATACAACTGAAAGATGCACCAACACCATGTTTACCAGCAACAACTGGAAGGAGGCTACGACTCCTTACAGGCTTGCAACATGTCATTGCGCCTCCAAAACACCCTTCTATGATAATTCGGTCTCTAAATTATGTAAACCTTTACATATACCAATTGAATGTATAGAGACCCTTTTCTAAAGGTTTAAATATTTTCTTGTATACACTCATTCATGCCTCTTCATCTAACCGTCACGCATCTTCATTGTGACCCTTCACCAATCAACAAATCGCAAAATAAACTCTTCGTTAAAAAAATGTGAATTAACAGTGAGATAATGCATCACTCTAATTCTGACAGAAATCCTTTCCGTAATTTAATTTCCACAATGACCTTTCCACAAACCATATTTCTGCCACGACCATTCCACATTTATCTTTCAACAAAATGTCTTTCTGCTTCCATAATTACCTTTTCGCAACAACCTTTTCACATTTATCTTTCCCCAGACTATCTTTCTGCAATTAAAATTTTGCAACGATCTTTCCGCAATATGCGGGAACTCCTTGTTAGGCCCTTATTAATCCTCCCTTGGTCAAATGTCTATTAAATTAATTTAGCCTAACTTAGGAACCTTAATAATTATTTGGGTCCACTATTACTCTACTTGGACTAATGGGGCCACATGTACCAGTTACTAGAGTGTGGGGAACATTGATAGAGTTTAACTTCCACTTACTACATGTGCATGCATCAGTTTGGGTGCCTCCTAGACCAATCCCTACATTTTAGGAGCCACTAGGAGTCTCGGAACCAACCTCCATCAATTATTTGGAGTTGGAATTAGTTAGTATTAGTTAGCCTCTAGTTACTTTCAGTTAGTTCACAATCAGTTAACTAGCACTAGTTATGCATGGCTAATGCATGGATGCATGTGAATTAGGCACCTTTTCCCACCTACCACACTCAGTTGTACTGAGTTAACTAGTTATTACTGATTGATTGAGTTGGTTGGACATCTGGGAGCTGATCTATTGGACTCTGATTTTTATTGAGACACCATGAGTTAGCTATTTAGTTAGGTACAGTCACATCCAATTGGGAGATTCAAATTCCTCCCTAATGGATTCAAAATATTCCTATTTGTAAACTATTGTAACACCGGATTAATTAATGTGAATGATACTGTAAATTCTTGAGCTACACTCATATGTTTCCTGTGTGGTTTGTTTTGTTTAGTTTGTATATTCATACTCCTTTTACTGCAAATATTATTCACAACTAATTGCTTGAAGATCTAATTGGCATAACAATTCTAATATGGTATTAGAGCCTTCTCATGTAGGTTTCATGCTTGTTTCTCCCCATTGAACATCAAAAGCAGTTGCATTTCCATAGAAGTCCCCTATGATGATTTTCTAGCCCTAAAATTATTTAGAGTAGCAAAGAGGGCATGAAGGACCCTGAAAATATGTTCATGTTGAGAGGAAAACCATGATTCTAACTTAGTTCATATGTTTTAGTATTTTGCAGTGAAAATTGACAAGTGCTACGTAGCTTGTGTGAAGTTTGTGATCTCTCAGCCAAAAGAATTATGGATTCTCAATATCCTACTCCTCAGATCCTCACAACTTCCAATTATCTTGATTGGAGGATTGATATGCAGCTGGACTTGTGCAAGAATGGATACCATAGGATAGTACTTGGAAGGGAGGTCAATCCCCATCAACCTGTTGAAAGAAACAAGTTTCTGAACTGCTTAGATGAAGCATTTGGTTATCTATACACTTATATATCCAGAGATATCCTCTTCCACATATAAGGTTAGAGTACACCCAGAGAATCTTGGGAGAATCTTGAAGACTTGTTTGGAAAACAAGATGAGATTCGGGGACACCTCCTAGAGAATGAATTGTTAGCCTTACATAGTAGCAGTTTTGAGACTATTGAGCAATTCTTTACTAAATTCAAGTCTCTTTCACTTCAATGTAAATAGTGCGGAATAGAACGGAAGGATGAGCATAATGTCCTTTCCATACTCAACAAACTTGGTTTTGAGTATTCTGTGTTTGTCTCTATATTTCGTTCCAAGTGGGAGGGCTTCCCCGATTGGAAAATTAATTCATTAGATTCTTTTTCTGAGTCCTTAATCAAGGAGCAAGAGAAATTGATTCGAATGGGAGTCATCAAGACCTCCAAATATCAAGCTCTCCTAATTACTGACTCTTCCAAAGTGAAATCAAATGGGAAATCAAAGAAGAAGGAGCCAAAATAAGCTGATTTGAAGGCTAAACAGGAGTCAACAAACTTCCGAAGGAGCCTCCAACTCTAAGAAAAATAAGAAGTTCAAAAAGAGGTTATGTCCCTATTTTGAAAAGGGTTACCATTTTGAATATTATTGTATGGGCAATCAACTTGATGAAATGTCAACTCTTCTCAAGCAGCATAACATTGCTCCCCCACAAAGAGCAAAGAAGCCTAATGAAGAGCCATAGACAGAAGATGATGAAAGGTTCCATGCTTTGAAATCTATCCTTACATAGTCTACAACATACAGAATTGATTATGGATCTTCCAATCACATGGTTGCTTCCAAATAATCCTTCTCATCCTTCACACTATCAAAGGGGCCTAACATTCACATGGGAGATGATTCCCAGATTCCATGAGAAGGAAGGAGCTCAGTCAGAGCGAAGCATGGTGAGTTCAAGAATGTCCTTTATGTTCCCTCCCTTACTGCTAACCTATTGTATGTTTATTAAATGACTCATACAGGCTCTCCCAAGAGAGTTTCATTCGATTCAGAAACATTTGAGATTACATAAAAATCCACTGGACATCTTGTAGTGAAAGGTATTGCAAATCACTTTACCAAATCTTATGAGTTCTCACATTTCTTACATGCCTCTCCTCCTACAGCTTTATTGTCTCATGCTAACAACACCAGCAAGATTTGGCAGGAGAGATTTGAACATCTCAATTTCAAATATTTGCAGCAAATCCATAATGATAAAATCATTGAAGGTTTTCCCTCCATCCAAACTTCCAATGGAGTATGTCCTGGTTTCTTGGTAGGTAAGCATACAGAAAATAATTATGATGTTGGAAAGGCACATAGAGCTGCCTATATACTTGATTTGATACACAGTGATGTAGCTGGACCTATTCCCACAAATTCCATGAATGGCTGCAGGTACTTCCTCACCTATATTGATGATTGTTCTATGTACTGCTGGATCTACTTCATGAAAAAAATCAGAATTTTTTTAGACTTTTAAAGTTTTTAAAGCTATGGTTGAGAACAATTTCAATAAGAAGATCAAGTTAACAAAATCTGATAAAGGAGGAGAGTACATCAAAGTAGATTTTTAGATTTTCTATGAATCAGAGGGGATTTGAATGGAACACTCAGTTACATACACACCACAACAGAATGGTGTGGATGAGAGGAAGAACAAATCACTGAAAGAGATGGAAACATGCCTCCTCCATGCCAAACATCTACCTCCTTGTCTTTGGGATGAAGCAGTAAGTTGTGCTTCGTATTTGCAGAATAGAGTGCCCCACAAGTCAATGGTTGGGGTGACTCCATTCAAAGTAATGCATGGGCATAATCCCAATGTATCTCATCTATGAGTTTTTGGTTCCAAAGGTTGGGACAAAATACCACTTGACAAGAGGAAGGCCTTCTAAGCCCAAAGTAGTGAATGCATTTTGCTGGGATATGCAGAATATGCAAAATCTTACAAAATGATGGTGGTTGCAACCAAAATATGCTTCATTGAAAGGAGTGTCCAGTTTGAAGAAGATCAGTTGTATGACACACCTTCATTAGCACAGGAAGGTATAACTATTCTCCACCTATTTTTTATGATGATGATGTGCTACAGGTTTCATATTTAGATGAAGAAGATCACATTCAACATGATCTTGTTATTGATACTGAATCTCAAGAGATTCTAGATCCAGATCCAGTATCCATTCCTAATCAGAATCCTAACCCCAGATGGGCTTGAAAGCTCCTTGATGCAGCTGGAAGTGGTGCTAGAAATAAAGAAGACAGAAGAATAACAAGGTCCCAGTATCAGAATGAACATGATGCACCATCTCTCACAAATTCTATCTCTACATAATGGTGCAATGAAGTTCCAGGTCAGTGCTAATTGATTATGGTGAATGATCATCTACATGGCCCACAGAAGCAAAAACTTGATCATTCCCTAACTTCACCATCCAGAAGAGAAAAACAGATTCATTAGTTCAGAAGTACATTCAGAGGTTCACAAATGGAAAATGTTGCTACATAGAGCTGAAAATTTGCAACGGTGTTTTTGCTCAAGTTATTTTTCTAAGGAGGAAGCTTCTTTATTCTAAAGATAGCTTACGGTTTGATATTTATACTTATTTTGATAGTTGGGGGGGTTCCCATGAGGTTTTCCCTTGTTTCCTCGATTGTATTAAGCATCAGTTTTTACTATATTTTAGATTGTATTTGGGTGACCTATGGTCTTGTTACCAGGGCCCACAATTGTCCAAGATAGGATTCAGGGGGGGTGATAGGACTATTAATCCTCTCATGGTCAAATGTATATTAGATTAATTTAACCTAACTTAGGAACCTTAATAAATTATTTAGGCCCGCTAGTACCATTGGGTCCACTTGGCCTAATGGGGCCACATGTACCAGTTACTAGAGTGTGGGGAACACTGCTAGAGGTTGGATGCCACTTACTGCATGTGCATGCATCAGTTTAGGCACCTCCTAGACCAATCCCTACATTTTAGGAGCCAATAGGAGTCCTGGAACCAACCTCCATCAGTTAGTTGGAGTTGGAACTAGTTAGTCTTAGTTAGCCTCCTTTTACTGCAAATATTATTCAGAACTAATTGCTTGAAGATATAAATGGCACAGAAATT
Organism: Pseudotsuga menziesii; assembly: GCA_001517045.1. Taxonomy (NCBI): domain Eukaryota; kingdom Viridiplantae; phylum Streptophyta; class Pinopsida; order Pinales; family Pinaceae; genus Pseudotsuga; species Pseudotsuga menziesii. Next base: position 390,055 of record LPNX011018580.1, read on the forward strand.
CTAATACTCCTTCCTTCCGCAATTGTGGGTTGTGGATTGCGGGTCTTCTTTTCAACTTTTCTTGAAACTGCTTCCATAATTCGTCTTCCGCAAAACTCCTTCCGCAATTGCGGGTCTGCTTTTCAACTTTTCTTGAAACTGCTTCTGCAATTCGTCTCGCACAAAAATTCTACTGAAGTTGTGGATTGTGGATTGCGGGTATTCTTTCATAAATTCTCAAAAATGACTTTAGCAATAGTCTTCCCGTAGCTTTAAAACACTTGCACTTTGGCATTGCGGAAACTATTCTACACCATTGATCTTTCTCTCTCTTATGATCTGGGTCATCCGAATATTCACTTCATAAAAACAGTGTTATAATGCTTTCGACTCTGCTTAGCCAACTTTTTTATTTTGTCTCAATAGTTTTGGACTATTTCGTCAATGTTTCCTTATGATATTATGTTGACAACAATGCCAATTTAATCAATGGGATTTTATCATGGAAGCGGTAAGCAACAAAAATATGTTAAGCCTTAAATGTTGGGCACATTTCCCCTATAGTGTGGCATATTACCCCATATATTGTAGTGTATTACATATTATTGATTCCATCTTGGGTGTATCAATGAGTCTATTAGTTGTTATTTTACACCTTTTTCATCTATATACAAGAAGGAGAAATTTTGATTTTAGTCATCATATTGTATCTTATCTTGTCTTATGTACTTGGTACATTATGTAAGGAGGTTCCTCCCTCAAAGATACTTACTATTAATATTTATGATTCATTAATAAGGAATGGATTACTTTATTCTAGTATGTTTCTACTATTTTATGTTATTTCTAGGATTTTGTTACATAACATTTGGTATCAGAGCTCTTTTCTCGGGACTGGTTTCTTCAAAATGAGTCATTTTGGAATTTTCACTATAATGTTTATTCTAGAAGGATTCACACAACAATATTAAAAACCCACCTCTATAATAAGACTATATATCTATGGCCATAAATTCAAGCCTTGATCCATCACAAGTTCTGATATATTAGCCTTGGAAGGTAGGGTTTCTTACTAGTCCAAAAACTAGTCTAAAACAGGTGTTCTGGAGAAAAAGGTCATATCTTGGGAATCCGAGATCCAAATTGAAAGAGACTTATTGGATAAGAAATAGGATGGACCAGAGTATCGGTGGTATATTTTCAAAAACATATTCAAGACATAGGACATGTGGAATACCGTACAAGTTCTCTCTTCTAGATAGGCCAAAAATAAGAAGTGTTGGGAGATTTGCAATAAATTTTTACTAGAGCATATAAATTAAGTCAAAGTTGTGGGATCTAAAATATGACACATCAGAATGCCATAGGCCAAATTTTCATTCCCATAGGAGCCAACATTTTAATTTACCTTAGTTCCAAGTCGGATATAAAATAGTCTTCCATTCAGGGTTTGAAAAAGGTACGCCATTTTGAACTTGAATAACTTTTAATGGAAGGATCTATTTGTGGTGAACCCTAAGGTATGATATATATTTATATTGTTAAAAATGACACCAAAAGGAATTGTATAAAATCACACTCCACTCAAACCACAAGAGGATTCATCCCCAAAATACGATGAAATTGAAGACATATCTTTTAGGGTGTCCAAGTTGGAAGAGAGGATTAAAGAGAATGTGAAAATGGATGACTTAGTTAAATTAGAAAATAAGATGACTAGTAAATAATATCTTCAAGAATTGAAGGAACTCATGAAAGATATAAAAACAATATTTATTCCTCATTCATCTACTCAAGAAGATGATAAGAAGGAAAATGGGGCGATATTCCAGTCATGTAATGCAGAAATTGAAAAACAGTTGGAGAACAAGAAGTTTGAAACTCGAATATTTGATGATTCACTACATCATCATGGTTTCTACTCAAGTCCAAGGAACTACTCTACTCCCAAAATTGACATGATAAATTTTGATGAAAAATGATCAAATAACATGGATATTCCAAATGGAGCAATTCTTTGATCTACACCGGGTGACAACTTTGTAAAAGGTAACTATTACATGCTTATATTTATAGCTTGATCAATTTGTAAGGTATCAATTCATTTGTGAATGTAAAAGGGAATATATTATCTCTTGGTATATATTCACAGAATAATTGATTGCACATTATGGGGATATAAATAGAAACACCTTCTTTATACAGTTGGTAAATCTCAAGCAAAAAGGTCAAGTTACAGAGCACATCAAGCAGTTTCAAAAGCTAAGTCTCACAGTGAAGAATATTTCAGAAAATAATTTGTTGGATCTATTTATTGGAACCTTGAAAGATAATCATTCAACATGAGGTGTTTCTCTTCAAACCACCATCCTTAGAGAAGGATTTCATGATGGCAAGGAAGGTTGAAAGTAAAAATATGGAAGTGGACACTAGAAATACCACTTCCAAAACAATAGAGAGAATGATGTTCCTTTTTCCAACCCACCTTAGAGGTTGACACCTTAACAACTAGAGGAAAGAAGAGTGAAATGTATATGCTTAAATTGGGACAACAGGTACATTAAGGAACATAAGTGCAGAGAAAATAAATTATTCTACATAGAATCTGAAGAGGAAGAATAAAAATAACAAGCACCACCGCAAGGGGACAAACTAGAAGTGATTAATCCCACCATATATTGTCATTATTTCGTTGGAATTAGAGCTCCTCAAACTCTCAACATTGAAGGATATAAAAAATAAAAAGGTAACAATGTTGATTTATTTGGCAGTACTCATAATTTCATTCAAAATTAAGTAGCCAAAGATCTCAATTGTTTTGTATATCCAACACCAAAATTTCAAGTAATGATTGCATATGGAGGAAGCATCAATTGTTCATGGAAATGCCATAATGTAAATATTACTATGGGGGAATATGTGTTGAATAGTCTCATGATTTATATCCCAATGGGTGGTGTTGATGTTTTATTATGGGTTCAATGGTTATAATCATTGGGAATGGTGGCTTTTAATTTTTTAGAATCTTTTCATGAAATTATCCTGGGAAGGAAAGGAATGTGTGCTAAATGGTATCATAGGGAAACCAAGCAAGGTGATCATCTTAATGGTATGAAAAAATTGTTAAAGAAATAACAAAAAGGTGTAATTACACAGTTATGCTCACTAGATGTTCAAACATGTAAGGATCCTATTTCCCCATATTTCCAAAGGGTCCTTAATAAGCCTTACAAGGTATTTGAAGTTTTTCCAATAATTCTTCCACCTATTCAAGATCTATACCATGCCATTCACTTAATTCCAAGAAGTGTTCCTTCTAGCATCAGAACTTACAGATACCCCTAGCCAGAATATCGAAATGGAGCACATGGTTGAAGCAGTGGAAGGGAAATCTACAATTCAAGCAGTGGCATATCGCATAGAACACCAGCAAGTAGTTATGTGAATCCTGAAGATGTCAAATAACACGATGAAACAATAGGAAGGTAAACCTCGTCCTCAAAGGCGTTTTGAAGAAGGAAAAATCATATGGGAACCTGAACAAATAATTGAAACAAGGACCAAACAGCTACGAAATTAGGCTATTATTGAGTACCTCATCAAGTGGAAGAGCTTACCAGTTGCATATTTGAAATGGCAAGATGAGTCCTTCATATAGATGAATCTGCAACTACCCAAGTGTTGAGGATAATGATTGCCTGAAGGGGACGTGCATGTTAATCCCTAAATGTTGGGCACATTTCCCCCTATAGTGTGGTGCATTACCCCCTATATTGTGGTGTATTGCATATTATTGATGTTGGATTGGGTTTATTAGTTGTTATTGTACACCTGTGTCTCCTTTATATAGGAGGGAGATATTTTCATGTGTCATCATATTGTATCATGTCTTGTCTTATGTACTTAGTACATTATTTAAGGACATTTATCCCTCAAAGAGGCTTCCTATTCATCTTTGTTCTTCATTATTAATGCATTGATTACTTTCCCTTGGTCTATTTCTGTTATTTTTATGCTATTTCTAGGACTTGGTTACATAACAAAATATCATCTGTAGAGTGTTGAACCCAATACTCTCTATGTTTGTAGACATATTTCCCCCTAAGTTAGCACAATTACTTCCATTGTGTGAGTTTGAATTCACCATTTCCCTAAAACCTGATGCAAAACCAATATCCAAGACACCTTATCAAATGACATTACCAGAACTCGATGACTTAAGCATACAACTCAAGAAACCACTACAACAAATTACTCTTTTAGGGGTGGTTTTACCTTGCAGCGGTTTTTATAAACCCCCCTCCCCCCAAAAAAAATTCCTAAGAATTAGGGTGGTTTAAAAAAAACCCAAAATTCCAATTCTCGGGACTTTTGGGGGGGTTTAGGAAAGACCCCTAAAGGTTCGTTTCTAGTTGGTTTAAAAATAAACCTCCAAAAGTCATGCTAAATAAACAATCGGGGTGGTTGTGATCCAGATGGAGATCGGTGGCCACCTACCTATTCCACTGGCTCAAAACAATTGTCCATTGTGGCAGTTTCCTAGTTATTTTTCTACAGTTTTTCGGGTCCTAAACTTCCGAGGCCGTTTTGAGGCCCTAAACGACATTTTTTGGAGATTTGAGGCCAAATGGTTTCCATCAGCATGCATTTAGTTGACCAAAAGTTGTAAATCTTATACATACCTTTCCAACGAGCTATCGAACGCCCAAATCGGAGATCGTATGCAAAAGTTATGACCCCGGGAAGTTGATTGTTCAACTTACCATCGTGGGGCCGCAAACTTCATGACAGTTCATCTTCTAAGGTTACGTTTTGGACTTTTGGGGTTCTCACCTCATTCTTATTATAAATAGGCCCCTTTGGCCTCATTTTGTATTCAGCTTGGCACGAATGAGCGTAGCAGCCACATCTCTTCTCAGAGATAGCTACCACCATTCTAGCAATTGTATTACAGTCTGTTCTATTTCCGTCATTTAATAGAATATGTGTTTACTGTATCTCTGTTATCTTTGCAAAATGTCTGCTATTATGATTCTATATATGTTCTTTCATTTCGTTCACGCATAAATCCGGATCAGGTTGTTTTAAATCTTCCCCCAAAAGTCATAATAATTTGACTTTTGGGGGTGTTTGTTTGAAAGCCGCCCCCAAATGGGATGATAATTGGGATTTTGGGGGCGGTTGTTTTAAAACCACCCCCAAAATTATGGGACTTTGGACTTGTGGGGTTGGTTGTGATAAATACGCCCTCAAAAGTCCAATTGTCATGACTTTTTTTTGGGGGGGGGTGACTCGAACCCATGCTAAAGGTCCTTTTTAAGGTGATTTTAAAACCAAAAACCTTAAAAGTCATGAGAATTTCGACTTTTGGGGGCAGTGGTTATAAATCCACCCTCAAAAATCCAATAGTCGTGACTTTTTTTGTGGGGGAAATGGTTATAAAGTTGTCATCAAAAGTCTAATTGTCATGAATTTTTTAAGGGGGTTGAAAGAGTCCCCCCTAAAGTTCCTTTGCAAGGAGGATTTAGAAAAAAAAGCTTAAAATTCATAAGAATTGGACTTTTGGGGGAAACTTTTTTAAAGTCACCCCCAAAAAAAATCCAATTTTCATGCCTTTTGGAGGGTTGGGGGGGAGGGTTGAAATACCCCTTTTAAATTCATTTTCAAGACAAGTTTTAAACCCCCTCCCCCCCAGCCAAAAAAAACGAAGGGATTACGGGTTTCCTTGGGTTCCATATGTCCCAATCAATTTCATAGAGAAGCCATATGGCCTAAGACATCAGCAATTTTCCTTATATCGTGGCCTAGGAGTTCATAATTATCTATGGATTGTTATACCTTAAAAAATATCCCCCTTACATGATAAATATTTTGTATGCAAGGATGATTTATGTATTTGGGGTATATGCATGGCCCTTCAACCTTGCAAACTAATGTTATGATCTAAGACCTAGAATTTCGTCCATCTACCATGGATTATGTTTGAATAACCATCAATTGTATTATAAACATCAAAATGGTCATGATATATTGATCATGTGGAATATGTTTAGTATCTGGAGCTTGTTTCATGTTTGTTGTCCCTATGTATATCCCATCAACCATCTACACAAATACTATCACTTAATACCCCCCCTTTTGTCCCTAGAGCATGGCTTAGACCTTGACTACTATTCATCGTGTGTTAAACCTCAACATGATCAAGATATCTTACTTGTATACTAAATGTTCCTTATTTAATGCTCTTGTGGAGGAATTAGGCACCGTGTATAACCCATAAGTTCTATAGACAAAATTTATGTTTTAAGGCCCCAAGTTTTAGCCCTAAAACAAGGAATTGACCTCAAGAATCATGTACATCTCATGAATCCATTAGGCCATTACTATCACCTTAGAATTAAATGAATACTGAGAATATTTAATAGAATAGCTATCAAGCTTGAGGGGACATGGATATTTCCATATATATATCTCATTATAAGAATAACATATTAATAAAAAAACATGATTACGAGGAATCCCCCAATAGATATACTCATTGGATTTATACATTAAGACTTAGGATGCAACCTTTTCTCATGTTTATACACTAATTATAAGGAGAGCACTATAACCTCCAAGTGCACCCACGCTGCCCCTACATGAGTAAACAAGTTATTTGAGGTTTGAACTCACAATGTCCAAGTAGTACCTTAACAATGCACCCTATCGCCAATTGGTTTACAACTCAAACACAAAATCAAATCTTAGTAAACATTAAGAAACAGTTTTAATCATATAAAGGTTTTTTGTGCTTATAATTTCGGTAAAAAGGTTTGAGGAATTGTTAAAAGTAGAAGTTTTAATTAGAAGGTGAGATAACGAAAATATTTTTTTTAATTTTATTTATTTTATTAAAAAATTTGAATTACATAAAATAATTATGAGAAATATAAATTTGAATGCCCAATTATATCAATTTAGCTACTGTAAAAATATTATTGTAAATTTAAGGTTTTTGGAAGATCATAACCTCCTCCACGAGATTATTAGGATTAATTTAAAGTTTGCAGATTCAGTATTTTATGGAAATGTGGGGTGTTTTTGGGTGCCAACCTCCAAGGCCCCTAATTTGGAAATTGTGAGATCACATTAAGGAGCCAATGTGGAAACCAAATTCGATCCAAGTTCTTGGAGGTAAGATGTGAAGAACATGGGATCGATCCCACTGGGAGGTATCAGGGAACTTCAAATATAAATCTCTAAAGGGTGAATGTTCTCTAATGAAGCAATTTGCGAGATTTTTGTGCCTCATGTTGTTCTCATTGATCTAGAACTTGGTACGATGGACAACATGAGGACTAGGCCTTATGGCCAAGTTTTTGGGCTTGATAAATTCATTTTTGGCCAATCTAGGGCTGGAAACAATTGGGCCAAGGGGAATTAAATCAAAGGAGACGCGATCATCAATTACATGCTTTATTTTATCGATAAGGAGGCCAAGATCTATGATTTTAATCAAGGGTTCCAAGTGTGTCACTTGTTGGGAGGAGGTACTCGATCTGGGATGTGAACTATCTTGATCTCTATCACTTACTGCCTAAGTTTTCTTAGTCAGTTGAACTCATATTTGAGAAATCTGGTAGACAATTTGATCCCCTTCCCCCATCTTAATTTTTTAATAGTGGGATTTTCCCCCTTTACCTCCCATGGATCCCAACAATACAGAGCACTCTTAGTCCCTAAGCTAACCTAGCAAATGTGGTATGCCAAGAACATGATGTGTGTTGAAAATATTTGACTGGAAAGGAAGCCTGTTATGAAAGAGGCATGTAGCTCAATGATGAAGCAACCCATCAACCAGGGGTAAGTCCTGGGTTGAATTCCTAGACAATCAAATTTTGAACATATTTTTAAAAATGTAAGAGTTCTTTTATGTTATGTTAAATTTTCAACATACATTTCAAAAATGTAAGAGTTCTTATATATATATATATANGGCTTTTTATTCTCTTAATCTGCCAAGTGTGACATGACGACACATATTCACACAAACAAAGGATCACGTCACACTCGCAAGAATGAGCAACATTTATTAAAAAGGATGTTAAAATGTATATCGACGAGGTGTATTATGAGTATGGCTCTCTAGAAGACTCAATTTTTTGCACGGATCAAGAGGTACACTACACGCAAGCAGATGTATCTACGGATACCATGACGCAGAAGGAAATGCGGTTACCCGCAACAATGATAACAAAACTCACATAGGAAAATGATGGGAATGACATCAACCTAGCAGAACTACAACATGAAATGTTGAGGAAAAGAAAGGGAATTTGACCGAGAAAATGAGATGCATAAATAATAGTTGGAAAATACATCTAAAAAAATTCCTGAATGCCTGAATTTGTCCCTGGTAGGGATATTTTGTGGTAAGGTAACATGCAGAGAATCTTTGGAGATGTGGATAGATTCCAATTGGAGAAGTTATCTTGGCTACGCACCAGAATTTTACATACTCCCGATAGGTTGGTTCCTCATTAAAATGCAAAGTAAGGAAGATGGTGAAAGACTCTTGTAGAGAAACTGGTAGTGGGGGCCTTCGGGTCTAATCCTAGAGACATGGACAGTAAAATTCAATGCAATAAAGACACCTCATAATTTACAACATGTATGGGTAATACTACCGATCCTACCAATGCTATTCTAGCAGGAAAATATTTTGGAAGCAATTGGGAGTAAACTGGGAAGATTCGTTGCCTTAGAGGAAAATTAGGAAGCTAAAATCGATCACAGATGCGCCAAAATATTAGTTGATGTTGGCACACATTTTTGGAGATAAATAGTTGCACAGAATTAAGGATGTTGCACAAAATCAAAGTTGTTGCGCAAGGCGGAAGATGGAGTCCAAGGAGGATTGACCACATTTTGTATATTTTGGTCATGTTAAGTAGTTTTTGGTCATCGTTTTGTATATTTTGGTCTAAGTAGTTAGGAAGTTGACTTAAGTAGACCACTGATGTAAAGGTGCAAGCCTATAAATAGATGTAGGATTGTAGATGTTAAATCATCTTGAGATCGAACCTTTGCAAGAGAAGAACTGTGGAACTGTGTTTCGATGCAAAGTTAATATGACATGACGAAGATTTGAAGGAAACATTTTGTTTTTTTTTCATCTTTATATTTTCCTGCTTTATGCGATATGATTTTGCAATATGATGTTTAGTTATGAATGATGTGATGCTTTACTATTATGAATGACGCTATGTTGATAGAAATGTTTATACTCTGCTGCGATCTGAGGATGGTATGATCTGATGAATGATGGAATGATAATATGAATATATGAATGTATGAACCAATGCTTGGATTTGCTAAGTAATGATGTGATAAGTAGAATAGTATATGCGTGATCCTCCTTCTTACTATGAAAACTTAGTTCGGACAATTCTCCCTCGAACATCTTGGGTGAGATCTCATATTCTCTACAGGTGTTGTTGGATAGGGTAAAACCTGTCTGGGTCAGTGCTCAGGGAGATTGTTGTGGTAAGGGTGTCGACAGAGATTGAACCCCTGTCAATGGATTTGTGTCAACAAGTGGTTCCATTGTCAATACCATAGTGCGAAGGAGAAGGAGGACATGTTGTGGCATCTGACGAGACCAGAAATAAAATATTGGTTTGACCAGAAGGAACGGGAGTTCGTTGAAGAAGAGAATCAGAACCTTGGAGTAACATTGCAGAAGTGGCTGGAGAGGCACCTATATTCTGATCTACACGAGTACTTTTTCTTTGATTTTATGATCATCTTGTATGATTGGTTGGCATGATTGACCTATCAGAAGAAAAATTTCCAAGGAGGTGAACCAACTGGATGGAATCCAAAACTGATCCAGCAGCTACAGGAGGTAGACAACATAGCATCAAGGTTCGTCAAAGTTTGGCTCGACAACATCTTAGAGGGATACATCAGTGAGTTTGCGGTAGATACAGTTAAATCTTACAGCGACGCAAAAAGGGATTTCTTCAATAGACCAAAAGGTAGGTTTATTTTATCATTTCAATTGTCTATTAAGATGCTTATTTGGGAAAAATTATTATTGAATATGAAATTCGACGAGTAGAGCCCTGGTTAGCGGATGCTGCAGGTATCGCAGAGATGAGGGTTGGATGGAATGATATGGGGTATATGGATGGAATTTATGATGGGACTATGCGGTAAATTGAGGATGGAAGTGGTCTTGCACAAGGTGGAGCAAGGTTTCAGTAAGAGAAGAGGCAGAAGACATGAGAGAGTCCTACTGTGACTAAAACATGAGGCCACAAGAGAAGACCACATGGGACGAAGAGACCCTACAATGATGAAGTAGACAACCAAGATACACCCGATCCTGAGGAAATACTGACCCAAAGCAACAACGTACCCACACCTCTGTGCACTGTGCCACACTTAGGAAAAAGTACTACCTCGACACCGGCTTGTCCAACGTGTCAAAAACACTCTAATAGTAGTGAATCGGTGAACATAGGAAGAAGGACCAGGATGGAGGGAAATGATGTGAAGTTACCCCTATTTCATGGGAACAGGACTAAGGATCCCGAGAAATACTGGTTTCTATGTGAAGCAGTTTGGACTGTCAAGAAAGCTTAGGATAATGACGTTAAGAAGGGCCAATTGGCGACAACCCTTTGAGGTCGTGCACTGGATTGGTAAATGAAATTTGTACATGTTCTCCAGGGGAATCCAACGAAGACTCTGGATATAATCATAAAAGGACTGATTGAAGAGTTCAAAAAACCAAAATCTGAGGCACAATACATCATAGAATTGAAGGAGATTAAGTAATATCCAAATGAAACTGTTTGGGATTTTGATCAGCGATTCAAGACGCTAATGGAAAGAGTCATCTTTGACATGAGTGATGTTCAACATAAGGAATGTTTCATCGTGTCATTAGTACCACATATCATAATACCTTTGTTGCAACAAAATATTGTGGCACAGAGAGAGGCTCTGGAGATCGCGATGAAATTGGAAGCTTCACATGTTGGTGAGATCAGGGTTGGAATGAATCAGATTCAAACACAACTAGCAAATATGAAAATCTAGTTGCAAGATATCAAGAATGGAAGAGAGCATCGTGAGGAATTTTGGTGTACTCGATGTCATGTGGAGGGACATCATAAGGATCAGTGCCCAGATTTTTGAAACTACCTGCTGTCGGGAGCTCCAAACCCATTAAGTCATTTTGGCATGCCATGGTACCACATCTACCAAGTGCATGGGAATCGACATGAATATTGTGTGTATATGTAGAATATGGTCACAAAGCTGACGAATTTGTATTGCACATTTTTTCGATTTGTTGGGAATGAAGATAAGGATTGTCGAGAATATGATTTTCTCCAAGACAGAACAATGGAGATGTACTATGTGAAGGGTGAATACCATCGAACGATGCAACAATCGCAATAGAAGCCGTAGGTGGTACATCCACAGCCATAGTTTCTACCATAGTCGTAGGTGGTACGACATAGCCACAGTTTGTACCACAACCGCAACTGCAACCATAGTTTGTGCCACAATCATAGTTTTCCCCGCCACCTCCACAGTACAACTAGATGCATTTTTCTCTGTAGCAACCACAGTATAGTCAACTACAATATGTGCAAATATATCTGAATCCCTCGCAGCATCAACAATTCAATCAATCACAATATCAGCAGCAAGGAGGATTCTGAGGAGGACAAGTTCACGAACCTATATAATGTTATAATTGTGGAGTACTTGGACATTATCAGTGAGATTGTTCGAACTTGCAATTACTGTGTACTTATTGTATCGCTTATGACCACACTATTGAGAACTATCCGTCGTTGATCCTGAAGTGGAAAGCAAGGAACGTTCCGTAGTCATAGAACCAGAATTAGAACCAGAACCAGATTCGTAATCAAAACCAAAATGCAAATCAAAATGCAAACCAACCAGTGAATCTACCATCGAACCAGAACCAAGGACCAATAGTTGCGAAGATCTCAATAGAACCCAGAATGTAGGACACTAGTGTTGTTGTCATTACTCGCGGAGGTACAATGACAAGGGATGACATCTCATTTCAATAAATTCGAATGGATAGAAAGAAGAAAGTGCAGTTTGATGTCGATGCTGAGAGGGGCACATTCTTTGAAGCACGTGATGAGATAAGAACAAATTCAGGTAAGTTTCTTTTTTATGAAATTCCACCTTCTTTTAATTCAACTTTGGTAGCAGGACCATCGCGACAGCATGGTACCTTGCAGAACTTCTTTGAAATTTGTTTGTCACTGGAAAAAGATCCTGATCATGTGATCACTAAGATTGTGAATCTGTTGCATCGAACAGAGAAGGGACAAAAGGAGTTCGTGGTGAACTCTTTGCCCAAGAAAAATACAAGGAAAGAAATGAGAATGAACATTCAGATTGGGGATTACGAGGTAGATTCGGTCATTTTGGATCTAGGCTTGGACATCAACATTCTAACAAAGAAGACATGGGATAATATGGGGAAACCACAATTGGTTTAGTCCCCTGTGTAGTTGCGACTGGCTAACTAGGCCAGAGTAACACCCATTGGGCGAGTTCTGCGTCTCACAGTGGAAGTTGAAGGGATGAAGAATTCTGTCGACTTTTATGTTATGTAATTTGTTTATGGTGGAGCCTCATATCCCGTAATGTTAGGGATTGGATGGGCCAATGAAAGCTTAACAATGATTAATCTCAAGAAGCGCGTTATGATCTTTGAAAATCACAACATAAGAGTCATAGCTCTGATGGACCCAAATGAAGGAAGGATATATGTTGAACCGATTAAGGAAGAATCTATAGGAGGATGGGATCATGCGTATAACATCTCACAGGATTACATCCATCCAACTATCGACAACGAGCTAGGTTGGTGCATCTCTAGGTCTGCATATTTAGACTCTGACGATGCTTTGGAGAACTGGCAGAATCAAATGCATGAGGTATCAATTCAAAAGTGTGGCCTGATTACTCAGTCATTATGCCGAGTCGCAACAGAGACTATTGAGTTTCTAGTGTATGAAGGACTTCCTGAGTTTTCTAAGTTTCTAGTTGAATTTGAGGATAAGGTGTGAGAACCATAGTGATTGTTGGCGTTGGATGAAGCATTGAAGGCTGCTCCAGCAAGTTGGTGGGATACCCATAAGAAGTTGATCATTGGGTGGTCGCAGTGTCACAGGTTGATGAAGGTTCTCTTTGACAAAGCAAAACAGTCCCACACAGAGAGGTATGATGGGAGAAATGATCCTAGCGCTCATCTGCTTGAATGTCATACCATGTGGATTTCGCGACCAAAGGATGAGCTAGTACATGCTTTCATCCACTTGTTGGATGAAATTACATGACTGTGGTATGTATCAGTTGAGCTATGCAGATAGATCACTACATGGGAAGATTTGACGATTTGCTTCAATCACACCTTCAGTTTCATGGATACCAATCCAGCCACTCATAGTGCACTACATCATATCTGTGATGTTGTCCTGAAGGTATTACCAGTCGCATATCTGGTGGACCCGCACGAAACACATACGATGCAGTCGATGATGGAGTGATACAATGTGACAAGAGGGCCTGATGATGGTGAAAATACAAGGAACGTCATCATTCTAGAGACAAAAGGAAGTTGAAATGTCGTGGCACCTAAGATATCAATGGATCAAATGAATCAACCATTAAAAATTTGGAAGGTCAACATTGGGACATAGTAGCAACCGAAGTTCATGAATGTTGGGGACTACTAGGATGAAGAAACAATGGTGAATATCATTGATCTATTGCATGAGTTCTAATATTTGTTTCCTGCAATTTTTTCTAAGATGAAGGGGATATTGGGATATTTGGGAGAGATGAACATCCCAATGAATCCAAATGCGAAGTCAGTGAAGCAACGACTATATTTCCTGAATCCATGATACAAGGAGAGGGTCAAAGCCAAGCTCGATAGAATCCTAGATGCTAGGATAATAGAACCGGTTGAGGAATCAAAATGGATCAGTCCCATGGTGGTGCAAGATAATAAGATAGGTGAGGTTTGGATTTGTGTTGACCTCGGAAAATTGAATGATGCATGTCTACATGATCCATTCCCGACACCTTTTACTGATGAGGTACTAGAAGGAGTGGGTAGTTAGGAGATCTATACGTTCACGCATGGATTTTTGGGCTATCACCAAATTAAGATTGAAAAAGAAGATCGGCATAAGACAACTTTCATTACTGAATGGGGTTGTTTTCAGTACAAAGTGATGCCATTTGGTTTGAAGAATGCACCTGCGATATTTTCCAAGATTGTTGTTGTTGCTTTCAAGGATTTTATTCAAAATGTTTGGCAGTTTACATGGATGAATGGACGATTTATGGATTGATTAGGGAACAACTAGAAAACTTGCGATTGATGTTGGAGCGATGTCGACAGCATCAGATTGCGCTGAACCTAAAGAATTGCATTTTCTGTGCACATTTTGGGATGTTGTTGGGGCATATTGTTTGCAAGGAAGGACTATTGGTTGACCCAGTCAAGTTTGCGTTGATTTTGAGCTTGCCACCACCTACAAATGTGAAGCAACTTAGAATGACATTAGGCCATTCAAGATACTATCGCAAGTTCATCGAAGGTTATGCTGCGATCACAAACACTATGGAGAGGTTACTAAATAAGGATGCATTGTTCATATGGAGTCAAGAGTGTCAAGGAAGTTTCAACGCATTAAAGGAAAAGATGGCTTCCACACCAATACTGGTCTTTCCTGATTGGAAGAAGGAATTCCATGTTCATGTTGATGTATCGTCAACCACGCTGGTAGTGGTGCCGGCACAACCAAGTGAAGGTGATATTGATCACCTAATTTCTTTCACTAGTAGGAAGCTGTTGTCTAAGGAGAAGAATTATACTACAATAGAGAGGGAAGGGATGGCAATGGTATATGCATTACAAAATTTTCGACACTACCTATTGGGAGGTCATTTCAAGATGTTCACGAATCACTCTGCTTTGAAATACCTGGTGAATAATCCTGTTTTGGGGGGGAACATATGCCGGTAGCTGCTTCTCTTCCAAGAGTTTCATTTTGAGATAATTGTGAAGTCGGGTCGATTGAATGTAGGCCCAGACCACTTATCATGAATTGAGACAAGTGAAGAACCAATGAACATTGAATATGGGTTACCAGATGCACAAATATTAAGAGTAGAGATGGTTGGCTACTACTATGAGAAAATAGTTCAGTTTTTGGCAACGTTAACAACAATTGAAGGGCTTAATACAAATCAAAAGAAGCAGTTGGTTGTTTGAGCTGCATATTTCTAGTTGATTGCTTGAGAACTCTATAAGATGGGACTAGACGAGATCTTACGGTGATGTGTCCTACCGCATGAATAGGGATATGTAATGGTAGAAGCACATGCGGGACAGGTGGACACTACGGAGGTCGTGCTACTTCCAGGAAGGTGCTCCGTGTAGGGCTTTGGTGGCCAACTCTCAATGGTGATGCGGCAGATTATGCGTGGACTTGAGATGTTTGTCAAAGGACTAGAAAACCATCAAGGATGGATGAGATGTCACTAGTACCTCAGGTGACGTTGCAACCATTTGAAAAATGGGTAGTGTATTTTGTGGGACCAATTAACCAACCTGAAAGAGAACCCATGCGCAGTATATCATTACAACAATGGGTTATCTGACAAGATGGGCATAGGCCGCACCAGTTATATATTGCACCACTGTGACAGAAACTAGGTTTCTTTTCAACAATGTTGTTACCCGGTTTGGTTTTCCAAAGATATTAATGAGAGATCAAGGGAGTCACTTCATCAATCGAGCTGTTAATGCATTAACATAGGAGCTTCAAATACAACATAAGAAGAGTACCCCTTATCAACCACAAGAAAATGGGACAGTTGAGGCATTCAACAAGGTGTTGGAGCATGCGCTCACAAAGGTGTAATGAAAATCGTGATGACTGGGATTTGAAGATTCCAATAGTCTTGTGGGCATATCGCAACACTTGCAAAAGATTGGTGGGGTAGACAACATTCAAGTCAGTGTATGGGAAAGAGGCATTCATGCCAATGGATTACATAATCCTGATTTTGTGCATTGCAGCAGCGACAAGAGTGGATGACGAATGAGCATTAGAAGAATTCCTAGCTCAATTGGTGCAGCTAGAGGAAGACTGATTTGTTGTGGGATTCCACCATCAAGTTCAGAATGATCGACACAAATCTTGGCATGATCTACATATCAAGAACAAACACTTTTAGCAAGGAGACCTAGTGTTGATGTATGACAACAAGTTCACCAAACATATAGGTAAGTTGTATATGCATTAGTTAGGTCTGCATGTTATCAATTCCATTATTGTAGGACGCGCAATATAAGTGCAATAGTTAAATGGTGTGATGCTTCCTAAGTTAGTAAATGGTAGCAGGATGAATCCCTACAGGACGGGCCCGATGTTGCATGATGCTTGAGGCACTGTGCATGAAAAAAAAATCTCTTTGTTTTTTCATAGAATGGTAAGTAGGAGGATGGCGCACTAGGAGAAAGGGGTTGCACAAGTAGAGAAGTCAAAGTCACAGTTAGAGAGTCATGCCGTGATGGTTGTAGGGTTGTGAACCAACGTTGTGTACAATAGTTAAAATAGTCAACCAACGTTGCTCTTGGATGAGACGCACATTAATGGCATATCCAACTATTAGATTGGGAGGGTTGGCGTCGGATTCGGGTGATTAATGTAGGATTTGGTCGTAATTATTAATAGATCGTTCACATGGTCAACTCGACAATATAAGAAGTGGCAGGACGTGGTCTAAATTCACAGTTGTGAAGATTGAGTTGCTGAAGATGTTGCAGAGTTGTTGTGGTGTGTTATGTTGTGTTGCGCAGTTCAGTTACAGAGAAGAGTTAGGATAAGGTGATGTGTTGTGAACTTGTGGGCAGTTGTGAGGAATGCCGAGTGAGCCAATACCGGTAAAAATTTCAAGTGGGAAATAATCGCTGATTGTAGGGGTTCCCATTGAGAAAGAATCAACCAGCATGCTAGTGGGTTCGTCGTCAATCCTAAAGAAGAAGAGAGGGGCATAGTGGCCCAAATCCCTAGTATAGAAGAAACAATCAACTAGAACGCTCGCACGAGCGCAGGAAGAGACAGTCGCATAGACGAGACCATCAACATCAGGCATTGAGGACTCCATGGCCAGGATTGGGGTGTCCACTGTAGATATCCCTAGCTATGTTCCTCCATGCCGACCTGATGCAAATCCATGCAAAATAATGAAGAACCAGAGGTATTCGGTCAAGATGCCAGCAATACCACAGGGCATGCAATGCACCATGGATATCATGTCCTCCATGAAGATGAATTATGGATATCATGACCTAATAGCATCGAATGAGATCACTGCAGACCCATTTGTATCGGTGATAGAAGCTGGTAGCGGCCTAGTAGTGCGCACTCCACATGACTGGGCACAAGGATTGGAAAGATCGGGGTTGTTAGGCCTCATCAACATGCCACATTTTGGAAGGTTGGTATAATCCAATGCATTTGTAAAGTAGCTATTAGCATTCTTTCATGGAGCTTATTTGTGGCTGGACTGGCTGGTACCAGTCACTGTTGAACTGATTTCACAAATCACATGGATGCCCAAGGAGGGGCCCGACTCATCGCAACATTTTTGAGGGAATGACAACGATAAAAGACTAGCAGTGAAGCTGAAGAAGAGGTATAATTTGCATCATGACGGGTGCACATATGTGGTTGACAACATCAATGAGCAGGTTGTCTGCATCATAGCTCAGATTCTGACCAGTAACATGGTAAGAAAGAACTGACCCAACTAGTGCACTTTTGGGGCCATAACGTGCGTTGAGTAGTGCGCACAGGGTGTGTATATGAACTAGTCCTTGTTCCTAATGAACCAGTTAATAGATGATGCTCTAGCGGTATAGGCAGGGAAGCGACCATTCACTTATAGTTGGTTGCTCATTTTGATCGTGCTAGTTTCTTTGATGGAGTCTGAATACTACCAGGTCATGGACGTTGAGGAGGCCAAGGTATGCAAAGGAGCACGCTATCAAAACCTCTAGTACATTAAGGAGGCGGAGTGGCTCAAGGACTGCTCAATAAAAAAATTTCTATATTGGGAGGCTATAGCCATGAAGATATCGTGCTTATTAGAAGAGGCGATAGTAAAATATAAACGCATTTTTCAGTTTGTAATGGGGCCATATTCCATTCATGTGTAGGTGCGGATCAAAGACCTTGATAAGCAATGGTTTCCCACACTTTACAAACTTTATGATGCAGAGCTAGAGGCCATTGTGGATGACTGGCTTGTGGAATGGTGAGAACCCATTAGTGCAAATGAAGCATCAATGGTTCCACCAGCTGATGCTTCGATGGATCCTGTGCCCAACCTACAGAGTGAGCACGAATCAGATGAAGCATAAAAAATAACCCTAACAGACTCAGAAATGGATCGATGGTTCAAGGAATCCCGAATAAAGAATCGACAGGAACAGGGTGCGGTAAGTGGTCGAGGAACAAGTGAGTCATATTATTGTGGCTCTTATAGCAATGACTACTGCGACTGAAGATCAACTAAAGAAACAAACGATTGTCAGATTTAGAGAGGTAAACACTCTCCACAATTCTTTGATTGATGCAATTTTATAGAGAGTGCCTGAGACAAATATTTTGCATAAGGTAGGAGAGATAAGTATAGGGAATCAGATCCGAAATGTACAAATTCCACCGCACGCAATCGAAACACATAGTGAGGATTTCAACGCCTCACTCCAGCAGTTTAAGGACCTCTCACTGTACATCAATGAACTGTCGACTCGGACATTGGTCCAATTGTAGAGGGTTGCAAATCAAGATTTGGATGATAGAGAGCATATCATTAGAGATCTCCTTTTGAGGTCGCAGGAAAAAGAAGCAGAAGCAAAAAAGGAGATTGAATGACTGAAAAATGAGCAGAATAGGTTGACTATGGGGAAAGCGTGACTATGGGACGATAGGGTGTGCCTAGAGCAGGCAGTTTCTATTTCCTTCCAAGAAGTGCCAGAGAAACACGGTCGACTTGGATACTGAGGTGAAATCATAGAAGCTTGAGAAAGTGATTACATAAATTAAGTGTGACATTGAATATCTGCATGTACTAATGAATCCAGACACCCCACCACGGCAAGCTGGAGAACCAAAAAGTGCCACTGAAGAATTGTAAACACATTTGGAGGAGATGGAGAAAGAGGAAAAACAAGTTGCAGATGCAACTACACAATTTTGGGGAAGTGTAGTCCAAGATGGGAAGTTGGAGAAATTCACCACACAGTTGCAAGAAGCCAAGGGACAACTGGCCACATTGAAGACATTGCTCAAAGCGATGCCTCCAACTATGTAGATAACAAAAGCAACAGAGTAGAAGGACTTACAACAGCGCGTCTCAAAGGAAAGAAAGCGTCAGTAGAGGCACACAGCACAGTTGGACGAAGTCCAGGACATTGGAGCACAGCTTTCAATGAAAGCAGTTTCGGTGCTGCAAGTCGTCCGGGATGGATGACGAGATGTCACTGCCAATATTGTTGAGCATCCACTGGAGCACGAAGTTACAGAATGCAGAGAAATCAATGAGAAGGTAAAGGAATAGGTCAAATAGGTCACCCAATAGTATGATCACTTCAAAGTTAATATCAGTGACTACACTATTTCTAGTTGACGTGGCTCGAGGGTGAGCCACAAGATTGTGTTGGCGGCCTGTTGGCAAGTAGTTTTGGAGATAAATAGTTGTGCAGTATCGAGGATGTTTTGCAAATTCAAAGTTGTTTTGCAAGGAGGAAGATGGCGTGCAAGGCGTATTGACCACATTTTGTATATTTTGGTCATGTTTTGTATTTTTTGGTCATTGTTTTCTAGATTTTTGTCCAAGTAGTTAGGAATTTGACTTAAGTGGACCACCGATGTAAAGGTGCAAGCCTATAAATAGATCTAGTGTTGTAGATGTTAAATCATCTTGATATTGAAATTTTGCAAGAGAGGAACTGTGGAACTGTATTTGGATTCGAAATTAATATGACATGACGGAGATTTGAAGGAAACATTGTGTCTTTTTGCATCTTTCTGTTTTCCTACTTTCTGTGATATGATGTTGCAATATGATGTTTAGCTATGAATGATGAAGTTCTTTCCTGTTATGAATGACTCTATGTTAATACATCTATTTATACTCTGTTGCGATCTAATAATGGTATGATCTGATGAATGATGGTATGATAATATGAATCTATGAATGTATGAACCAATGTTTGGATCTGCTAAGTAATGTTATGATAAGTAGAATAGTATATGCGTGATCCTCCTTCTTACTATGAAAACTTGGTTCTAACAGTTCTCCCTCGAACATCTCAGGTGAGACCTCATCTGCTCTACAACTGTTGCTGGACAGGGTAAAACCTGTCTGGGCCGGTGCTCAGGAAGATCATTGTGGTAAGGGTGTCGACAGAGAGTGAACCCATGTCGAATGATCTATGTCAATAGTTGAGATGGAGATGAGATATTTTTTGTTTGAATATATTATAATTTGTATGCAAGGGAGCATTTGGATACAACGGCTAGGATACTGGAAAATATCGTTTCAGTGTTATAATTATAGAAAGGTAGGGCATCTACAGAAAGACTACATCCCAATACAAATTGCAAAGCCTCGTTTTAGGAATATTTGGGTCAAAAAAGAACATACCATCTCTCCATTAGAAGTAAGAGAGTAAAAACGAATTATGGAAGGTGAAGAAGGAGCAAATAAGGAAAAAGACATAGACATAAAAAAAGGTGAGGAACAACAAATGAATGACCAAACAATCAGAATGACAAAACAAATAGAGAGCCAACTAGACACCAGCGCAGAAAATGGGGCGTCACCTGACAACCTTTCAACATAGGAGAACAAAGGTACAAACTTTGTTTATCCTAAAAACTCCCTTATTTAGTTTAAGAAAAAAGAATATTCATATAAGGAAAAACCCTTGATGGAAACCAATTCGAATTTAAATATCAAAAATCCTTTCAAAAAAATAGTATTAATGAGGGAATGTGAGTTAAGATCAAGGATTATACAAAAACAAGAAGAGGAGATAGTCTCTACAGGGGGTTTAGCTCTCAACCATGTACATAAATCATAGGATGGCAGGAAGTCTCTACTCTCAAAGGCACAGAAACAAGCGGTAATGGACATCAAATACGAAAAACACTCAACAATTAAACAGACTCTTAGAGTGGAAAAATACCTTATAAAGGGATCCTAATGCTAATCCTCTCTTTCAATGCATGGGAGCTAGGGGGGCCTCCAAAAAAAATTTCCTCAAAAGGATGATAAGCAGTTTAAAGCTAATAGTGTTGTTAATTCAAGAAACAATGATGGAAGGGAAAAAAGAAGAAGAAGAAGCAGTAAATGAGTGCATATGATATTGGATAATGTAAAGTTTGGATGCAGAAGGATAATCTAGAGGCATTCTCACTTCATGGAGCCCATTTTGTAATCTAGTTTTAGTAATGAGGCATGAATCAGTGTTGGGGACTAAACTAAAATACGGAGAGATAGGAATAGAATGCACAATTTTGAATGTTTATGGCCCTTTCTACAACAGGAAGATTTTTTGGGAGACCTTTGACAATTCAGACACTATGAGGAAATCAAATGTGTTTCTTGGGGGATATTTAAACCTGGAACTCACGACGAGTGAGGTTTGAGCGAGAAATGCAAGACATGATGTTTTGAGCACCTTTTTCACTGTTTTTTTTAACAACCAAAATTGGTAGATATAGTACCTTTGAAAATGGAACCAACATGGAGAAACGGGAGGGGAGGAGAACAAGAAATATAAAAAAGGTTTGATAATTTTATGGTGGATAAGAATTTAGTCAATGGAAATTTGTTGCTACAATATATGATATAAATCGGGGGAATGTTCGATCACAGACCAATAACCTTGACAGTTAAATTACCAGGAAAAAAAAACCCTCCCCCTTCAAATCCAATCTGATGTGGCTGGAGGAGGATGAATATAGGACACAAATGTTGAATTCATGGAAACCCCTTATAGAATCATAGATCCTATCTTACATGCAAAAATTTGCAGACAATTTGTCACGATCGAAGAAAATTTCGAATATTTGGGATAACAATCGCAAAACTTTCTCACGGGAAGATCTAAAGGGGGTAGAGAAAAAGATAGAGGATATCTATGGTAAGAATGAGAAAGGAGTTTTTACCATAAAGTAGGTGGATACGTTGAGACAGTTGGAAGGAAAAAAGGATTCTTTGTTGACAAGGGAAGAAAAATGTGGAGATTAAAAAGCAAGGCTTTGTGGCTCACAGAGGGGGATAAAAACACAAAATATTTTCAAATGCATGCATCTCACAGAAAGAGTAAAAACACCATTTCGAAATTAAGAATGGTTAGGTAAATATGGTAATAAATTTTTAGGAAAAAGCGGAAGCAAGGGTAGAGTATTTTCAAAACATATTTGTGGAACCATAAGTTTGTCCAATATTAGAGATATTGGAAGTTTTAAGGCTATTCCTGAGGATGATCACAGAGGAAATGAATGAGGAACTTACGAAGGAAATCTCAGAAGAGGAGGTTAATCACGTCCTACATTCTTTCCAAAAGGGGAAAAGTCCAAGACTAGATGGCTTGACTTTGGATTTCTATTTGGGATTCTATGATGCAATAAAGGAAGATAATTTAAAAGTGGTGAGGGAATCATAGAATTCAGGTAAGGTATTATCTAGGGATGATAAAATCAACCTTATTGACTCTAATACCAAAAAAATAGAATCCCGATTCCTTTGATGACTTCAAACCAATCTCATGTTGCAACATGATTTATAAGGTAATAGCAAAGATCATAGCCCTAAGGCTCAAACCTACTCTGAGTGAGATTGTATCAAAAGAACAGTTTTGTGTTTTATTCAAAAAGACAATCCATGATGTAGTCTCTTTTCCACAAGAAGCTATACATAAAATCAAGAAAGAGAAGCAGTGTTCCTTTCCGATTAAATTGGATTTATCCAAATATTATGACAGAGTAAGATGGACATTTGTGAGGTTGTTACTGGAATGTCTTTGGAGATGGTGGAATGGATGTTGGGATGCATACAATCAACTTCATTTGCAGTGTTGTTAAATGGGTCCCCATCCAATTTTTTTCACCCAACTAGAGGATTAAGACAAGGATCCCCCCTCTCTCCCTTCCTATTTTTATTGGTAACAAAATATTCAAGTCGTCTAATCCATCATGCCAAAGAAACAAGGAAAATTGATGGAATCAAGGTATCCAATGCAGAAGAAATCACACGTACACTCTTTGTTGATGATGTCCTTGTTTCTGGGAAAGGAACCACTATGAATCTTAGGGCTTTTGCCTCACTGCTGGAAAATTATAAGAAGGAAACAAGCATGGTAATAAAAACAGAAAAATCAAACTTGGTATGCAATGAATTCTCAGCAGAAATGATATAGAGTGCAAAGAAGATAGTGCCTTTTTCGGTTGTGCCAACTGAATATGGATTCAAATACTTAGGATCTTTCATAAAACCCAACGGTTATTCCTTTCAATATTGAGTATGGTTGTACAAGAAAATTTAAATTCGAATATCAACATGGAAAAACCATTTCCTATCTAGAGGAGGTAGATTAGTACTATTGAAATAACTTCTACAAAGTATTCAAGTTTATTGGGCATCTATAGCTTATATACCTAAAGGAATGCCGACGAAGATAAGAAAGAAATGCTTCTCTTTCTTGTGGAAAAAAAGCAAACAAGCGGAAGGAATACCTCTGGTCAAATGCCCTTCCCTTGCACTACCAAAGGAGCTCGGTGGTTGGGGAGTCAAAAACATCACTCTGTTATGTCAAGCTATAGCAACAAAGAATCTATGGATACTAGCTCAGAACCCAAACACGTTGTCGGGAAGGGTTATGGTTTCGAAATACTGCTCAGACTCTTCATTAGTGGAATGGTTCAAAAATCCAAACAAAACCCATAAAAATGGAACAATATGATGGAAAGCATTAGTCTTGGCGTTCACCTTAGTAGGAAATTAGACAGCATGGAGAATGGGTAACGACACAAAAGTAAGAATAGGAGGAGATATGTGGGCAGGTGTTGGAGAGGAATATGGATGATCAGTTCAATTCATTCAGCATTTAATAGCTCGAGGAGTTAAAGTGTTATATTATGCTCAAGCCCAACAACCACAGAACAGATGGAGGAGGGGATGGAAATATTCTCAAGACCTTGGATTAGAGGGAGGAGAAGCAGAAGAATGGAACAGGTATGTGAATAAACTTGTTGTGAATTTTTTTCATCTAAATGAAGAAATGCAGGACAAGCTAATTTGGACAAAGAATGCGAAAAATGAGAATTCTCAGCAAAACAAGGCTATGAGGTAGCAAGCGTTGAAATGGAAGTTGGTGAAAAAAGGTGGCAGTGGAGAAAAGTATGGGGAATTCAAATTCCTTTGAAAACCATTATAACCATGTGGCTAGCACTAAGAAATAAGCTGCTCACTTGGGAAATTTTAAGAAAATGGGGATTTGAAGGACCAGGAGTCTGCACCTTGTGTACAAAAAATGAGGAACAAACCTCTCACTTGTTTAATTTTTTTCCATATGAAGGATTCGTTTGGAACTCCATCATGCAGACACTTTCCAATAATATAACACATGCACGAAGTGAAGCAACGCTGGAACAACGCACACAAAAATGGTGTCGTAATGATGAGGTACGTTGCTATGAATTTTTCCCATCTTTATTCATTTTTATCATTTGGGAAGCACGAAACATAGCAATATTCCAAAATATATGAGTTCCTTCTGATGTTACAAGTGCGTTGCTGATGGAAAAATGACTAGAATGCAAACTCATTCCGGCGCCAAGCAAGAGAAGAATAGTTGTAGCCCCATTTATAAACAAGAATCTTCCATGGGAATTCTTTGATGTTGTCAGTCAAGGTGAACCCCCACTTGAAGGAGTTGGAAGGGTCATCAATTTACCATCAAACACAAAACTGTGTTTAAAATATGCACCAGGGAAAGTCTCCAATAGAAAAGTTGAACTGGCAGCTCTAGGAGTAGTTTTAAAAATCGCCAAGGATAGGAAAATACAAATTCTTCAGACCTTTGGTGATTCAAAAATGGTAATTGACTGGGAAAATGTCAAAACCTTATTAGAGGACCTCATCTACAACACCTATTAACTAAAATACTAGCACTGAGGACTCATTTTGAGTAGGTAATTTTTTCACATATATACAAAGAGCTAAAATCAGAAGCAGATACTCAATCAAAATTGGCTTTAGCAATCCAAGATGGGATAGTTGAAGTAGAGGAACATAGTAATGAGAAAACAAATCAGCCATACATAATGAATTGAGAAGCTAATCATATATCCAAGAATACTGGAAAACATCCAAGAAGTAACTATATGATGTAAGCTCTTTAGAGCAGTTAGAATATTTTTATTTTGAGAAAAAATGAAATGTTAAGGAAGCAACTTGTAAGGAAGAACAATGGTGAAATCTAAATAGAGTAGTTCATGTTTATTCTACAAATAAAAGTTTTTTTTCTTTGAAATATATGTGTGTGTGTCACTTATTTTGGGAATATTTTGGTCATATGATATGTAACATTTTGAAAGTAATCATCACATGAGTATTATAAAGTGCAGTGAAAATGGCAACTTAAAAACAGCCAATGCATGATGGTCGTAAAGTGTAGTAAAAATGGAAACTCAGTTTCCTTTTACTTGATATGAAAAAAAAAAATAGATGGCTGTCAAAAGAATCTATTACCAAATAGGCTTGGAAGTTATACATTTAGAATTCCCACCCTAAAAACCTTTCTTCCATATGCAATATAGTTCCTTGCTTTTTCTGCAACATCGCCTGCCACATCCTTTATAAAGGAACCAAAACATTCATTACAACACATAGGCATCAAGCTTGGAGATTGTCTCTACTGGTTTGAATGGGAACAATATATTCTTTGGAAGGGCTGCAATCTCTACCCATAATCCTCTATTCCACATGCTTCTAGAATTGAGTGCATTGAAACTCTTGTGATCAACTTGAATTGATTAGCTCTTGAGAAGATAATCAAATCACCACACACACTTGAAGTCAGGATTGTGACTGAAACAAAGGCAAGATTTAGTTTCAGACAAAGATAAAAGTTTCAATGACATATTCATGTATAGTTAACCCTAACTAACATAAATGTATATTATGGAAGTATTCTTCACAAAATTTGAGTTGAAATAAAATCAAACATATCCATCAACAATGAGTTTTAAAAGAGACTTCTTTAGGTTGACCAAATGTGAATATAAATGTTAATAGCATAAATTTATATGGGGACTATATAATGCCCTAAATCCTTTTGAATATCTTGTGAGTTATGATAAAATTTTATGGTGCAAGAATCTATATTTTAAATTTGGAAAATGGCTTAGGAAATCAAAACTAACCAGCTTAATGGACAAGAATGTATTGCAGGATCGCCTACTAAAAAGTGTTATATGGTCTTACAGATGGTTGACCCTGTTGAACTGGTTAATCTGTGGAGTGGACTTCTTTTCCTGAGATTTTCAACTCGGTATATTATTGATTCTAAGAAATAGTAATAAAAAAGGTAGGTAGAGGTGGCTTTCAGCTCCTGCATGCTCTTGATACTTCTTAGTTCTCCTTTTTACACATTTATGTATGCATCACCTTCACCTGACGGTTGTTTGGGAGTCTTCAGTTAGATAAGATATAAAAATTGGGTATGTAAAATATACAACTTTTATTATGTTATGATTGTGTTATGATTAATGATGTTTACAGATAAGCAACATAGATTTGTTTTAAACTCAGATATATAAGGTTTCGAAAGGATCAATAGGGGACTTCCTTAATACTAACTAGGAAACTTAATCCAACAACGACATTGAATGAGGGCCACAATATTCATAGAGGTAACAAGTTTGGGGTCTTGACCAGATGAACTCCTATATGCAATTCACAACATGACTCAACCGCTTAAGTTCACCCATCAGGATAACATGAAGAATATTCAACATATAAACATTTCTAACCTTGTATTGTACATCACATGTATACTAAGTATTTATAATGGTATACTCTGACTATGATAACTATCTCAATAAATTCCTTATAATGATTTTTATAATCAAGTATGATAGGGATCCCTTTGAGGTAACCTAAACCTGTAGTGAAGGGACTTAATTTTAAGCATAAATTTAAGACAAATTTTGTCAAATTTTTAGCCATGATTAGATCTAAACGTTTGAAAAATTGATTAGAATTCTAAATCAATCACGATTTTGAATTTTTGGATTGTTTGATTTCGGTAGAGGGAAGGAATATTGCTACATGATCACACCCCCCCCCCCCTCAAAAAGATGATGTTACAAGGTCCATGTTAAGTGTGCCTATTACTTGTATATCTAAAATAACAACATACCCATGTGCCAATTATTTAACAAATCCCTACATACCATCATTCCAACTATTTTATACTAAATTGGTGTATGAGACCCCTTATTTGTGTGAGTAACCATAAAACACACGTACCAAAAAATGCACTAAAAATACATTACAATTAGTTAAATATGAAATGTAAAATAGATTTGACTTCATTTCTTTTTCATCCTTCTAGATAATTAATCGATTCCATATGGACCCGCACTGATGCGCCCCACTAGGGTTAGAATTTCATGCGCATATTCCCATCATGAGGCATTTTTCCCATCAAATATTGTTTAAAAAAATTAACAAACCATATGAAAGAATGAGAAATCAATTCTCTGAAATGTATTTTTGATGGTTAATTAATTTTTCAAACCATCATTAATTTTTATTAATAAGCTTGTAATATATGTTGGAATTAATTTCCTTCACCACCTCTCAACATATGCATTGAATGTTTGTTTGTCATGTAAATGCCATAGTCAATCATTGTTAATGTGATGTAATGTCATTGTTAATGTGCGTCAATTTTGTGTTATGAATGGAAAGACTTCTCCAATTTCCAAATACTCTTATGGCCCATAAAACACTAGCGACCAAAAAATCAACATTGTATAAATTCATTTAGTTCACAACGTAAAGTAGTTTTTGGGGTTTTATTTTTTGTGCTTCTCACACTTCCACTACTCCAATACTTGTATCAAAATCAAAACTCATCATCCACTTCCAAGATTTCTTTCTTTCCTCACATTTTCATCTATTGTCATGTGTCTAAACCTATAACCGCACCTACTATGTCCTCCACATATGTTACTCTACATCCGCTTCCAATTATCCCTACATGCTAGAGTATTTCCCTCTAGCTACACAACCAATCAATCCACCATCCCTTTTCATCCTTCATTCCATGGATTGTTCGCTACCCAAAACAAATATTCTACCCTAGAGACTTGAGAAAGGAACCCCAAACAATGCAAAGACACCTCCACTTTCTATCAACACGTGCAGCAATCTAGAATTCCCCCAAAGTATTGTTGGCACTGAAGAGAATGTGGGATCATATTTCTATGACAAGCTTGTGAAATAGAACAAAAGTTGACACAATTTTTTTGTGGTAACCTATGTGAATACTAAGGCATCATCTGGGTTTGGGGATGATTAGGAATCCATGAGTATAAAAAATGGAAAAGATCCCATGTGGTAGAAGAGAGTACTAGCTTGCTTAGAGAAAAAGGGTTGCATTGGTGACTATGGAAACTTGTCGATTGTGGGTGTAGCTTATTGAGCCACATAAGTGGGTGTGGGTGTATCTTGAAGATCCAGAATGTGGGTGTTTTCAAGTCCCAAAGTGCAACTCCGAGAGATAAGTGGGTACCATTTTAGATGAGAATTCAGTTTTAAACTATGTTAATGAAGGAGTTAACCCACCCACTCGCCAAGCATCAACAATTTATCAACTACCAAATTTACTAAGCATCACCTACAAAATTTTAGAAAAACTTTATTTTTAGTTATGGGCCTTAGAAGCTAGCAACACTTATTGAATTTAGACACTTAGTTCTCTAGACAATTTGGAAGTACCCTCCTTTGGTTTCCATGGACTTGGAGCTACT
Source organism: Pseudotsuga menziesii (assembly GCA_001517045.1). Lineage (NCBI taxonomy): Eukaryota > Viridiplantae > Streptophyta > Pinopsida > Pinales > Pinaceae > Pseudotsuga > Pseudotsuga menziesii. The sequence goes on from LPNX011018580.1 coordinate 419,226, forward strand.
AATTCTGGTAAGAGGTTGTTTTCAAACTTTTTATAAATTTGATAGTAATCTAAAAATAAATTTTAGTGAAACTATTCTATGTTTTTTCTTAAACATAAAATTGTTTTTGTTATTTTGATATATTCATGTTTATAGTTCATTTTATAGTTCATTTTACTAAAATATTTTAACTTATATATTCATGTTTTTAATAAAAATGATTTATTTGAGATATGTTAAAACTTAGTACCATTTTATTATTATTCTAGTCTCAGTAATTGGTTGAAACAATTATTTTTACTTAGAGGTAAAAAAACTTCTAAACAAGTTTGAATTTGAAAGTGGTTTCTTCTTATTCATTCTTAGCCAGAGAAAGTGACTGGCCCAAAGAAAAATGTAGGAACTTGTGCCTTATTAAACTTCTTTTGACAAAGGGTTGAACCTCATAGTACAATTTGGACTGCAATGTGTTTTTTTAAAGAATATCCTATACAAAAAGCATATTATATTTATTTGGATTTTCAACTCAATTCCTTCTGGAAAGGATTCTAAGTTCCAAGTTTTACTTGTTTACTAAGATGCTTAAATGTCGCCAAAAATATTATTTTTGAGTTGTATATGATTAACAAAAAACATGGGTAAATGAATCTATTGTTATCTTTTAATTGGAGATTTAAATCTTTTAAAAATATATATCTTTTAATTGAAATTAAATTTTTTAATAAAAACGTTTTATTGAAAATTAAATTCTTTAATAAAAAAAATTATTGAAGGTTTTTTCTAAACTTCATTTGTTATATTTTCACCAAAATCTTGTGTGGCGAGTAAGATAAAAGTTCAAAACTTTAAAAAAAATTACTCAACATGAAAATCCAACACTGCATCCCAATCTCTATAGGTCAGGAGTATGACAGAAAAATTACAATAGGTCATGTGGATAGACACTAATGCACCCCACTCTCTAAAGGTCAGGAATGTGATAGAAAAATCACAATGGGATATGGAGTCTCGATGGTCCTTTTCTGTCTCCTAACCATTGCAGGTTTCTCTGGATTTTTGGCACTTATATAAAATTTTCTATCTGAATATGAATTTGTTGAAGGATTTTAACCACGTATGGAAAGAATAGTAAGAGGGCAAAGTCAAACAACAACAATAGTTACAAAATCCAGTTTCTTTCTTACCTTAACGAGCGATCAAGATATGACAGTGATCTGAGGATGCACATGAATATTACATGGGAGGACAAGAAAGGTACACATATCCATTATGCCCTTACCATTTAAATGCCTAAGAGGAACTTTTCAATTTTCTCACAAGTATTATATTTTTTATTATTCCTTTCTCCTTTGTTTTGTTTGAACGAAATGAGACTTTGCTGGATTTGAACTCATGGCCTCTTATTTATGCCCAGTCATGATTGAATGCCAGTAAGAAATTCAGTTCCTTGAAGGTAACACTACTACAATTTAAAATGAAATTTTTTTGTTGTTTGTATTAATTGAAAGTACCTTGAAATAAACTATCTGTAATGTCCCATTCTGGTGTTATTGGTGTATATTGGAGCATTTTATTACTATGTGGGAAATTCTGGTTTGGAAATTTTATCAAAAAATTGAAAACAACTGATATTGATACCAGTGAAATGACCCCCCCCTTGTGATGTCACCCTCTGGTTGGACAGGGATTGATCACTCGTAGGAATTTTGATATTGGAAAACGAATTGACTCCTCCTAAATCTAGCAATAAGAAGTATGGTCGAAGCATGGGTTTATCTCATTAGTGTGGTTAGTAATTTCAGACATAAGTTTACACACCCATGGGGTTAAGGGTGATGGTCAGATCCTAAAGGAAACATGGAAAAAAAGAAACTAATTACACTAATTAAAATGGGAAAATATTCCAAATCTATGTTGATTGATTTATTGATTTAGAGATTGATTGATCATCCCACTTAGATAAAGCCTCGATCTAAGATCCAACAATGGAATCGATCAAAAACCCACTTTAAATGTCTTAGATCTGTTGTTCTAATTGTAAATTTAGAAGATATTCTGATGTATATTACTATTGTATATTCTTGTACCCTCGGTCGTGTTGGCTTTTTACCTAGGGAAGTGTTTGTTCACTCATGCCTTTGGGGTGGACATGAACACTTAAATGTGGTCCCTAGCCATATTAAAAGGTGTGAATGACTTTAAGATAAAGTGACCTTTTAATTAAATGTTTGAGTTTATAATTTTAAAGTGAATTTATGAGCATTAAAGAGGGTGAGTATTAAAAGTCTCATTATTATTTAAAAAGTGATTTTTTTAAGAGAAAATGAGATGAGCCATTGATCTCATGAAGTTGGTTTTTAATTTTAGCGTTTGATTTCAAGGAGGAAGTTAATCAAACAAAAAAGGAGAGGGAAAGGAAAATTCAGTCTATTGTTCACTTTCAAGAGAGATTTTTGAGAGAGAGAGAGAGAGCAAGAGAAAATCATAAAAAAAACCCTTGCAAAAATTTTCCAGAACCAAGGAAGAGGAGAAAGGGAACGAATTTTGAGACAAGCGTACCAGCAGAGAAAAGGCATGAATTCCAAGAATCTATATAACATTTAATGCAGTGATCGTACAACATTTATTGCAAGTCATACAACACACAAATCGAGGTGAGAGAGGCATAGTTTTCGAGTCAGAACCGTACAACACATTTTTTGAGGAAGTCGTACATCATTTATTGTTGTTCGTATAGTAGTCGTACAACATATATTTTGAGGTTGTGCATCATAGAAATCGAGGCAGTCATGCAGCACACGTGTGGCAGAAATTTGGGGTTCCGTACAGCAGGTTTTTTGGGTGTTTTTGGTGACATGGTTTTCGAGAAGAAAAGAGATAAGTACTGTTGTAATTTTTAGTTGAATAATTTGTCTCTGAAGAAATAAACTCTCTCTCTGAAGAACAGGTTTTCCCTTTGGTGTTTTTCCTGGGTTATTTGACCAAAAACCTATGTTAAAATTTCATGTTTGTGGCTAAAAATTAAATTTCTTACTAAGAGTTTAGGGTGCCTTTAATTTTCAGAAAGAAAAAGGAAAGAAAAAGCTCATGTGTTTATGTTTTCGGTACAAAATTATTAATTTTTTATGTTAATGCTAACCTTGGGGTTTGGGAAATAAACAATGAAAACTAAAACTTGAACCGGGTTGGGGTTTTGAAAATTCTTCATGGTATCAGGGCAAAGCAAAGATTGAAAATTTACACACAAACAGAAATTTCAGATTAGCAGGAATAAGGGAAAATGGGGTTGAGTAGAAAACAGATCTTGAATTTTTTTTTTCATTCATGGCTACCGGTCTTAGAATAGAAGACAAGTTGGATGGGGCTAGAAATTTCAATCCATAGAAGTCTAGAATATTGCTTATTTTACATGAAAGTGAGTTATGGGATATAGTGAACATCACTATTGCAAATCACGTGACTGTTCCCACTGATGCAGTGGTTAGGGCCGTATTTGACAAGAGGGATATAAAGTCCAAAAGAATCATTCTTGATGCAATCAAATATCATGTGATTCCACACATTTCAAGTAAATATCATGCCCATCAGATGTGGACTGATTTAACTAAATTATACCATAGTTCTAATGAAAATCAGAAGATGGTATTAAGGGAGAAGTTAAAGAGCATTCACATGAACAAGGGTGAGAATATCACCACTTACCTCACAAAGATTACACAAGTTCATGATGAGCTTGGAGCTATAGGGGAGGTGATACAGAATGTTGAGTTGGTGCGTACAACCTTGAATGGAGTGGAAAATCCATGGGTTGTATTTGTGGAGTCAGTGGTTTCCCATGAGCACACGCCTTCATGGGATCGTCTTTGGGATGATTTCATACAGGAGGAGACACATAGACGATATGTACAGGGTAGTACATCTCACAGCAAAGATGATGAGGAGAATGTGGCATTAGCAGCAAAGGGGAAGAAGAAGAATTTCAAGAAGGGTTCCAAGGGTGGAACCTAGTAGCAATATGGAGAGAAGAAAGACATGAGAAAAGTGAAATTCTTTGCTTGCCAGAAGTTTGGACACTATGCTAAACAGTTCCCAAACAAGAAGAAGAAGAAAAAGCATATACAAGCTTCAGCAGATATTGATGAGTACGCTGCTATATTTGAGAGATATTTTTCTCTCTTTCCTAGTTCTTGTGTAGAGAGAGCATCATCCATCACCGGCAGGGACATTGAGGGTTACATGGATCATTCCATGATTGATGGGCATTCATTGAGTGCTCCCACTAATTATGTCACTTGGTACATTGAAAGTGGAGCTTCAAGTCATATGACAGATGATAAAGACATGTTCATTGAGATATCAAAGATAGATTTGGATTTGGAGGTTGTATTGGGCAATGATATAGTGGTGAGACCAGTTGGGCATGGTACAACCCACTTTGATAGGGAGTCCATGCAGCCTATGTTTCTGAGGGATGTCTTGTATGTCCCTAGGTTGAAGAATAACCTTGTATCAGTTTCCATGATTGAGAACAGAGTCTTTGGAGTATATGTCCTGGATGGGAAATTTCACATATTTCCCAAAGAAGAGGGTCCATCTGCTTCATACGCGATTGGAGTCAGATGCGGAAAATATATAAGCTTCTCTTCCAACCACGTCATGCACCGTCACACACTCAGAGCAGCAGCGAGTTGTGTGATTTATGGCACAGGAGGATGGCCCACCTTCATCATCCAGCTTTGAGGATGTTGAGAGACATGAATACATGTATGCTATATTTTAGCACAAATCCGAGTGGTGTATGCAGAGGGTGTGCTCTGGGAAAGTATACCAAGACTGCTTTTCTAAGTAGTGATAGCATATCAGATGGAGTGCTTGAGTTTATACATTCAGATTCATGTGGTCCCATGTCGTCTGCCTATTTGAAAGGTTATGAGTATTACATTACATTCATCGATGACTTTTTCAGGAAGACCTGGATCTATTTCGTTAGAAGCAAGAGATCAAAGGAAGTCTTGCTTCACTTCCAAGAGTTCAAATCTCTTGTGGAGAACCATACAGGAAAGAAGATCAAGGAACTTTGATCAGACAATGGGGGTGAGTATACTTCCCATGCATTTGATGAGTTTTGTAGACAGGAGGTACCAAGAGGAAATTTAAATTTGCATACACTCCACAACATCATGAAGTGGCTGAAAGGAAGAACCGTTCGATAGTGAGTCAAACTAGAGCCATGCTGCATGATCAAAGTATTCCTTTATTTCTATGGGAAGAGGCATGTAGTGCTATTGTTTATGTACTGAAAAGGAGTCTGCAACGTGCCTTGGATTGAAAAACTCCTGAGGAGATGTTCACCGGGAAAGTTCCTGAGATAGGTCACTTTCATATCTTTGGATGCCTTACATAATCACGTGTCCCTTCTAAGAAGAGGACAAAGTTGGAGGCTACTGGAGAGAGGGGTATCTTTGTTGGATATGACAAGACTTCAAAGTATTTCTACATTTACCTAGTTGTGGTAAGGAGGGAAGTGATATTTGAGGAGGAGTGAGCCTTCAAAATATCTCAAGATTCAGAGATAGAGGATCAACAGAGTTCTCCATAGGTGACAGCATCACAGATTTCAATGAGTCAAGGCACGGGGTCATAAGCTTTTAGAGTGACTGGGTCACAGGTTACATGTCCATCAATTTTAGGGACTTAGTCTACAGGGAATTTTGGTACAGGGACAGGTTCACAGGTCACAGATTTATAGTTTACACCATCAGGTGATTCGGATATAGATGTTATAGGTTTAGGTTCACCATGGACAGGATCTTAGACCGTTGGTACTTCTTCAGAGAGACATTCAATTGATGAGGATATAGAGGAGGGTCTGCAACAGAATGCTTCTTCCAATAAGAGAAAGCCAAGATGGCTTAGGGAGCTTGTGAAGGAAGCAGAGGAGTCTGTCAAGCCACCTAGGAAGGAGGTCAGAGAGAGCAAGTCACTTAAGAGATTTTATAGCTACATGGAACAGGTGACTAGCTTATGTGAGACTATGCCTACTATGAGGAGGGTTCCGTACACCAGGTTTGGAGATATGCCATGATGGAAGAGTACAATTCCATCATGAAGAATGGGGTGTGGGAAGTTGTTCTGAGACTAGAGGGGAAGTCAGTTGTGACTTCAAAGTGGCTCTACAAGATCAAGCATGTTGCATATTGCAGCATCGAGAAGTACAAAGCTCAATTTGTAGTGTGTGGGTTCTCACAGATAGAGGGATTTGATTATGACAATACCTTTGCACCGGTTTCCATATTTTCTTCGATTAGAGCAGTCATCTCCATCGTGGAACAAATGGGTTGGAAGATCCATCAGATGAATGTGAAGACCTATTTTCTCAACGTTCTTATATAGGAGTAGGTATATTTGGAGCAACCACATGGATTTGAGATCTATGAGATATATTATCATGTATGCAGGATAAAAAAAGGTCGTGTATGGTCTGAAGTAAGCCCCTCGGGCTTGGTATTTGAGGATTGATTCCTATTTGCTTTCGATTGGGTTTCGAAAGAGTGAGGCAGATCCCAACCTTTACTACATTTTGTTTGGTGGTGTTCCACTCATTCTTATACTATATGTTGATTATTTTTTCATTACTGGAGGAGAGCACTTGATTGATGCATGCAAGAAGGATCTTGCTTTAGAGTTTTAGATGACTAAACTTGGGTTGATGCACTATTATTCAGGCATGGAGGTATGGTAGGAGGATGGACATGTTTTCCTAAGGAAAGGAAAATATTCTATAGATGTTCTAAAGAGATTTCAGATGGAGGACTGCAGACCTATGTCTACACCCATGATCACCAACTGGAAGAAGCTTCATTCTTCTGAGGGAGAGTTGGTGGATACTACTTTATTTTGTTAGCTCATTGTTTCGTTGATGTATTTGGTCAACACCATACCAGATATGAGTTTTGTAGTGAACACTCTTAGTTAGTTCATGGTGGATCCCTGAAGAGTGCATTGCATAACTGCAAAACATATTTGAGATACCTTGTTAGGGCTGTAGATTATGGTATGGAAAATAGGAGGTCAGGAGGAGTGGACTTGGTTGTCTTCACGGATTCAGATTGGGCAGGAAATGCTTCAGACTGAAAGACCAATTCTAGATGTTGTTTCAGTTTGGGCTTAGCTATTGTGTCGTGGTTCAGTCGAAAGCGAAATTTCATTGCTTTGAGTTCTGCAAAGGCCGAGTACATGGAAGCCAGTCAGGCCAGTTGCTAGGCTTTGTGGATTTTCAAGTTAATGGTTGATTTATTTGGTCAGGATTTGAGGCCTACTATCATTCACTGTGACTATCTAAGTCGCATCAGGCTCTCTGAGAATCCAGTGTTTCATTCTAGGTCAAAATTGAGATCAGATACCACTTCATCAGAGACTATGTTCAGAGAGGATTTGTTGAGTTACAGTACACTTCTACAAATGAGCAAGTAGCATATATTCTCATGAAGTATTTGGGAAGAGTAAAGCACATTCATTTCAAAGACAAGATGGCAATGATGAAAAACACCTTCCTTGGTCAGAGGGAGTGTTGATTTTTTACCTAGGGAAGTGTTTGTTCACTCATGCCTTGGGGTTGACATGAACACTTAAATGTGATCTCTAGACATATTAAAAGGTGTGAATGACTTTATGATAAATTGACCTTTTAATTAAATGTTTGAGCTTATAATTTTAAAGTGAATTTATGATCATTAAAGAGGGATAGTATTAAAAGTCTCGTTATTATTTAAAAAGTGATTTTTTAATGAGAAAATGAGATGATCCATTGATCTCATGAAGTTGGTTTTTAATTCTAGCCTTTGATTTCTATTGATGTATTTGTAACTTCGAAATGTATTCACTTATATTGTACCCCGATGTTCCTATCGGGAGAATCATTTGTATTTCATTGTACCCCGATGTCCCTATCAAGAGATTCATTACAAAGTCAATGTTGGTAATAACTCCCGATTGATCTTATTCCCTTACCAAAGCAAATATTTATACATTACAATGGCGGTTGAGAACCAGC
>LPNX011018580.1:429643-455840 GCA_001517045.1 Pseudotsuga menziesii
CCCAAATCTTGCGGATGAACCCTTGAGCTTCAGCAGCTTCCCATCTTCATATCCAGTCATGATGACTTGGTTGTCAGAGGACTTTCTTATTTCAACGATTCCATCAAACATGTGGATGGAATGGCCTTGCTGTCGAATATCCACCAAGGACAGCAGGCTCCTCTGCAACTCTGGAAGATAGAGAACGTTCTTCAACAAGAAATCAGGGAATCCAGGCATCTTCAATCGAATGGTGCCCATTCCCTTTGGTTTAATACTTGACTTATCTGCAAAGTACACTATGCCATCTATTGATTCATTCAGTTCTTCAAAACAGTCTTTTCTAAATGTCATGTGTGATGTTGCACCAGTATCAAGCAGCCAACAATATTTATAAGATGAGAGAGAAGTCATTTCATTAAATCCAAGATTACAATGTGCAATAATAAAAGAATCAGAAGATTTACTAGCATTTTGGTCATCTTTCTTCTGGTTGTGCTTGTCTTTGATGGAGTCCCATGAAGCCCAACATTGATCTGATGTGTGCCCAGTATTTCCGCAACGCTTGCACTGCAAATCTAATCTTATGCTTCTGCCCCCTCTGCCTCTGAAATTTCTTCTTCCTCGTCCTCTCTTGCTGCAATCTCCCTTGGAAGGGTCTTTGGATTGGTCTTTGCCAGCTAGGGCAGCACCAATACTAGATGCCAAAGAGTGCATCTTTACAACTGTTAGTGTAATTTACAATAATGAACTTGATATGACAAAGAGAAATAGAAAACAAATAATAACCTTGCAGGTCTACAGTCTCTGCTAAGGTGAATACAATGCAAGCTTCAGGTGAGCATACACAAGCTTCTTCAGTATACAAAATATATCAATCATGAGCTTAAGATATACAGCAGCATTCCTTTTTATACAATATGTGGAGGCACCAGAAGCTAATATATTAGTGTGCAAATGATATAAGTGCACAAAACTCAAGCACCAGACTATATACCCTACAAAATCAAGTGATTAGTAGCAGCAATTATTAGCAACAATTGTCTAGATCGCAACAACAATCTTCACATTCAGCTCCACGCAGCTCCACTCAGGCAGCTCTTCAACTTGGTCGCAGATGTGATATGCTGATAGGTATTATGCAGTCTTCAATATATGATATCAATCACACATAAGAATGTCTCAAATCTCAGCATCCATTTCACAGTCTCAAATCGCAGCATGCATTATATCAGTCTCCACGCTCATAGCTCGCAGAAATTGCAGCATATATCAGTCTCTCAATGATCTCATATATCACAACGCAATATTATATGGCTAACTCAAAACGCAGCTATCTCAAATATATATGAGTCACAATATATATCAGATAGGTCTTCAACGCAGCAAGCATTAGTTCAACGCAGATATAAGGCGTGGTCAAGCACGCAGTAGCTCATTCTATGCATTTTAAACTACTAAATATTTACACACATTCAAACTTTTGCAGCTTCTGTCGCAATAGCCCATGGAGACCTGGGCTCGTATCCCAGCAGCCACACCATTCACGCAGGTGCACAGCTTCACGCAGCACGCTGATGATGACAGTGTAGCAGGTCGTAGCAGTAAAAATATGTAAATTTTTACCTTCACGTTGGGAATGGCATGAATCTTGAGGCTATACAATCTCTCTACGCCAATCTTCTCAGATTCAGAAATCTTCACGCAGCTCTCTTCATTCAATATCCAACGCATTTTTATATCTCTAGCAAGCATTATTCCTCCAGGTCCATCACGCAGGCGGCAGGTAGTCTCCACGCAGGTTCACCACGCAGTTTCTTCATTTCGGGTTCACCACGCAGGACGTCCGTTCAGAAAAATTAGGGTTTCTTTTGAAAGTCACAAAGAACTTGTTCACTTAGGCAGTCTCACTATATATCAACGCAGTATATATCTTTAGTCCAGATTCGATCAACAGCATGTATTATATACCATCACCACCAGCAACGATCTTCAAGTCTTCCAGAATGCAACAATAGTGCGCAGTCTTCAATAGAACGCAGTCTCCAATAGTGATACCAGAACGCAACAATGGAATGAATTGCAAATTATCCCTCTTAGTAGCAACTGAACTCACAGGGTAAAAGGCCACATCATTTTTTCCACGATAAGGCAAAGTCCACCCAAAAACTAGGAACATATGAGCGGATTGACTAGTTTGAAGTCATAAAAGATCAATATTACCACTTGCAAGCTGATCAATAGTGAAAACTCGTCATCTCAAGCAACCATTTCCCCATTGATACACGACGCAACTCCGAAGCACTATTCTTCTTTGAGAATCTTCTTTGGTTCGGGAAGATATTTCAGTTTGCGGGGAAAAGAGTTGGGGAATAAATATAGGGCTTTCCAATTCATTCTTAATTCGAGGTAAAGCAAATTTGGTATACAGACTATTAAAGATTGTTCCTTATAAATGAAATATCAATCACAGAAATCATGGAGATATTGTTTAGGAAAAATCGAAGGTATCACAACGTCCAGGAAACTAACAGGTCGCAGCTCACGCTCACAATACACGAGCAGTCTCATACAACAGCCTTTACAATGCAGCAGGTCGTAGCCCACTAGAAGAGATCCCACAAAAAATAGGGCTTAAGACAAATTCTAAACTCCCTCATGAAAATACAGCAGAAGAATAACTCAGGATTAGGGTTAGGTATTGCATGCACGCAGAGACTGGATTTCTCATGCCACTGGCAGACTGATGGAGCAGTCTGGCAATGGACTGGACTGGCAAGCAGAATGACAATGGACAGAAATGTAGCAGGAGTTATGGCAGACATCCCTGCTCTGATACCACTTGTTGGTAATAACTCTCGATTGATCTTATTCCCTTACCAAAGCAAATATTTATACATTACAATGGCGGTTGAGAACCAGCCTTTTCACCTTCCTATCTATTCATATTCCTATTTATTATTTATTTACAATAATCCCGACGGATTATTCTAACAGTCAATGAGGTTAACCCTCCATTGTAAGTCGGGGAAATAGTCCCCACAATTGAGTTGAGGTTAACCCTCCTTGTTGATCAGGGGGGAAAAGTCCCCACAATTGAGGGGCACTAGGGTTATTAGACTCTCCTAGAGATGTCGGCCTTGGTAATTAATTGTCAATTCAGAAACTAGTATAAATAGAGAGTGAGACTATCTATTTGTCACACACACTCACCCATGTATAGTGCATAGGTGAGAGAAGAGAAGCTCACAAAAGTGAGAGAGAGAAAAACTGTTGGAGATCATCTTTTCTGTCTTTGGGTTTTACTGTTGCCATTGGTGCTCATTCTATCTCTGAGGAAGTTGCGGGGTTTTCTCCTTTATGGTTTCCCCAAGGAAAATATTTGTGTCTATTCTCTCTTGTGATTGATTGTTGTGCATGTTATTCTCTCAGATAAGATCCTAAGATAATATTGCTTAAATGATAAAAAAATATAACATGGTATTAGAGCTAACCTAAGAAGAAGAGATTGTGCAACTAAAGAAGATAGGGATTTTTACTTTTGGGTCTCTCTCCATAATCGATCAACAAAAGGAGTCTAGGATAATTCTCTGTTGAAGGGCACATCTTTCTGTCGAAGCAGAATTTGATTCTGGGAATTTTCAATTTTTGCTGTGGGAAATTAGGGATTTTTACAAAAGAGGAATTTTTTAGTGAGCCCAGCATAGGATTTCTCTCCTCATCAAAATCGAAGTTTAGACACCAAGGTAAAAAAATTTGGTTGAGTAAAACTTTGGAAAATTCAAACCCTAGTTTGACCCCAGGCTTGAAAAACCCTAAAATACTAAAACTGGTAGTTTTTGTACATTCACTATATCTCGATATTGAAGCAGGCTCAGGAGCCTAAATTTTCAAAGGTCGAAGATAAAATCCTGATGTACCTGGTGTAAAAAATATAGCCTCAGATTCACTATTTTATGGGAGATAGGATTCCTCCAAATCAGGGTTCCAGCCTCTTCCAAGATTCATCCCTAAACATGACACCTAGGGAGAATTGTTATATATCAGGCTCTGAAGGTCCAAATGAAATTTATCAAGATGTTCCAGATAGGGAACAGACTGTACTTTCTGTGGTAAAATTTTCACACCCTAATGATGAAACATAGACATGTGGAATTCCATACAAGTTCGCTATTCTGAACAGTCCTGAAACAAGTCACCTTGGGAAAACTCTCATAAGTCGCAATTAGAAAAACCAATGCTTCTAAAACCTGTGGTGTTAAAACGAGGACAATCATGGATACCTCAGTGCAAATTTTTATACATAGAGGAGCTGTACTTTCATAGATACTGCAGAAACAATATCAGGAATTTATGAAGAAGAATTTGGAAAACTAGGGCTTCCTATTCTGGGAGCTTCCCTCCACTGATTTCAGAAAATAAGTACATTGGATAGGTCAAATTGAAGAGGCCTATCTTTCTATCCAATCAGATTTGAAAGATTCCAAGTTTTGAAAATTAGGGTTTCTCTAACAAACCCTAGATCAGCCAGAACCAGGACAGACACCTCAGATCCATAAATCTGATCTTTTGTTATTTGCAGTTAAGGTTCTCATTTCAAGATGACAAATCACACTAGCTTGATGACAAGCTTGGTGAAGATAAAAACTTCCGAGCATGGAAGTATATGACTTCAGTGGTTCTTGAAGAAAATGAATTGGACACCTACATAAGTGGACAGGTTCCAGTTCCAGAGGGAGATGAGGCTAAAACCTTACAAAAGAATAACTTGGTCAAGTCCAAGAAGATCATTGTTGATTCAATCAATGATCACCTTATACCACAAGTGTCTTCCCTACAGACACCTAAGGAGATGTTTGATTCCTTGACCAAGCTATTTGAAGGGAAGAACATAAATCAGAAGATGACTTTGAGAAACCACTTGAAGAATGTAAAGATCTAGAATGCAAAGACCATACAGTCATACTTTACATGGGTCTATCAAATCAAAGAACAACTTGAAGCAGTGGATGAATAAGTAGAGAATGCAGAAGTTGTGATAACCACCTTGAATGGCCTCCCAGGATGATGGGATTCATTCATTCGAGGAATGTGTGCCAGAAGGAAGTGATTACTTTCAGCAAACTCTGGGAAGAGCACACACAAGATGAAGCTCGACCCATAATAAGAGACGAGAAGATGGGAAAAAATGAAGATCAAGCACTCACAATTCAAAGAAGATCCCTCAAGCGATGAGGAATATGAAGAACTCAATTCTTGAAGAACCTCTTATCCATCTTAAGAATTTGGATAAGAAATGATGTTGTTATGAATCATGGGGGCTTCACTTGCTTACCAATATCCTATCATGTTAGTTCATATTGTGGGTTTTAAAATTATTAAAAATTGAACCAATATATTGCAAGTATTGGGGGGGGTGAGGGGTTTAAGGTGGAGGTGGGTAGGGTGGTTTATAAGGATTGGGTTATAAAAAGGGGTGCGGAGGAAGTTTTAAGTATTGGGAGTGGGTTTCAACAAAAAGAGTTTGGGTCAATATCTATGGAAATTAAGGGTATTCTTTAATATCCCACGATCGCACGTGCTATGTGAGATGTTCACTAAGTGAAGTCCCCGTGTTATGAATGAAGAAGATGATGAAGTTGAAAGAAGGAGTCTACCCACAAAAAAAATAAAGATAAGTATTCAATTGTCATTTCATGATATTATTTTTTTATGCATTTGTTTATACTCAGTTGATGTGCTATGCACGATAGGATGTTTGCATTAATGACAGTATACTACTAATATGCATGTGATGGGTAAGTAGCTCATGGTGCTATACAACTCTCCATTGCTACTTATCTAGAATGAAACCTCTTTGCTGACATATTGCATTAGTGCATAATCTCAATAATGTCATGGTAGAGATGGAATGCATCTAGAAAGTTTCTTCAAGAGGTCTCAGACACAATGCAATTATGTGACACTGTTGTGCGACATAATTGATGCAGATCCTTCCAGCTATGAAGAAGTAGACAAGAAGAAAGGGAAGGAAACTATTGTTAACCCAAAAATCCCCCACATAGATCTCAATGGCCTATGCCACCTAAGGACACCATCTCACAACCCCCATATCACTCCATAATACCTTCCATTTGACCCCCACACCTTCAAAAGAGCCCAAGGATGAAGAAAAGGGCTAAAAACCCCAAAAAAGAGCCCAAAATAGCCCCCTAGGAGCTAAAGCCCTCAAAAAGGGGCTAAAGTTAGGGAGAAAGGGGCTAAAGGCCCAAAAAAGGGGCTAAAGCCTTGACCAAGGGCTTAAAACCCTAAAATCCCTTGGAAAAACTATAAAAGGAGGGTGGGGGTCACTCTCAAAACACTCCTTCCTTGCCTATTGTTATGCTACCCGTGGTTGCTTTGAGACCTTTGCCTTTCAAACCACCCACACTCCCTCTCCTCTATGTCCATCCCATCAAGCCATTGCTTCCCAACCAAGAGAGAGGTGCTCCCATGAGCTAGGGCATGGTGGCCCATTTCCACCCAAGTGAGGTATAACATTTCTTTTCATGTTTGTTTAATTGTTTTTTCCTTCTAACTATTATTTTTATTTGCAGGTTCTATTGTTGACATTGTTTGCAGGTTTGTCATTGTAGTAGCTTAGGTTGCTTGCAGGTTTCAAGGAGGCAGAACCCTAACCCGTTTTCTGTAGAGGGGTTCACAAGGGCTTCATCTCCCTCTTTATTTTCTATTATTAGTTCATAGTTTAGTCTAGCTTTAGTTTTCTGTCACTAGATTAGCTTAGTTTATTTTACTGTTCTATTTATGTTATTTTCCATTTCATTTTTTCCTGTTTTCAAAGAGTAGGAACCTACCCTTGTGTCCTATAGGCACAAGGGATCCATTCTTGTTCCTACAGTAAGGAGAAATCGTCACTACAGCTTTGGTGACCATACCAGGTCGATCCCATAGGATCCCTGGTCCAAAAATTTCAAGTTTTCAAGTTTTTTTCAATTTTACCCTAGTTTTCAGAAATCTTATGTTAGATCTGTCTTAAATCTTGTTTATTTCCTATTTTAGTCAGTGCCAAAGCCTCTTCTAGGCCAAGCCGAGTCAAACTAACCCCAGTACCAGTTACTGTCGGCCAGATCTGACCCTACCTCACCGAAAAACCCCTTTCCGGAGCAGGGCACTCTTAATGAGCAAACAGGTGTGCACAGGGCGCACTTAATCCTCAGAAAAGTGTGACTCAGCCCAGAAGCTCGGGTTGCGGCTGTTTTTGCTTTCTGTGTGACCCCCTCGCTCATTTCTGGAAAAATCGCATGGCCCCCTCGTTAGATTTGGTCAGAAATGTGCGGCCTGTCACACAGAAGTTGAATTTAAGTTTAATTAACAATAATTTTTAGTTTCAGAGGACTGTTAGTACGGCCCAGCAGCCTCTGTCCACCATTGTAGGTCTTTTTCAGTTCCAGCTTTTATTTTCTGCAAATAAATCCATGAACAATGTGTAAATGTTAAATCAATTATCAAGGCTTAATAAAATGACTTAGTCTAACTAAAAGTAACTTAAAAATAACCATCTTGTTTCCCCCTTCCTCCTCTACCTAGTCATCACCCTCCGGGGTATTTTGGGATACGACGAAGGGTAAGCTCGTATAGATCTAGGCACTCCATGGTATTTTTCCCAAACCACTAAAACCAGGTGACCTAGAAGGTAGAGGGGGTAGAGGAGGAGGGCTTCTCACAGTGCTAAGCGTCCTCCATGTTGACCAACCTAGCATCCGGGAGGTGCCCTGAGGATCTACAGATGGGCTTAGTCCCATTGTGTTGAGAGCCCAGTACCCTCTCTTGGTTTGAAGAATAATATCACTGAGAGGTAGACACTTGGTTAGGCCAGCAATCCAGGGTTAATCATTGTACTTGCTTACAAATTTTTGTTTATGTTTTCCTACAAAACCATGATATGAACTCTACCATGAATTCATAAACCATATTGCAACAACCAAATACCAGAACAAACAAGCAAACCAACACACCATACCAAATAATTAACCCAACTCAATTCATGACGCTGAGTAAGCCTTAAAATTCACCAAATTTACACTAAGTTCAATCAATTCTGCAGTTTTTGAGGACATAAGTCCCTGACTGCTTCAACTGTGGGAAGTACTTGGGATTTTCCTAGAAACCCGTTGTGAGGAGTACCATAGGAACCCCAAAGTAGCTGGCCACTGAGAGGAATTGCCAAGCGAAACGAGAAACGACCCCTTCCGATTGAGTAGAAGCACCCATGAGGAACAATCCAAGTGTTGTCTTCTGGCAGTCTTGGTGGCCGAGAGACCACCTTCAGCCAATAGGAATCCATTGAAACCGGGGTCTAAATCTCATACCCACTAGTTTCATACACAAAAGCGAACACAATTGATCATCCACGATCTTCCTCACGCTTAAGAGGTGAACCACCACCATTTGGAACACTTGATCAGCACTGTTGAAGCTGCTCTTAGCGATCTCCCACACCGTCAGAGGGCCACACAGCCTCTAATTCTAATTCATACCCATATCAGTCTGAGCCAAACCTCCACACCGCACTATCAAGCCCCATGGCTAGTGCAAACCCGGATCCATTTTTCGGCCTAACCTTAGCAAGTGGACCCATGTCCACATCACAACCTATCACCCACAACTTGGAAAGTGTTCCAAGCATAGTCATGCAGACTGTAATTAGCCAATTGCCACCACCCATAGTGACTAGCCAAGCTGGCCCAGTGGTAACACACGGGGGCAGTGGCCCCTCCACATACACTGCCCCTTCGGCCACACAGGGGGGCAGTGCACCGTCCACCTACATTGCCCCTACTGTCGTGCATGGGGGGAATGCTCCTTCCACCCATACCTCCCCCCACACAGCACTTAGGGGCATTGGCCCATCCGCAATGGTTCCACCATAAGCACCCCGAGCCATGCAGATGCATTATGCACCTGCAAACCCCACCCCCATTGCATCCCCATCCCACATCAACTTGGGGTCAAATCTGCCCTTCATGGCTCGTCTGAACTTGCCTGACTTGGCTAGATTAATGAATGACCCCATTCGCCACCAAGCTTTCTGGCCACCCATGCCAACTAAGCTGCCATCAAACATCCCGAAGTTTGAAGGCAAAGCCAGGGAATGTCCCCAAAATCACATAATGGCATTCCATCCATGGTGCTCATCCAACAGCATTGTAGATGAATCCATTAGGCTGAGGCTGTTCCAACGCACCCTTATAGGTGCCGCAGCCAAATGGTACATTGAGCTGCCACAAGACAAGTACCCCGACTTCAACTCCCTAGCCTTCATGTTCCTACAGTATTTCCAACTCCCTGTCAGATATGATGAGGGGGTGGAGATCCTGTTATCCTGTCACCAAAGCACCGCCACTCACATAACTGACCATATCCATGAGTGGCGGTGACGCCGTAGCTTATGCAAAATCCAACTAGATGACAGGATTTTCTTGGATTGGTTCCTTAAGACTTTTCTCCCACCCATCGCAAAGGACATCGCATCTAAACGTCCCCAATTTAAAGAAGAGGCCATACTGAAGGCCCAACAATTTGACTTGATCTACTCTCAGTCTGGATACTTGTACACTGTCATTCCAGATGCTCCTCGTCCAATTACCTCCTACCGAGACGCACCGGGGGAATCCCATGCTGCGGACGGCATCATAGGTTCATTTTCCCAACAACCACAGCCTCGACCGACACCACCTACCATTGCACCGCAACCAAGCAACACTACTAATGTTGCTTAGGAAAACCAAGCTTCGGACTATGCTAGAATGATGTCCCAGTCTGGAGCAACAACATCTTATGCACAACCTATGCCATCGTAGTAGGTTCAGGCCATGGCTTGACCAACACAAAAGTATGTGGGGCAAATTCCCATATTTGTGGCACCACCACCCCCACAAATATACTATGCACCACCAGTGCAACAAGTTCAAGCCCCCACTCCCGCTCCACCTGCTCCGTTGGGACAAGTGTTTGCACAACAAAACCATCCAAACCTACCTACCCCCAACAATCAACAAGGAAAAGCTAGAAACAACCGGCCCCGCAACCAACCCAATAACCAACTGCAGGGAGGCAGTCAGCAACCAAACCCTCCCAATAATGCCGCGGCCAACCGGCCAGCCCAAAACCCCCCACGACAGAATGCACCAAGACGCAACGCTCCGTTGCGCACAAACCAACCTTGTACACTCTGTGATGTTTATGGGATTTACACATTTGAGTGTCCCCTCATGGCTCATGCTAAGCAAGCCATTCAAAATGAGGCCCAATAGGCCACCAATGCTCCCAATCAAGCCCAACCCAACCAGGCACCATAAGGAACTCCTCCCATGGTGCTTCAAAACCCACTACCAGTCCAAAGATTGGTGGCAACCGCTCCCCCTCCCCAGGCCAATCCCAATGCTCCGAGGGTACTGCCCACGACCGAAACAGGTGTTCACCACCTGCTAGCCATGACCACTGAAGAGGTCAACTTACAGAATAGATGAAATCAGTACAGTACCACCACCAAACCTGCCGACTCATCAGCAGCATCCACATCTAAGACAACCAACCTACCTCTCCAGTTACCCCCGTTCCTGCGCCCCCCCATACGCAGAATGGCCAATAATGCCACAGCTAGAGCTACATTCAGCTATAACATTATGGATGATTTGGCCCAAACGCCACCTGCCATGTTCGCTCTTGAGGTACTTAAAACATGCCCAACATAGTGGAAAGCCTTACTAGCCTCTCTAGGGGCAGTAGACCCCTCCGACTCTAAATTGATCACATTTGACACAAAGAACAAAGAGTCACGCATGCCCTCCACTATTGCCTTCCAAATCCCGGTGTCCATCTGGAACTTGGTTGTGCACCGATGCATAGTGGATGAGGGGGCATCCACATGCGTCATGTCTACCTTGGTTTGGCATAATCTTAGATCACCAATTCTCTAACCATCCTCGACGACTCTGCGAGCTTATGATGGACATCCCACTAAAGCCCAAGGAATCCTCCTCCATGTCCCCATCACGTTAGCCGGGAAGACAATCCTGATTGACATCGAAGTCGTCAATGCTCAACTGGACTACAACCTCCTCCTCGGAAGGAGTTACATGTACGCCATGCAATCCGTTGCGTCAACTGTCTTTCACCTCATGATGTTCCCCCACGAAGGGAAGATTGTGACGATTGACTAGCTCACCTACCATGATCTGCAAGGGTTAAAAGCACCTGCCAACGCTATCCCTACCATCACCACCATTGAGCCGCAAGGAGCGACCGCACACACTAACACCATCCCGGCAACCAACACTGTGGTTGAAAACACACCAGCCTCCCCACCGTTGAATGTGGGCCCTAGGTTGTTTATCGATCCCACCATGACGACTCCTTTCCCATTGGTGTCACCACCATCGACACAAAATCAAACTGCGGACTTATGCATGGTCTCATCAAGCACTGCTACACCTAAATAGAAATTGCAACCACAGCCACAACATCGTCCACAACCGCAACATCATCCATAGCCGTAGCACTACGCACAGCCGCAACCACAACCACACCCCCACATGCAACAAGTTGGGAGTTATGTGGGCTCATCTCCGGTCCATACAATTCCCTTCCTCTTTCCCCCACCTGGTGTCATGAGCAAGCTGGCCATGGCCACCTTAAGCCTACCCAACTTTACGTTGGGGATCCCGGTGTGGTATCTCGATCCACCATCTCAACCAGCAATGCCCCAAGTTGTTTTAACCTTGGTGCAACCTATTGTAGTTGATTCTCACCCTCCACCCGGTCTGCACAATCCAACCACCACACCCGCACCTACACCACCCCAACCCAAAAGAGCCAGGGGAAAAAACACCAAAGCCACCGCAGAACCACGACAAGTCCCACCTTGTGCCATCTGCGAACAACAGGGCCATCCAACTCAGAATTTCCCTAAAATCCCAGTGATCCGTGCGCATTTGGATGCCATGGATACGAATGAAAACATCCCTGTGGTTGAACTCCCAACCGCTCCAGTAGTCAAGAACAAGGCATTGAGGACAAACCATGCTTGCGCCCTTTACGGTTTGTATGGACATTACTCCCACCATTGCCAAGACCTACCCGAACTTTGAATGGCTCTCACTGACCTCCATCACCATTCCCTTGAGTCTGAGATCACCTTGATCGAAGAAGTTCACCCACCACCTCCTTCTTTAGACACCATGTCCATTTACATGATCTCCAGTTCTACAGACCCTCTTGTCTCCACCATCACCAACGGTCCATCAGACCTGTCTCTTCTGTTATTTCCGCTACCCCGGCTCCATCTGCAGCTGCAACCTCAGTCACAACCTTAACCTCAGTTGATCCTTTTCCTTTTCCTTTTTCTTTTCCCCTTCCTTTTCCTACCATCCGGTATCGTGAGTAAGTTTGCCTTGGCAACCATCAATTTACAGGATTTCACACTGGGAAATCTTGTGTGGTACCTTGAACCACCTACCCTACCTCTAAGGCCCCAGGATGTGTTGACTCATGTCCATCCAATTGAGATGATGTGGCACCTACCTCCAGGTCCATCAAAGACTCCTCCCATCTCCAAGCCTTCCCCTCTTCCTACAACAGAGACTGGGGGCAAGGCCACAAAAGCCACAACCAATACCACTTTCATGATATCTAGCACCAATTTCCATTTCGCCTCGTCAACTGTGGAAGATCCACCTGATGTATCCCGGCACCACTTACGCGAGGACAGAGAGATCTGTAAGACCGCCTTCGGTTTTACCCCATTCCCTTTAAACCATAGTGTGGAATCGGTTCTTCCCATAAAAGACCATATTTTGTCATCCCGCCTTGCCAATGACCTTCATCTCAGCAAGGGGGCATACCTCTTCGCTGACTCAGATGGTCGACTCTTGAAGAAGTCGTGCAACGGGCTCCACCTCAAGGGAGTCTATGCCTAATACCACCACTATGAGTCCCTTATAGCATAGTTTTTTCCCTTTCTTATTTTTCAACGTTTTTTAGCACAAGTTAGGGGCAACACCATCAGCTGCTAATCCAAAGTCACCTGGAACCTATTCGAGACACCTCTCACACCTTTGGGCTCAAATTTCTCTTTATGATACCATTGTCTCATGTTTAATAAGTTAATTTTGGGACCATTTCCCACAATTCACCTCAATTCACGAGCCATGACATGATGATGCGAGTGTCTACGGACCACTACTCGTATCACACTTCTCGGTCGCAACTCATGCGAGCGGTCGAGCCGCCGCCCGTTAAGGATTGTACTATACTTTTATTTTTGCATTTATAATTGTATTTTTCACTGCACCTTACGCGGACCTTCGAACCATCATCCACAAACCCTTTGTTTTTCTTCCATGTATTTGGCATATAAGTGTCCTTGGGCCGCCACCCGTTAAGGACTGTAATTTTAGCTTTTATTTTGTATTTTTAACACATAGATTGTGTTTTCTTTTTTACCACACCTTACGTGGACTTCTGGACCACTATCCACAAAATGATTTATTTTCTTGCATGTATTTGGCATGTAAGTGCCCCCGAACTTGCACTCACATCGCATGTAGTCAAGTTTGTCCACCACAACACACACACAGACTCTCCTAACCTCTGTCTGAGATCCACCTTGGTTTGCGTGCCTCTGCCGCACCATCTCCCAGGCCTCTGCCGCGATCTATCCCACGCATGTATTGGTATGTTTGAGAGCCTTCTACTCTGTCCATACTGCATGGATGACCTTTGGACCTCTGTCCACTGTCCCGACATGGGGCACCGATCGTGCCACCGCAGTCGGTTGACCACATTGGAGTTTCGTTTAAGCTCTTTTCTGACTCCTTAAAACAATGAAAATATCGTCGACCGCAACTGCTTCCTTTCCCGCTCGCTAAAGTATAGGAAAGGGCGACTACATCGTCTCATTTACCTCCTTTTACAGACCATGTAGACCATTTCATGAAAAGTACCTCCTTGGCACACTCAAGCCAAGATCGTTCCCCTCTGCATACGTTTATACTTTCTCGGGCAGAGGCGCTGCACTTTACGAAAAATCTCACCATCGGTTGTCGTTAATGTCTTTTCCAGCCATCTCAACAAGAAAAGATCGCCAAGCAAACTTGGTTTCATTCATGCTTGTAAAAGTATTTGAATGACCATCCAGTCAGTATAGGTTTAACCTTTTTTGGCCTGATTGGACTACCAACGGTAAATAAGTCTCTCATCCCCTCCAGGATGGGCGAGCTCTCCTATGTATATTTTTATCCTTTTTCAGGCATAGGAGACTACCAACAAAAAAGAGCCCCCACTGGAGTCTTCTTCGTGCTTTCAGACTCTCTAAAATTGAAAGCACCATCGAGCACTTACCTTCTTAGGCTCACCAAAAATCCATGAGATCGTACCATAATGGTGTCCCTAGACACCACCCCGCAGAAAACAGTTTGGCAGCATTCCCACATTGGGTCGCCTTTTTTCAGAGTACTCTGCAATGTGTCTTCCTTGGATCCCATCAGTATCGAAAGTTTCCAGCTCCTCCAAGTATCTCCCATCTGCAGCCACATTCCCGGTATTACAGCTATGATCCCATTCCCATGAGTTAAGTTTCATTTGTGGCCTGGTCTGCCCCGTCGTCATACTCTGAACAAAGGAAGTTTGAGTCTCCCACTCCCCCCTTGCCCCTGTTCAGTTTTTTCCTTCCCTCCCCTCCCCCTAATTCAGGTAGTCAGTCCACGGATTGCTTCACACCTTTCGATTTTCTCCCTCGCGCTCCTGGTCAAGGAAACACCATTGCCTTGACTAGGGGCAGGTCTCCCTCTGTCAACACCAATACATATATTCCAGAGGATAGACCCAGAGGTCCCTGTACCTTGGTTTCATTAACATCATTGATGAGTTCCTTGGACCACTTGAGAGGAGTCCTTAGTGCCTCTTGGGATGGTTGTTTCTCACATGCTCGACTTCAACTCCATCATCGCACCGTTGAGATTCGTACAGGGTTTGTTCCGCACAGTACTTGGTCGAAGACCCCGGATTTCACCTAACCCTAGCACATTGGTGAGTCCACTCGAGGGACCTAAACAGGTTATGTCCCTTGTGATTTCCGGGTTGCGTTGGAAACAATGATTAGAATCCCCAGTAGTGCTTCGATATACCTTTATGATTGATACAACATACTTGTACCACAAAGACTCTGACTCTCAATCAGCGAGTCCATACAGCTATGTACCATTCTAGATCTAGCAGACCATCAGTCATGAAGATATAGCATTCCATGAGAATGCCATGGATCCAATGTACCAGATCAGTATTGTATTCAGCCTCACATGAGAGGCAACCATCATTGTAACATCAGTTGTATATGATCGGCTCTTGTATTTTAGAGCATAGATCAAATGATTCTTTTGACATTGTCACGAGCATGGGAATGCCCACCTTGTCCATATACATGTCACACATTTATTGTATCTCATCCATTGATGGGAACCAAATTAATACAAAAACCAAAAGCCACCATGCCCCAACCTTGGAAGCACCACCTCTACACAGCAAATCCTATGATGTTCGTCGGCCATACGTTGAACTCCTGCCCTCACACATCAGGGGGCAATATGTTAACCCAAAAATCCCCCACATAGCTCTCAAAGGCCTATGCCACCCAAGGACACCATCTCACAACCCCCATATCACTCCATAAGACCTTCCATTTGACCCCCACACCTCCAAAAGAGCCCAAGGATGAAGAAAAGGGCTAAAAACCCCCAAAATAGCCCCCTAGGAGATAAAGCCCTCAAAAAGGGGCTAAAACCCTAAAAGGGGCTAAAGTTAGGGAAGAAGGGGCTAAAGCCCTGACCAAGGGCTTAAAACCCTAAAATCCCTTGGAAAAACTATAAAAGGAGGGTGGGGGGTCACTCTCAAAACACTCCTCCCTTGCCTATTTTTATGTTGCCCATGGATGCTTTAAGACCTTTGCCTCTCAAACCACCCACACTCCCTCTCCTCCATGTCCATCCCATCAAGACATTGCTTCCCAACCAAGAGAGAGGTGCTCCCATGAGCTAGGGCATGGTGGCCCATTTCCACCCAAGTGAGGTATAACATTTCTTTTCATGTTTGTTTAATTTTTTTTGCCTTCTAACTGTTATTTTATTTGCAGGTTCTATTGTTGACATTGTTTGCAGGTTTGTCATTGTAGTAGCTTAGGTTGCTTGCAGGTTTCAAGGAGGCAGAACCCTAACCCATTTTCTACAGAGGGGTTCACAAGGGCTTCATCTCCCTCTTTATTTTCAGTTATTAGCTCATAGTTTAGTCTATCTTTAGTTTTCTGTCACTAGATTAGCTTAGTTTATTTTACTGTTCTATTTATGCTATTTTCCATTTTGTTTTTTCCTATTTTCAAAGAGTAGGAACCTACCCTTGTGCCCTATAGGCACAAGGGAGCCATTCTTGCTCCTGCAGTAAGGAGAAATCCTCACTACAACTATGATCAAGGAGTACCAGTCAATGATGAAGAATGATGTCTAGGATGCAGTATCAAGACCTAAAGAAAAGTTCATGGGATATAAGGAAAGATTTCTAGCACGAGGCTTCTCACAGAAAGAAGGCATAGACTACGAAGAGACATTTGCAACCACTGGAAGTTAAGACACATGATAGGCAGAATCATGTGTGCAAATTAAAGAAGGCCTTGTACGAGCTCAGAAGGCACCCATGGGATAACACATACATGAGGATCTTGAAGATCACCTAGAGTGATGAATATCTTAACCTTTTATACAAGGTTGAAGATGAAAGCCTATAGAGGATGACAAGCTCACAGATGGGTGCGAGAAGAATTATTTCAAGATAGAGGATCTTGGTATCCAGTGACCCTAGATGAATACATAGAATATTAGTAGCAGAGGAAGCTACTTGTCACTCCAGTACATAATGTTTCAATGCATAGAGTACGAAAGGAAGAGGGAGAATGATGCTCTGCTTCAAAGGGAGTGACTGGAGAAGATCCTGAGGTTTGACACGGTACGACATGATGGATACATTACTGATGGCTCTAAGATTTACTGAGAGTAAATTAGATTCCAACCTTTGCTTCAAGGTTGAAGGCAGAAGACCAGTGATACTCCTATTATATGTTGATGACTTGTTCTTGACACGAAAAGAGGAACTCATTAAAGTTGCAAGAAGGAGACTTGTTACCGAGTTCGAGATGAAAGACTTGGGTATGGGCATTGTTGTCTAGGCATGGAGGTGTGGCAAAATGTGGATGGAATCTCCCTGGGACAAGGGAAGTATGCAGTAGAGATCCTAAAGAGGTTTGGGATGATGGACTACAAGTCCATGGCCACACCTATGGCATAAAACCTGAAGCTATTGAGTGATGCTTCATCATAGATGGTTGATTCCACGATGTATTGTCAGATGATTTGTTCCTTGATGTACATGACGAATACGAGACCATAAATTTTCTTTGTTGTGAAAACATCGAGACATTTTCACCTGAAAGATGCAAAGCATATTTTGAGGTACCTGAAGGGTACAGTTGACTATGGGCTCAAGTATGAAGCGAATCAGAAAATTAACCTGGAGGATTATGTAGATTCAGATTGGGCAGACATTTCCATTGATAGGAAGAGCACTTCGGGGTGCTGCTTCAGTATGATATCAGGTGTAATCTCTTGGTCTAGCAGGAAGGAATCCTGCATGGCGCTAAGAACAGCCGAGGAAAAATATGTTGCCACTTGTTCGGTTATTTGGGAGGTAGTATGTTTCTTTTGAAAACTAATATTTGATTTGATTGATCCGACTTGCATTTTTGTATGATACAAAGAGGAGTAGTGAAGCTCCATTATGTGATCTAGATCAAGATCTATCGAAAGAGGGAGTTCTAGCATAGCCAGTGAGACAGTTTTTCTGAGCATAAAATCTCGGCGAAGCTCGTAGGTTTCTTAGACGTAAATAGTCCTGTAGGTTGTCCTCGGATGTAATCAGTCCTAGAGAAGCTCATAGGTTATCCTTGGACGTAATCAGACCTGATGTGATTCTATGCTAGAAATGGCCAGAGTGAAGTTTGACTACTTCGGGGAGAAGCTTGGTGTTCTCCAGATCGAGGTTCCTTCCAAGGGGAAGTGATGAGTCTGTGAGCCCTTCTGACATGGTGGTAGGTGGGTCCTCCCATGGTCAGATGTAAGTGCAGAGCCCTTCTAACATGGTGGTAGGCGGGTCTTCCCATGGTTAGATGTAAGTGTAGATCCCTTTTGACATGGTGGTAGGCGATTCCTCCCATGGTTAGATGTAAGTGCGGATCCCTTCTGACATGGTGGTAGGCGGGTCCTCCCATGGTCAGATATAAGTGTAGATCCTTTCCCTGAATGATAGATGGTGTTTCATATCATGTCGATGGATGTAAGTGCAGATCCTTTTTGTAGATGGTAGATGGTGTGTCCTACCATGCCAGTGGATGTAAGTGTTGAGCCTTTCCTTAGATGATAGATGGTGTGTCCTATCATGCTAGTGGATGTAAGTGCTGAGCCTTTCATTGGATAGTAGATCGTGTGTCCTACTATGCCAGAGGATGTGAGTGTTGGGCCTTTCTGACTGGGTCATCTGTAAGTGTTGGGCCTTTCTCTGGATAGTAGATGGTGTGTCCTACTATGCCAGTAGATGTAAGTTATAAGCCTTTCTCTGGATGATAGATGGTGTGTCCTATCATGCCAATAGATGTAAGTGTTGGGCCTTTCCTTGGATGATAGATGGTGTGTCCTATCATGCTAGTGGATGTAAGTGTTGGGCCTTTCCTTGGACGGTAGATGGTGTGTCCTACCATGCCGATGGATGTGAATGTTGGGCGTGCCTTTTTTACATGGATGATGGATGTGTTCCTCCCATGGTCATATGTAAATGTTGGGCGGGCCTTTCTGACATGGATGCTGGATTTGTTCCTCCAATGGTCAGATATAAGTGCTGAAGAAGATGAAGACCTACATGGAGGCTAGGCCTATAACCAGCATAAAAAAGGGATGGCTCTATAGAAATTCCTATGACGAGTAGAATTGAGAGATATCACCATTTGATCAAGATAGTGGAGCAGTGATGATGATGATCCAATGATGATCCATATTTGATGATGATCCAGTGATGATCCAACTTTGATGATGATCCAATGAAGAACACTTTTGCTGATGAATTGTGTCAAGAGAATACCTTCCTAGTTAAGAAGGATTGTTGATGTATGTGTAACTTCGGAATGTATTCACTTATATTGTACCCCGATGTTCCTATCGGGAGAATCATTTGTATTTCATTGTACCCTGATGCTCCTATCGAGAGAGTCATTAATATAATAAAGTCATGCAAAGTCAATGGGGTTAACCCTCCATTGTAAGTCGGGTAAATAGTCCCCACAATTGAGTTGAGGTTAACCCTCCTTGTTGATCAGGGGGGGAAATTCCCCACAGTTGAGGGGCACTAGGGTTATTAGACTCTCCTAGAGATGTCGGCCCTGGTAAGTAGTTGTCAAGTCGGAAACTAGTATAAATAGAGAGTGAGACTCTCTATTTGTCACACACACTCACCCATATATAGCACATAGGTGAGAGAAGAGGAGCTCACACAAGTGAGAGAGATAACAGCTGTTGGAGATCATATTTTCTATCTTTGGGTTTTACTGTTGTCATTGGTGCTCTTTCTATCTCTAAGGAACTTGAGGGGTTTTCTCCTTTAAGGTTTCCCCGAGGAAAATATTTGTGTCTATTGTCTCTTGTGATTGATTGCTTTGCATGTTATTCTCCCAGATAAGATCCTAAGATAATATTGCTTAAATGATAAAAAATCTAACAATTTCAAGGTGGAAGTTACTCAAACAAATAGGGAGAGGGAAAGGAAACTATAGTATATTGTTCACTTTCAAGAGAGATTTTTGAGAGAGAGAGAGAGAAATCAAGAGAAAATCAAAGAGAAACCCTTGAAAAAAAATTCCAGAACCAAGGAAGAGGATAAAGGGCACACATTTAGAGACAAGAGTCCCAACAAAGAAAGGGCACAAATTCCAAGAACTTGTACAACATTTAATGCAGTGACTGTGCAACATTTATTGCAGGTCGTATAGTTTGCACAACACAAAAATTGAGGTGAGAGAGGCACGGTTTTTGAGACATAACCATACAAGAAATTTTTTGAGGCAGTCATACAACATTTATTGATGTCATTATAGTGGCCGTACAACACATAAATTGAGGCAGATGTACAGTACACGTGTGGCAAAATTTTGGGGTTCCATACAACAGGTTTTCTGGGTGTTTTTGGTGACATAGTTTTTGAGAAGAAAAGAGATAAGTACTACTATAATTTTTTGTTGAATAATTTGTCTCTGAAGAAATAAAATATCTCTTTGAAGAACAGTTTTTCCCTTCAGGGTTTTTCCTGGGTCATTTGACCAAAAATCTATGTGTTAAAATTTCATGTGTGTGGCTGGAAAATAAATTTTTGAGTAAGAGTTTAGGGTGCCTTTAATTTTCATAATTCAAAAGGAAAGAAAATTTCATGTGTTTATGCTTTCAGTACAAAATTATTAAATTTTTATGTTAATGCTAACCTTGGGGTTTGGGCATTAAACAATGAAAAAGTGAAACTTGAATCGGGTTGAGGTTTTGAAAATTCTTCACATCGGAGATGCATTTCCCTCCTTTCGGGATGTCAGCATTGTGTATCGTCACTGAGGTAAACCCTATGTTGTAAGTTAGGGAAAAAGTCCCTAGGATGAATAAAGAAAAATGTATTTGTGAGTATTCCTAGGTAGGTAAGCCCCAAGAGGTTACCTGAATGACCTAGTTATTTGAGTTAGTTACTCAATGAAAAAATATAAATAGGGAGGCTCCCTCCTCATTTGACACACTCATTCAATCCTCATATGTGCATTAGGAGAGAGAGAACAATGAGGAGGAAGAGAGAGAGTTTCAGAAAGACATATTGTTCTTAATTATTCCATCTTGGGATCATGTCTTTCTGACGGAACTATTCTGAGGAAGTTTGCAGGTTTTTCTCCTTTATGGTTTCCTCGATCAAAATCTACGTGTCTTGTGTATCTTATGTATCTTTGATGTATTGTTGTACTCATTACTCTTTCATATAAATATCCTAAGTGAATTAACTTAGAAAAATTAATATGGTATCATATCCACTTTGAAATATGGCACTGTGCAGTCAAAATACTGCTACAATGGCAGCGACTGAAGATTAGGGTTTCATGCTTGAAAACCCTAGATGACAAAATCTAGTCATCTAGGTAATTTCTCTATAACTCAATATTGGAGAAGGATCGAGATCTGAAACTTTGAAAAGCTGAATATTAAATCTTGTTGTACCTTGTATGTGATTTTTAGCCACATTTTCACTAAAATTTAAGAGATATGATTCCCTCCAAATCAGGGTTCTAGCCTCCTCCAGAATCCAATCTCAAACATGAGACCTAGGGATAATTGTTATATCTCAGGATAGGAAGGTCCAAATCAAATTTAGAAAGATGTTTCAGATAGGTAACGGACTGTATTTTCTATGGTCCGAGTTTCATACCTCGAATGTGAAAAAGTGACACATGAAATTTTGTACAAGTTTGCTATGTTGAACAGTCACTCAAACATGTCACCTTGGGAAACTTAGCATTAGTCCCACTTGGTGAATCCACTTCTATTCTAACCTATGAGGTTGGAAATAATAAACACCAGGATACCTCAAGATGAATCTTTATACCTTTAGGAAAAGAAACTTTGGAGATACAACAAAAACAATATCAAGAAATTATGCAGAAGAAATTGAAGAAACTAGGGCTTCCTGTTCTGGACACTTCCCTCCATCAATCAACTAAAAAAGGAAGACCATCAAATTCTCCATAGGAGGGCACATATTTATATGGAAGAATTTTCTCATTGTGTGGAATTTCAATTTTAGACTACGAGACACTGTGGGACACTACATGAAGAAACTAGGGCATCAGGTTTCAGAGGCTTCCCACCACAACTTTCAGAAAAGGATAACATTGGACAACTTTCCTTGAAAAGGTACATCTTCCTCTCCAGTAAGAAGTTTAAAAATACAAGTTTGGAAAATTAGGGTTTCTCTAACAAAACCTAGGTGAGCCAGGTCTAGAACTAGGTCAGACACTTCAAATCGGCAAGAACTAAATATTTTCTATTTCCATTTGATCTTATAATTTCAAAATGACTCATCACACCCAACTTGATGATAATCTTGGAGGAGCTGACAAATTTCAAGTATGGAAGTATAGGATCTCCCTGATCCTTGAATAAAATGACTTGGATCAGTATATCAGTAGGGAAGTTCCAAAGTAAGAGAGAGATGAGGCTAAGGCTACTCATAAGAATAACTTGGTTATGGCCAAGAGAATCATTACAGATTCTATTAAGGATCATCTCATCCCATGTGTGTCATCCTTGAAGGTACCAAAGGAACTGTTCGATGCTTTGATGAAGTTGTTCGAAGGAAAGAACATCAATCGAAAGATGACATTGAGGAACCAGTTGAAGAATGTGAATATATAGAAATCAGAGACCATGCAGTCCTTGATCCGAAAACAAGATCTTTGCTACTCTATGACGTTAACATGAATTGCATAAAGAGCATGAACGAAGCTCACAAATCCATAAGAAGAGAACCAAACAGCATAGACAACACGCACATAAAGACAACAAGTTGATAACGGAGTTCATCCAGGATGGACTACGTCTCCGGGCCTGCTTCTCAATAGGAGGGCCGATCTCTAATCTCAGCATAAGGAAAAATACATGGCAATGATACAATGATACCTTGGCGACAATGTTTAGGAAGAGAATCGCTGCCCAAAACACAACAAGACTGCTTCCAGCAACTCTGAAGCCTGAAGATGGTGTAAAACGAGTATAAAAACTCATACCTTCCTCCTGCAGAGCTACGCAATCTCCCTTCTCTCCTTTAGCTACAAAGTCTCCACTCCAAATCATGAGTGGAAAATGGCATATGAGGGGGTTTATATAGGATTGAGTTAGCCCTCCTCACATTCTCCTCATGATTCTTCAGTTACAACAAATTTGCCTAATTGGGCATATGGTTGAAAACCTCCAAGTTGGTTTTCATATGGTTGGTTTTTTTATTAAATAATAAACAAGCCTATTTAAGAATACCCTTTAAATGGCTTTTAATATGGTTAAAACCATATTATAATAATAACCACCAACCTACTTTTAAAATCTTAACCCAAAGGCAATATGTGGTGGCGCACATATTTTGGTGGCATGTAATCCATGGAAAGTTTGTTTTAAAACCATGGTCTCCAACCCATATTAGGTGGCATGTAACACATGGTTTCCAACCCATGTTAAGCGCCATAACCAAAGTTGTTTGAAAAGCACTAGGTAAACAAAACCATGACCAAAGTGTTTGAACCCACTTTAAAGCTATAACCAAAGTTTTAACAAAAACCACATGGCGCGGGCTCCACATGCTTCAGCGCCCAATGGAGAGGCCCCCAAGTGGCATGGTGCGTGAGCAGGCCGGTCAGAGCTCCGTTCAAACGTGGTTCAAGCTTAAAGCGATTGTTCCCCGTTCTAGATCAAAACAACATGGGCTGGCCTGTTGGCTAAGACGCTGTGCAATCGAACCAAAAGTCACGGGATCGAACCCCGCGGAGGCTCATTATTTTTGCATTAGACATATTGGCTAATCCTATGCTGCCACATGGAGGCCTGGGATTGGTCCACCTCACGCCCAGTCAACCGCCCAGTCACTGTCCATACTGCCACGTCACCGTCTGTACGCCCAGTCAGCAGCATGCCAGCTCGGATCTGTACTGCCATGTGTCACCTTGTGATTGGTCTGTACACTTGCCATGTCACCTTGTCCATGCAGTATGGATGCCACATGTCACCTTGTCAGTGGTGCCACGTGGCACCTCCATTTTGCCAAATTTGCCTGTTTCACCAATACAACAGAACGCGATAACTTTCTCATACAAAGTCCGTTTGAGGTGAAACGAACGCCGTTGGAATCGTCTTGATGAGCCATTCGATCTGGTGCTAGTTTTACTGATATTGGAGGACTTCAAAAAATTTGCCTTCTGGTATCTTCCTGGATCATTCCTCCCCACTGAGAAGCTTTTGGCCTCCAAAAGCCTTTACTAATCAACAGATAGGTGAGGGAATTGCTCCCTCACTTTCTCCTTCTCGATCCACTTGGCTTTGCTTGGATGAGTGCCTCTAATGCCCACTCGAAGATAATCAACATCACCTCTATGAGAATTCCTTGTCCTTTTGTCCAAGATGACATCTTCCTTTAGCTCATCCATGTACTCAGGAGAAAATTCATCAACTGATGGCAATGAGACATTCTCCCTTTCATCCATGATCATGGGAGGCTCATAGAGTTTCAAGTTCTCCACATTCACCACTGAGTAGATCAGCATGTATGGCAGTAGCTTTAAGTGAAAAGCATTCGTCCCAATCTTCTCCAAGATGGTGAAGGGACCATATCTAATAGGCTTGAGCTTCTTTCCTTCTCCTTTAATCCTCTCCTTGCTGATGTGAATCCACACTTGATCTCCCACCTGA
Source organism: Pseudotsuga menziesii (assembly GCA_001517045.1). Classification (NCBI taxonomy): domain Eukaryota; kingdom Viridiplantae; phylum Streptophyta; class Pinopsida; order Pinales; family Pinaceae; genus Pseudotsuga; species Pseudotsuga menziesii. The sequence goes on from LPNX011018580.1 coordinate 454,246, forward strand.
AACTGATGATCAACTCTATGCTTGTCATGGCGAGCCTTGTACTGGGCTTGACTCTTCTCCAACTGCACTTGCACTGCTTGATGTACCTATTGAACTCTCTGAATGAACCTGCGGGCTTTGTCTTCATCCTTGGAAGCACTTGAATCAACCTCTCTCCCATAAGTCAAGTCCAATGGAGTCTTTGGAAAGTACCCAAAGCATGTTTCAAATGGCAAGCTCTGAGTGGAAGAATGCATAGCCCTGTTGTAGGCATGTTGCACATACTGGATCTGTTCATCCCATAACTTAGGATGCTTGTTGCAATAGCCTCGAAGCAAATGGACAACTGTCCTGTTGACTACCTCTGTATGTCCGTCAGTCTATGGATGGAAAGCGGTGCTCCTCTTCATCTTGGTGTCCATCATACACCATAATTTTGTCCAAAACTCTCCAAGGAATCGGGAGTCTCGATCCGAGATAATGGACGTAGGGAGTCCAAAGTGAACCCATACATGCTGAAAGAAAAGAGAAGCAGCCTGCTCTGCAGTGACCTGCTTTTTACATGGCATTAGAATACACATCTTGCTAAACCTATCCACGACCACATACAAGTAGTCATGACCCCTCCTAGACATAGGCAAACCCCACACAAAATCCATGGAAATGCTTTCCCAGGGATGGGAAGGAACAGGAAGTGGTGAGTACAGCCCCAATTTTCTATTAGCGGGCTTACAAGTAGAGCACATCACACACCCCTTTACATATTTTGTTACAATGTCTTTCATGCGAGGCCAATACACAAGTCTTTGCAAATGAGCCAAAGTCTTACCTACCCCTAAATGCCCTGATACAAGAGAAGTATGAGCTTCTCGTATTACATGGAATCTTTCACTGATAGGAACACATAACTTGCCCAAATGATAGAGCAACTTTCCCTGCAAATAGTAGTATTCCACCTATGTGCCATTGGTTAGATTCTCATAAAACTCCTTGAAATCATCATCAGTAGCATAATGCTCAATATAACTTTCATGGGATAAAGAAGCATTTTTCAAAACAATAGATGCAACAATAGGAGGTCGAGAGAGCATATCTACCACTTTGTTACTAGTACCCTTCTTGTACTTGATCACTAGATGGAATTGTTGAAGGAATCCCATCCACCTGAAATGACGAGCTTGTTGGAGCTTAGTCTGGGACTGGAGATACTGCAAGGGCTGATGATCAGTATGGATGATCGTCTCCTTACCCATCAAGTAGTGTTTCCACTTCTTGACACTCTGAACCAAAGCATACAACTCTTTGTCATAGGTGGGGTAGTTGATCACTGCTTGAGTAAAAGTCTCTGAATGGTAGCAAATAGGCTTGCGGTGCTGCATCAATACTGCCCCCATGGCATATCCACTGGCATCTGTCTCTATCTCAAATGGCTACTGCAAATCGGGCAAGGCTAGGACTGGGGTGGTGCTGATCTTTCCCTTCAATGTGTCGAAGGCTTTCTGCTGTTTACCTCTCCACTGGAAGGCTTTCTTTACACTTGTTAAGGCATGCAAAGGAGATGCTATGTATGAGAAGTTCTGAATGAACCTTCTCCAATATTGAACAGCTCCTAAAAA